>JAGXOD010001376.1:2685000-2725000 GCA_020368025.1 Brachyhypopomus occidentalis
GTATGTTTGTGTGTGTGTGAGAGTGTGTGTGTGTGTGTGTGAGTGTGTGTGTGTTCTTTCTCACTGGTTTAGTAACAGAAGAGGGCAAAAAAGGTTCAGGCTGGACCTGAGAACCAGTGCAAAAATAAGGGCCAGTATTCATCAAGTATTTCATTGCAGGAGGGATGTTCCCAAAGCACTCTTGCTCTTTCAACCCTAGTGGCTAAGTTAAGCATACATGGGCAAAAGGCTGATCCCAGGTCAGAACACTGAAGTGCTTTAGGAAGAGTGGACCCAAGGTTGAGCTACTCTCACAGATCTCAGTTTAAATATGAGCTGACCATGGACTACGTGCCCTGAAACAAAGCTCACCAGAGACAGGAAGAGACAGCAAGGACACGGATTGGCCGCCGTAGCACACGGTATGCCCACGCTGACCTACAGTTGGCAGGTACTCATTCCAGTCATGATCTATAACACCTAGTTCCAATGCAAACCATCCCCTCTTGTCCTGAGGAGGGTGCTTGTTGTGTGGGTTCTTCAGGATTGGATTGATACCTGAACACACACTGGTGTTTACTGAGCATAATTCTTCCATTGTCTTATAGTCAGATATGCAAAGAGGCCCGTTAAGGAGGTAATGGGAAAGCACTGAACCGAAGTGTTAGGACGTCTGGTTTAGGGACTCTGCCACGGCCTCATAATAGCGGGGGACAGAGTTCCCGATATCTGTTAAGCGGAAACAAAGCTCTCCGGCGGGACTGCAGAGCAAACAGCCTTCTCCCCCAAACCACAAAACGCCTCATAATCAAAGATTATTTATTCAAGCCGGCTGCTGTCCCCTGACCAAGGCTGGAATTAACAGAAGCGATGTCCGTTGACTCAGCACGGACGCCATGACGGCTGGGTTGATTTCCAAAGGCGTTGCTGGCTGGGTTGGTCTAGGTGGTCATGACTGACCACAGCGAGTAATAAAGGTCCTTTTATATACAGGCACACTGTGTACACACTCCGTTTTTTTCTCTCTCGCACACAAACACACACTAACATACACTAAAGCACTTGTATTCAGGCGTCTGCAAAATTGAAAATGAATTTTAAGAAGCTCGAGTAGTGGTAGCAAGCTCTAGCAAAACAGTGTACCTAAGATAGTATGGTTAGTTAAAAAGGGAACACAACCATAAAACAGTGTACCTAAGATAGTATGGTTAGTTAAAAAGGGAACACAACCATAAAACAGTGTACCTAAGATAGTATGGTTAGTTAAAAAGGGAACACAACCATAAAACAGTGTACCTAAGATAGTATAGTTAGTTAAAAAGGGAACACAACCATAAAACAGTGTACCTAAGACAGTATGGTTAGTTAAAAAGGGAACACAACCATAAAACAGTGTACCTAAGACAGTATGGTTAGTTAAAAAGGGAACACAACCATACAACAGTGTACCTAAGATAGTATGGTTAGTTAAAAAGGGGAAATAACCATAAAACAGTGTACCTAAGATAGTATGGTTAGTTTAAAATAGGACACAACATGTTTCATTTAATGTTCTCTCCTTCTGATAACAAGCATACGCTATGAAGATGCTGCATTCTTTTGTGAATCATGCACAGACACGCCATTCTTCTCCTATGCTAGTACCCACACACCTTCCCACACACACAAACTGTGACCAGACCATATGCTTTTCGACTCGCATTCAGCCTGCGCTCAGATCAGATCTGCAGATCGGTGGCCTGCCGAATGTGTTGTGAAATGTTCAGGGTGTGGCTTCGCAGGTTCTTGCTCAAGTGGCTTCCCCCCAGAGATTTCGGTTCTTGTTTTTGTTTTATTACCAAACAGGACAGTGCACCTGCTTCCTCTTTCTGTGTGCTTCAGAGACTCAGCCCTGATGTCTTTCTTCCCAAAAAGCTCAAAAATAAGAACAACCCCTGTAAATATGATGAAGGTCCCTGCGTCTTGAACCTGCAAAGCCACGCTGCATGATTCACTATCTGAACCATCTAACTGCAGGAGCCCCAGCTCTACAGATGTGAGAAAAGGGAGAAGCCAGCCAATCAGAGGCTCTAAAACACTGCAGAGGTAACGAGATGGAACTGGAGAAATGGTACTGGTAGACATACACTCAACCACAGCACGCCAGTTAGGTCCTTTGATTGCATTACTGCCATGTGTTACCCATACCCAACTTTGAGGCCAGAGTGCAATTGAGTACAAGCATAATATAATTTTATCAAATGTACATTTACTATAAACATGTCTCTGCGCCAGTTAGCTTTTTAGCCCCGTAGCTACTTTTGTTGTGTGTTTTAGTTTTTTTTTTAAAGATAAAGATGTCGACTATTTCCAAGATTAACTAGCCTTTTAGCAACTCTGCCTTACTTCGAGATGTTTTTCATGTAGGGTAAGATTCAAGAAAAAGGACGAAAATGAAAGTACCAAGTACACAAGGTTAAAGACACAGTGGTGCAGAGTAAGCTCCTTCCTTCCTGCTCTGTGGTTACGTCTGTATGGTGAGCCCTCATCTAACATGTGGCTCTTCTAGAAAAGCAGCAGCAGAGCAAGAACGAACAGAGAAAGCAGACTTGTTAAACATGGGGTCTCTGCCTTCCACACGGTATTCCAAACGCAGCTACCAAAATGACTGTACCTGCTCCTTGTGCTATATCATAGTAAGCAGTTTATTCACTGAAGAGATGGGATTGCCCCCAAAATGGAATGCTATTGATGTGCAAAACCTCACAACTTATTTAACCAAACCCATTTCAGGTCCTCAAAGAAGGCCATTTGTTTTAGCTTTTTTAGGGGTGACCCCTACTTCAGGGAAGGCCATTTCCCGAACAGTGTGGCGTATAGAGAGCCACGTTGCTTTGCGGTCTGCCATGTGCATCTGTCTGTCACAAGGGGTGATCTGGTATTTTCATTCTGACAAAGTGCTTCCTGTTGATGTCATGGTCTCGGTCAGGTGAAGCATGTGCCAGGGGTGGAGGAGGGGGTGGGGGTTTGTGCTGCCCTGCCTCCCCTGCCCACTCATAATGGGCTTTTGATGGACACAGTTTCCCTGCTCTGTCTTATTTCACCTGATGACCCTTCTCCGCCCCTCGCCTCATAGCTGTCTGCTCTTTCTCTGCCTGTCTAGTGGCCAATTACAGACTCTGCTTAATTAAAGGTGCAATCAGTGATGTGGGGGCACAAAGTGCTGACCCTGACCTTATATACTTAGTCAAATTGTTGACCCCTCACTTCATGGATTGATTTATGATTTAAGCAAGTGTGGCACGAAAAAAAGGTTTCCGAAAGAGCAGAAGGATTATTTTCAGGAATAGTTGTAATATTCTAGGTCAAATTGAAAAAGAATAATTGCAATATACTAGAACCAATTAAATTATCTTCAGCAATAACCACATAATACTGTAACAAATGAGATTATCTTCAGCATTAACCACAAAATACTGTAACAGATGGTATTATCTTCAGGACTAATTGTGATTCCATACCAAATTGGATTATTTTCAAGAATAATCTCAATACACTATAAGAAATTCAATTTATGAATGAAAATGAGGAAATGCTGTCCACACGGGGTCCCGCTGGAGCGCGGAGTGGCCCCTGGCGTTGGTCAGTACTCCCCGGACCTGAGCGGAGGCAGAGGGGTGACGCCTGATGTAGCTGGTCTCCACGGCTCTGCCTCCAGCTCCAGCATGACTACAGCGGCTCATTAGCGAGGCCTTCGGGAGTTGAGTCACTTCAGCTCCACCTCGCAGATCTTCTACATCTCAGTTTGGTTTTAGTGTACGCAGCGTCCCGAGATGCAGAACCCATAACCGGATGTCACCTGGAGGACGGAAAGCTTACACAGGCATTCAAGCACGGTTACGGAGGGAGGGAGTTTCGGCAAGACCTTTGCACTGCCAATGATGACAGCTTCTGTAAGGATAAATGAAACAGTTTGTGTGCGTATGGTAATGTCATGTAATTGCATCTGATATTGACTGAGTGATATGTTATTCAGAGTGATGTGAAATTCGCATCAGCTTGGTCATCAGCCACTGAACCGCATGCTGACTACAAGCGTAACAGCAATAGTCAAGTTCAGCGTTTTCAAAAAACATGTTTGAATAAAATACATTTGATCAGTTCAGTCCACAAAATGCTGATAACAGTTTATAAAATCTCCAACACACGCTATTCTGTGTTCTGTTTGGACAACGGAGAAGAGAAAAAAAAAATCTCAAAAATGTATCCATATTTGTTTACCGGAGCAAGCCTGTGTCTATTAACACATAAGCATTTCAGGTAAGGGACACTTTAACCATGGAGCCTATACCCCACGAGAAATCGTTGCTTTTTCTGTTTGCTATTTCTATAAGCTATTTTTTACTTCTAACTCCAGTTATAGTACCTTGCCATGCCAAGCTTCCGGATGCGATGCCGGATGCTGCGTGTCTCTGTAACATGCTCACGCCTGACTGTTGTGGCACAGTGCCATGGGACCTCCGTCTTACAAGAAATGGCAAGATAACATAAATAAAATGTTTCCATATTTTTAACTCTGAGTGTCACGAACCATTCCGTACTGCAGTCTGTGCTATCTGTGATTTACCACAAGACTGGACTGGGAAGTGCAAATACAGTTTTTGTTTTATTACTGAAGCTATTGATAAAGTTGCTGTTGTTGTTGTTGCAGCCATAATGCAAAACCTTTGGATGTTATAACTATGGACATTCACAGAAAATGTAAACTATGTCTTTAAAATGTATTTAACAAACAAATAAATGATAAAACCCTCCAAAACCTTTACGTTTGCAAAAGCCAATGTCATTCCTAGATAATTACCACCTGCCCCGGTGCTCCTTCCCTCACCCACACAAGAGCAGTCAGTCACCCTAGGCCACTCTGCTGCAGAACAGCATTATGGGAGAGCAAAAACAGGAGGCCAACGGGAGAGCATTACAGATGGCCTGGAGGGTGCTGATTAGCAACAGCTACATCTGTGCACATCTTGCTTTAGCCATCGGCGAATGCAAGGATGGAGTGTTTGAGCAATGATGGTCTAGGCATGGGAAAAGCTGTGTGTGTGTGTGTGTGTGTGTGTGTGTGTGTGTGTGTGTGTGTGGGGGGGGCTCTGCAATCTGTTTTATTCTACTTTATTTTGATTTCTCCCTTCTAAATCTTCCTCTTGCGTTTCAGTCTCCTTCCTTTGTCGGTGTGGTTGCAGCTTCTATGTAGTCACACCCCCCCCACATCCACCTCCCGCCCCTCCACTGCATAGCCTGTAGGATAAGCATGCATTAATCCCGCAGTCAAACCCCACTCAAAGGCTGCACTGTGCATCGCTCCTCAGAAAGGCAGAAAGAGAGGTGCTGGAGGAGAGGGTGGAGGAGAGGGTGGAGGAGAGGTGGGGGCACGTCACAAAGCCCGCTTCAGTCCGCTGCCGACTCCCGTTCCGCGCGCGTGCCAGCCGCTCACGCACCCAAAGCACAACCCCCGGATCCACTGTAAAGCGGTGCAGCGGGGATTAGTGCAGCGCACTTGCTCTCTGTCACGGACCCACCGGCACCGCGGCGGCCCGGCGCAGCTCCTGTTACGCCTTCAGTTGAGGCGAAACGAGTCCGACATTTTCCATCTCTCTTTCAAACGGAATCGGTGACGCTCTGTAAATAATCGCACAGCTGGGTTCTATAGGCGATGAAAGGGGGCAAACATAGCCCATGCCCTTTGAAGCACACCGCACGCGCTCCCAAACTGAAAGGTGATTGGACAATGGAGCTGCTCCTCTTTGAGGGGTGAAACAGTGAGGTTACAACGAATAACTTATAACCATTCCACTTATTTATAGAGTGTAGAGGTTTGGGGTGTGGACAAGCGCCAAGTGCTTAGGTGAGATGTATTAAGCCTGAGAACTATGAAAACAATATAAAAAGAAAATATGTAATAGCATGTAACAACTCTAAACTATGTACGAAATGTTTATAGCACACCCCCACTGTTACTCCTTGTGTAGGCAAAACTGTGAAATGCATATACTATTAGATCATTTGCATGTTATTAAGATTTCATATTTACATTCGCTTTTATATTCCCTTTTTGGTCACACTGCTCATGCCAAGAGAACAAGTCACCATATCTGCACACAGTCTTGCACAGTCAAGCAGGTTATGCGTGTGTACCAAAGCCAACCACACTATGGCGAGCCAACCCAGGCCCGGCACCGCAGACAAGCCTGAGCCCACTCGCACAGAAGCCAGTTCAGCTGTAACGGCCGCCCGCGTATCCACATGGAGGTGGGCGTCTCGCCCCCCGCCTCACTGGCCCTGGGCTCCTGCTGGAGGGCAGGTGTCTCCAGTGCTGGTTCTGCAGGGCCCAGGTCCACACACACACACACACACGCACACACACACATACACACACCACTGCAGGAAACCTGATATAATTCACAGGTCAATTACTAAGTTAATGTGTGCTTGAATAGAGGAATGGACAGACTGTGATGGACTATGGACCTATCAGGACAGGGTTGGACAGTAAGTCTAACATTACTGATGCAGACATAGATGATGGCCAGGTTTTATCTGACTGGGTTGCAAAGCAACAGTTTTTAATCTGACGATTGTTTTGTTGCATTGCAGTACGTCTTGTCATTAAGAAAGCATTTTTTCTGTGACACATAGATAACCTACCTCCGGTGTTTTCATATTTAACCACTGTCAAGGACCGCAAAGAGTAAACCAGCTCACCCCACACATTCTCGCGCTTTGCCCTGTGTCATTCCGTTACAGTGTATGTCTCTACGGGTCATTTGAACACATACACCTTTGAGAAAGAGCGGTCTTCATTTATAGCATCCCCTGAGTCACTGGGTTAGGGACTTTTGAAAAGCAGTTAGCACTACGTAAAATGCACACAAAATGCTTCTTCCGAGAAGAAAATCCGGAGGAGCGTGCATTGCACATTCCCGCTGTAATCACCTGCGTCGCCAAATATCTCCTCCTGCAATATTTTTGTTCATCCGCCCAAAGACAAATTATTTAGTACTAATTCTGTACGTCGGTGTAAACCATCCAGTACGACACGTGTTCTCGTGAACACAACTCACAGCAACAGGTACCGTCGACGACTCCGCAAACGTTGTGCCAAAACAGCTGTAATAAATAAATATGTGCACTTACACAAAAGCATGATAGATGAAAGCCCAGGATCGGGGTCTTTCCAGCACGTTGTACAAATAGTTCTGTAGCCTTCGGTAACGCACGTTTCTTCGGCTGCTCTGCGCGCCATAAACCAAAGGTTTCCCGAGCAGGCTGAGTCGGGCGCCTTGCTTTCTTCCTTGGCTTTCCGTACCTGGGCGCGAGGCGTACATCAAGCCATCACCTGCACGTAAAGAATTGTTCAGCATCCTGCCACCGGACTCCACATCCTTCAAGCTGTAACCTTCGAAGCGGTGCCCTGGCGAAGTCTTCATCCAGAGGCCAGAGCCGCCTTCGTCTCCGCTGTGGTTCCGCGGCATGGCATAACCCCGGCCGGCTGATAGCGCGCTGCTTTATGCACGTGTGTCATGCGTCCAATTATATCACAGTTCCGCGCAATGTGAGCGCTCCGAATGAGTATGGGTTAACACTGATAGCTTCCCATGAGAAAACATGACTTAACAATCGATTTAAGGTAATAATAAAAAGTTCTTTCAGTTCTCAAAGGTTATGGCAGTTGCTTTTCCTGCTCGTTCAGCTGCTCACTTATTAAACCGGCAGGTACTAAAGGGAACGAACGAACGAAGTCGTAGCGTCGACACCTCTTAAAGCGCACTCGACCACCGTTGGCTCCTTCTTCTACAGTTAGCTAGTGATAATAAAACCTAGCGTGCGTCTGCTGTCTCGAGTTGCGTTATGAGTGCGTAGCAGTGCGCACAGAAAACCGACGTTAACTTACAATCTGCCAGAGAAGCTCATGACAAACTACTTTTCAACAACAAATACATCAGCTTTGGAGGCAATCCATTGTTTCCGCTGTATTTTTTGTGAATAAATGAATTGCTCAGAATCCCCTTCAGTTACTTTTACAGATGAATATTTACATATTCAAATCCTTATTTAAATAGGCTACCAGCTCGTGGAAATCATATACCTATAAAATCCCATAGACTAGTTTATAATAATTGACGATCACTAATAATTAGTGTCTCAAAAAATAGTGCACACAATTCGCAAACTAACGCAAAATTAGAAATCTCACTCTAGACTTCACACAATATGAAAATAATACCCGACACGGATCCTCGCGCCCAGCTGTTTTCTTCCCCTGTTACTGTCACAAACGCCATGTGACCGCCCCCGAAATAAATGTTTCGTGTAGGCATTCTGATACGTCTCTAGATTCGAACGCGAATGTTTTTAAATTTATTGTTAGCTATTTCATGTCCGCTGTTTTGGACAGATTATGTACTTGGAAATAAAGAAACCTAACTGACATTTAAGGCTGTGTTCAGATTTGGTAGCTTTGGCTCGACTAAAATGAACCCTGGAGCGATTCCTCTGTTAGTGCGGTTCGTTAGAGTAAGTGTGAACGCTTCCTTTGGAACTCTGGTGCGCACAAAATAAGTGAACCGACACCGCATGAGCAGTGGGGTCTCGGTCTGGAATTCAGGTGCGGTTCGTTTCAAGTATGAACACAATACGAACCAAAGACATATAAACAAATCAAACCCATGACATGATGTCCCAAAATGCGACACTAAACGCGTCGCGACAGAACAGAAAGCAGTGTAAAAATGCAGTCCACAGACTTAGCATACTTGCATCACAAGTCACTTTTGTTTAGAACTTATTTTATTCGATTGTACGTCTGAACGCTAAACAAACCTGGACTAAAATGTAGCAATGTATTATTTTCTTTTTTGGTCCGGACCAAGGGACCAAAAAACACCCTAATAGAAAACAAGCCTTATTTCACCATACACAGTTGAAGATCTTAGCCATCCTATTCCGTTAGCCATCCTCAGCCCTGCTCATCATCATCATCATCATCATCATCATCATCATCAGTGTCTGACCACAGGACCCTTGCTGACCACCTTATCTGTCACCTGATGTTACCTGGGAAGCAGACAGATCTCAGCAGAGTAGTAATGCTGGCATGGTGATGCATGATAAAAGAGCAGAATCTCTGAGACTCGTCGATGTTGCTGATGGGCCCACAACCCAAAAGGTGTCTAGGCAACAACAGGCCTGTGATCAGAAACAGAGAGCTTGAGAAACAAGATGTGTCTGCAGTTTTGGGGAACAGGTATGAAGCTAATGTACTGTAATGTACTGTGTAATACTAGACTTTTCTCACTCACTTTTCCATACATATATATGCTTGCTTCAAATGGCATCATTATGTAATTGAATTTTTAAATATACCAGCAGTAAATGATACTGTGCATTAAACCATATTGGTGAATATCTGTATCATTGCTAAAGAAGTGGATGCGGTGTGGGTGATGTAGATTTAAGCATGCGTTTATGGTAAAGGTTTTGGGTGACATAGACTTTTCTATGTGTTAGTTACATTAGCCTCATTACTCCATGCAAATCCAATGAAGCAAACATCAAACACCAAACATGTCTTGACTGATATCTGGATAAGGGAAAAACACATCTGATGTTTTATTAGGTACAATCTTAAAAGGACACATTGTAAACAAAACCACATTTCTTTGCTAATGCACACATATATAATTACAAATAAGATGTGGTGTGATTCTACCAAGTGTTTGGCTTTGCGCCATAATGTACCATCACGTTAAGCACACTTTCCAGTCCTCGTGAATAAGCACTTCCTCTCTTTGGCCATCGTTTCAGTTTGTTACCACTGCAGAATAGTCACTCCGCCCCCTCTCTCTGTTAAATCAGCCAATGGGGAATGTAATTATTAGCATACAAAATGAACATTCAGAGTGTTCAGAGGAGAACATTATGGGTAGGAACACTCAGTTAGGGTGTTTCTTACCCTTTTACTTACTATAGATGCCTTTAAAGGAGCAGAAAGAATTGGGTTACATTTTGACATAAGCATGAAATAGTTTTACTTTGAGGGTGGTTGGATTACTTTGCAAAGGTGTGACCAGTTTTGGTCTTTCAGAAGTAAATGAACGATTGAACCAGGCATTCCCTTTTGCACTTAATTGAGTTCACTCCTTTGCACAGGTGGAAGAGAGAGTGATGTATACATATGACATGGGCCCAGGTCTAGAACCTTTCCTCCACAGCAGGACCTTTTCCCCACTATGTAATATATGTTTCCCACATTACCAAACCTAATGCACTTTCTTTAATCTGTGTTATTACTCTGGCCTTTATGCTCATTTCCTGTTAATTAGTGACAATTTCCTGAATGTAGCTGAGAGGCTCTGGCCGGGCCTCTGCGCATTTGCGTCTGTCATCTGGCGTCCGGCGCCCCGTCTGTGCCGTGTGAGGATGCTGGGTAATACAACGCTAATTGGCCACATTAGGAGCAAAACGACTCCCCAAATCACATTCGCGCTTGCTCATCGGACTCTAAAAATAGTGAGCTCGGAGTCCGCAACCTGTCTCTGCAGGGTGGCGTGACGAGACTCAGAAAATTAATGTTTTAAGGGTGACTCGCGCTGAGAATGACCCAGAGAAGATGGCCACTGGACGCAAACATGAATGGGTGAGAATATAGAACCACAGATACCCACAGGAAACATGTATTTGGTTAATTACAGGAGCACAAGCTTGCTGGGGAGTGTGTGTGTGTGTGTGTGTGTCTGAGGAGGAAATGACATGGTTCATATCAGAGACAGCGCAGAGTGATTGAAACAATTGACTAGTTTGCATTTCGCTATCCCATACTGCCCAGCAATGCGTGCTGTGAATTGACCTGCAGGTCATTCGCTGAGTATAATGTGGAGTGAAGGTAGGAGAGTCAGACACTGCAGAGTGATGCTGGCTCACTGGAGAAAACAGGAGGGCAGTGTCCAGAAGCATGAAGGAGCAACTCGGGCACTGCGGACCCAGCCTCTGTCTGTGGACCCTGCATCTGTATGTGGATTCAGCCTCTGTCTGTGGATCCTGCCTCTGTCTGTGGATCCTGCCTCTGTCTGTGGACCCTGCCACTGTCTGTGGACCTTGCCTCTGTCTGTGGACCCTGCCTCTGTCTGTGGACCCTGCCTCTGTCTGTGGATTCAGCCTCTGTCTGTGGACTGCTGCTCTCATCCCAGGGCATTTCCATCTCATTGCCCCAGGAAGCTACAAGATATCTTAGGGTACATCACAGAGGGGCACATCTGTTTGCTGAAGTCTACCCCATAATTTGAAATTGGAGTACTATGCTGGTGCAAAACCGTCATTGTTAGCCAAAGTTGAAACCCTAATCACAGTTGTAAAAGAGCAACTGCTTATCTGGGCCAGATGGATGTGAAACTGCACAATTCTGCCACCTCGGTGCTCTAAACACACACATATGCCTAATGAAAGGCTCGACTGTTGAAACACTGGTTTTAGAGAAGGTAATATCAATATCAAACTGTCAGTAGCATACTTGTGATTGTCTATTATACATGCTGACAGGAGTATGCCCTCTGCTGGTAGCTACAGTGAAATGCTTGGTTTAGATTTGGGTGGGTAAAATGGAGTACAATTGCGTTATAAAACTAAAATGAATGAGAAACCTATATGTCATCTTTGTGTTTTATATTCAGATTCTCAAACAATTCATATTAACATAGGTGAAGAGTGTGTAAAACCTAAAACTGAATACTAAGTTAATACTATGTCTATGTTTCCCCCACACAAAACAAACCTTGCTATTTTGTTCTGGCTCAAGAGTCAAGAGAGTGACACATAATATGTGCTTGAAATCTCCCCTGTTGTTCATTCTGCAGCTCTTATTACTGTTTTACAGATTGACTATAATGGTGATGGTGATTGTTGGCCACAAATGAAGTGGGCGATCCTATAATCCTCACACGCAGTCCCACCAGTCATGGGAAGGAACTCAAGAACAGGGATTTTAAAAACATTAAGTACAAATGTAGCTTTTTCTGATCTCCATTTTCTTAATCAGATATCAATTAGAAGTCTCATATACCAGAAACAGAGGATAAAAATGAGGAGGGCTAGAAAGTACTATTTAAATGTTAAATATGTATTATTATAACTAATTGCTTCTGTGATGATGTTTAATCCATAGTATAGCTGTCAGCCATTTACTAAATGTTACAAACAACTGGTGAAACAGACAAAAATAAAGTAATTTTCTTCCACATACTTTTTTTTTTTATTTGGAAATAATAAAAATGAACTCTTTAATATAAAACATACACATCATTTGAGCCACATCTTTATACAAACAAAAAAAATGTTGCAAGTGAATACTTTTTATATTCCTATTTTTTTTTCTCAACTCAGTGGAACACATACTGCAAGTTGTAAACAATCAGCTTTTTGTTTTGTTTTGTTTTTTTTCTACTGATAAATACTGATAAAGTAAATGAAAACCAGTCTCACATCAACAGAAAACACCCAGTGTTCTTTCCCCCCTCAGAGCTGAGACAGACTTGGGTTTAAAGCACAGAGACGGACATGTTCTGGCTGTCCGTCTGCACCAAAGTCACTCAAGCTCGCTGAGGTGAGATGCTATTGGAGGATTGGGATGGAGATGTCTAGACCTGGCCCCGCCCCATAAGAAAGTCTGCCACTCCATGGCCTCCTATTGGGATGTCCTCCCTAAAAAGAAATCCTTGGCCTCTTTTGCAAATATGGCTTAACCACATGGTTATTTCATATTTACAATCTATGTTTTGTGCATGTATTATTTTCATATATGGATGCAGTTTGCTACTTTTGTCTGTGTGTATCTGTGTGTGTGTGTATATTTGTATATTTATATATAGTTTGTTTCTAATTCTGTATAGATTTCTGGGATTTTACACGTTTTATTAATCTATCTCTTGGATAAAATATTACTTATAATAAAATATTTATAAAACAAGGTTAGGTTATGTTCTGTATTTCAGTACAGAGCACGTATTTCCCCAAAGGTTTAGAAAAGATGAACAGATGTGGGAAATAAAAGTTGTAAATCAAAATAAGAACGCCCAAAACATCTCCAGAATGGGGTTATTGAATTTTTTTTTTAGCTGATCTGAAAGTCTACCAGTGAGTGTGAATGGCTTTAGTTTCTTAGTTTATCTCTTTATAATCAAGTACAAGCAAACTGTACAAGTACATGCAAAAAACGAGCTGGCCTACCAAGTGTGCAACTAACACGTGTATCTAGTTCTGCAGGGTTTTTTTTTTCTTTTTTTTCTGCTTTGTCTGTTTTACAAAAACGTGCATGCAGCTTGGGAGAGTTTGGAGTCCTGCTGCTCCCGCCCTCCGATTGGAGGAGGAGCCAGTGGTCTGACAGAAGAGCGGTGTTTGTGTCACCGACGGCAACATTGTAACAATGAAAGGCGCACGGGGGGAGCTGGCTTTACTCTTACTGCCTTTGTTAAAAATCAGAGATAAAATCAGAACTAATCAGAACAGAAGGCAGAACTAATTTGTTTGATTAGTTCTAATTTGTTTTTGTTTTTTTAATAGTTTGTTTTCCTTCTAAAATGTAAACGGGTTTTGCAAAATAAAGCTCTTGTGCTTGTGAAACGGAGAGAAAAGGAGACCATTCATTTTTCATTCATTATCCGTACCGCTTATTCCCGCTAGTCGGGGTCACGGGGGGGCTGGAGCCAATCCCAGCATCTCCGGGCGAAGGCAGGGTACACCATGGGCAGTTCGTCAGTCCACCACATGGCCAACACGCACGCACACACACACACTCACACACCTACGGGCAATCTAGAGTGACCAATCAACCTAGGATGCATGTCTTTGGACTGTGGGAGGAAACCGGAGTACCCGGAGAAAACCCACGCAGGCACAGGGAGAACATGCAAACTCCACACAGAGCAGCCCAGACTGAGAATCGAACCCAGACCGCCTTGCTGTGAGGTGACAGTGCTAACCACCACACCACCATGCCGCCCAAAGGAGACTATATTTCTTTTAAAATTCCTACACATGCATCTGAACTGGGATGCAGTGCAAGAGAAGACTCTCCTACGTTTCTGAGGGCAGACATCAGAGTGGTGCATGTTTGTCATATCATTGCTTGTCTAGTAATGGCAAATGAATGCTTTAATTACCATTTTAAAATCTCTTTAAAATCGCAAGACCCTAATGGATGACTTATTTTATGGAAAAACAAAGTTTTTTTTTTTTTCTCAACAGCAATGACATACTGCAGCCCAGCTGTTGTAGGGCTCCTGAGAAGGACATGTCTGTACACAAGAGTTATCTCTTATGTGCACCACCTTAAGTAACCAGTAACATCTGGTAACATCTGATCTTTGACTTTTGGAGATAAATTTTGGAAATACACGGCATAACTTTGACAACTGTTGCAGCGACATTTGAAATGAACATACAAACATTTACATAAAGAGTTTCTGTTAGACCCATGGCCCTTTCAGACAGAGATTGATGTAAAGGACTGCAGACACCGGCAGTACGAATGGTGCTCAGGAATGGCTAGTGGTGTCCATATTAGCAAAGTACAAACGATGGCCTTCACAACCGGGTCATGATTTTCTTTCAGCTTGTTAAACACGTTAGCCTTTTTGGCTCACATATTATATTTCAAGCTGTTAAGATACGTTAGCGTTTTGGAGTATGTATTACTTTCGATCAGTTCTAAACGTTAGAATTTTTGGGTCACGCATTCCCTTCAAGCTGATAGACATGTTAGCATTTTTAGCTAATGTTTTGCTTTCAAGTGATTAGACACATTAGCATGTTTGTGTCACGTATTACTTTCAATCTGTTACACACATTAGAATGTTTAGCTCACGCATTCCTTCCAAATTGCCCGTCTGGAGTTCCACCTCTTTCAAACTACAACCGTGCCCTTCTGGAGCTGTAACCCTCTGGGGAATTTTAACAACTGGCTGTTACCAACAATCAGCCATAGATCATCAGGAAGGACTAAAGATGTCAGATGTTATGGCGCACTTCTCATGATATGATAGAAAACTGTATCACAAACTAACTGTGAATAAAAAATACTACAGGAGCCAAAATGGAGTCTGTGCAATCATGAAGGTGCTTTTGTTGCAGACTCTTTTCTTCCAGACTTGTTTTTTTCTAATTCTTTGCATCATTTTCACCATGCATACAGTATGATAGACAACACAGATCCCATTAAAACTTGTGTGCAAGAAGTATGAAACGAATTTGCCAAAAGATTAAACAAACACAGAAAAAATATTCAGGAGAGCACGGTCTCCTTCAGCTGTGGTAAACATATGGAAAACAAGACCTTCCAAAGGACATGGACCACATCTTAGAGTTCTCGAGGTTTAGGCACCAAGAAAGGCCCTGCAAACCCAGATGACCTCCCGAAAGGGTGATTTGCTTCTCTTAAGGTCACGCCCTTTGACTTTTTATTTTTACCTTACAGGTTATACAGAGAGTATCCCTTTCTATTTCAAGACCCCGCAATCCCTTGGTCAGAGGTTGTCATTGCTTCGAGGGGCCGATACATTCTAATGCTCTTTTCAAAATGTATCCAGTGTACGTTTCATTAACGATGATTTGACTGAAAAGCACCCTGCTTCAGGAACAGTGTGTTCTCCAAATCGTATTTAATTAGTGCTTCCCATAAGCCCTAATTTTTCAGTGTCAATCTGTGCGTAGGCGATTTCATCTTGGACAAACAAAATGGGCAGAATGTCCAGGTGTTATTTTCATACACACAAGAGAGAGAGCGAGAAAAAAAAGAAAACATTACGAACCCAACATAAGCGACAGGAGTGATTGTCAGATTTCATCAAAGCTTTGTTGTGGGGTTTTTTTCTCATCGCATTTTCTGTCTGCCTGTGATTGTTGTTATGTTGGTTCCTCTAGACTGTCTCTCTCTGGTTGTATGGAGTTTGCTTTGTACATTAGTCCTCTATGACCGAACAGCCCCAGGACCCGGGGAACCGTCCAGAGACGACTGGGAAGCACGTCGAGTCAATGAGGCGAGTGTAGGGTCCACTAAGGAGGAGGGCGGAAAAAGTTTGTACCAACCAATCACATTGCTGGCCAGGTCCAGCTCCTCCAATAGGATCTGTGCTACTCCCATGAACGATTTGTGGTCCATTCGCCCATAGTCTCCCCAGACAATTACCTAACACAAAGACAGGATACCAAGATGGCTTTTAAGAAATTAAGTCTCAGAATTCTCAAAACTAGTTAAAGTCATGTAACTCATTATATCATAAGCTAAAAACATCCAAGTATCCTTTGTACACTTGGTCTCTCTAGCTGTAAAAGCAAAATGAAAACAATTATCTCCAAGCCACTAAAAGCTCGTCTTCTTGACCTTTGACTTATGATTTATGCAGCGACACCCAAAAAGGTAGAAAAGCAACATCCCTCACCTGCAACACTTTACCCTGTGGACTCTCTTCAAACTGCAGGGTTTGCTGGTACAGTGGGTCGAGTGTTTTCCGTGCAATCTTGGTCTTCTTCTTGGCTACATATGCCCCGTTGTGCAGCAGATACACCTTAACATAGGGAGCTGAAAGAAGATCATATCCATTGCTAAAGTGTTAAAAGCTTGAGGTATAACTATAACAAACCATTTCTAAAATGCCATTCCAGGTATAACTATCCCAATACATTTCTACAGTGTGAAAGGTCTGGCTCTTCATGCTTTCTTCAGTGTATTCCAGCTTCTACCTTTCTGTGAAGAGGTAGAACCCATTCATGATGGTTCTGTAGAAAACCATGACAGAAATAGATCTACCTGGTGTTAATAGGTCCCCTGAACCCTAACTTTTGTTGTAAACATGCGTTAATAGGAGCTGGATAGATCAGGGTAGATTTCTTGAATTTTTATATATTTTTTAACCTTTATGTTCTTAATGTAGGTGATTGCAGTGTCTTGTATGAAGAGCATGAATGACTGGTTGAAGGAGTGGAGGGGTTTGGGCAACTAACCAGGGAGCGATTTTGAGCCGGGTTTTTGAACGAGGCCCCGAGCGCGGATCACCTCCACCTCCAGCTGGCCTTTCTTGTTCACCATACCAATCTGAATGTCTCCTGCACAACACAGGAGGCCAGAAACAGCTCAAGGCCCAGGACATGTAGGTGCTGCTCTAGAACTATGCAAAAAACGCCCCCAGCATTTGTTTTTTCCCCCCCATTTCTGTATAATACATTTTGTAAATGTCACGAAAATAAATGATAGCTAATGGATCTGCAACATATTTCAGGATATGTTCAAACCCTGTGGCTGCATAAAACACAGTGGCATCCGGAGTGACAAACTGTTAAACTGTTTTACTGTTAAAGAATCTGTTTAATCTGTTAAAGAACAAAAGGAATAATCATGTATCTTGCTTCAAATATCACATGACCTTGGGATTCATGGAAAAGAGATCAAAGAAAGTGCTCCATTAAACACGGCATGAGCAGTGTGGCGAAACTCACCGACAGAGGGCGTGGCTAAGGTTTGCCGGCCAACCAGCTGGGCGGGACCAAGCCCGTCCAGGAAGTCGCTGAACTGAGTCTCCACCCTGACAGCTGGGAAGATTGGACTGGACAGAAGAAAGCAAATAAGTCTCCCATCGCACACTAACAGCCAGATGCTCTCATGTAAGCAAACCCAGAGCTTCAGAAACACCACTGGCCCGCTCGTGTTGACACAAGGCCCGTGTCCCCCTCTTCCCGCCATCGCCCGTCCCCCACAGCAGGCCTTCAAGCGGGAACACACATGCCTACCCAACGCAGGCCTGCTGCAGGTGCCGCCCCCGCCACCCATCCCCCGTCCCCCTGCCTTTTCTCCGCTCGCTCTGGTAAAGGGCAGCGAGGAGCACCGAGGCTCTGCTGTAATTAACCAAATGTCAAAGAAAATTGTTGCACCATTTTGCTGGGTCTGTTAAGCCCCAATGCAAATGGCTGACAGACAGGTAGGTTGCCAAGGCAACACACAAGGCCTCCTTTCGAAGATGTTTAGACTATTACTGCAGTCTTTGGTCAAGTGGTTGGACAGGGCACGTTCAGTATGCTGTGAAGGGTACTTTACTGACAAAAAACTTTGTACATTTTATTTAGTTTTGTTAATATATATTTTTTATATTTTACTGGATTACCCAAATGTCACTGAAGTCTTATTTACACTGGGCCCCACAGACATTCAAAGTAAACCACAAGAAAGAGAATTCAAAACAAACTTGGGCAGCACTTAGTGGAACCATGTATTTTCACACGTATCTCCACTTGGCTTGACGGTTAATGTGTTCACCTCTCAGTAGCAGGATCGTGTGTTCATGTCCCCATCTGGGTGGGGTTTCCATGTTCTCTCTGTGTGTCCCTGTGTGGGTGTCCTCCACCAGCCCAAAAACATGGAGGTTACAAATTGGCTGTCCTAATAAATAGTCCTGGTGTGATTGTGAGAGTTTCTCCCCTCCCTGCACTTGATTCACTCTCCCAGGGGGGCGAGGATTCCAGTTGAGTATACGCTGGGTGTGTCAACTGTAAAGTGTCTTAGGGTTCCTTGAAAGGTGCTATACAAATGTGACTTCAGTCGTTCAAAATTACTAGACAAAGTGTGCAGCTCTCCTTGTTTATACATTTGAGAAAACGGTTGAAAAGGCTTGAAAAGCAAGAGAAGCTTGCAAAGATGAAAGCAGGGCTGACTCACCTTCCCTCAGAGTTGTAGCTGGTCATGCTGCCGTTGTTGGACTCGCGGCTGGGCTGTCTGCTCATGTTGCGCTGTAGCTCCACGGCCATGCCCGTTTCCTGGCTCCGCTGGATCGACCCGCCTCCCTTTGACTTCTTATTGGACGCCTCTGGAGCCGGACAGACAAGACAATAAGTGTGGCAGGCCGACTATTCAATGGAATGTGAATTCCATAATAAAGACACCGTCTTATTCACTAGCAGTGTTTTTTATCTGAATGAAGGGTAGATCTATAGTGATTAGCGTTGTAATGATATTAGCATCTGTGACATGAGGTAGCTCAGCACAGGACACACCGTATGATTAAAAAACAGCTTTATTAATCAGGAAACTCCATTCCACAAGCTTTATCCCACACACTCTTAACTGTAGACGCTAACGCAGTCTCACTGTGGCCGTGCTAACGGAAACATGAGCCGTCAGCACTAAGCTAATTGGCTGCTCTATGCTGAACAGACACAGGTCCAGTCTTCTCCTCAGTGCTAATCTCTGTGTTGAAAAAATGCGCAGGAGACAATAGAGATGCCTGCTGCTCCAGGCCTTAGGGTTCACGTATGTGCAATGTGTATGGTGAACAGTAATGGCTAGTAACTCCTGACTTCTGAAAACATTGAAATGGCTACAGATGCTTTAATCAAAAGGAGGTTATGTTAGGTTGGGTGGGGATGGAGTTTGGAGCGTGGCACTCAGAAAGATGTTCATACTGACCAGGAGAACTATAAAAAAAGGTCTTTTGGAAAGCATGAGAGTTATTTCCTTTGAAAAAAACGTTCGGGAAACTAAATGTGAGGCGTGTGAGATCGGAAAGAGCCACGCAGAGACACGCTGACTGGGACAATGTGGCAAACACCGTATTTGTGCTTTGTTGTTACTACGAGCTTAGTTTGTAAGAGAAACTCTGATCCAAAAAACAAGAACGAGCCGAACAGAAGTGCACAATCTGCCTGCCAGGCGTTGGTGGTGGGCGGGGTGGTAGTCATGGCAGCGGGGGCGGGCTGACCTGTCTGGCTGATCTGAGACGTGCTGCGGCTGCGGCGGCTGCCCACGATGGCCACGAAGCGGGCGTTCAGGCTGGAACGTCTCTTCTTGGAGCCACCGCCCACCGTGCCCAGCGCCGTGTCTGATTGGCTGCCGTCTGTGCGCTCTGTCCCAGTGATGTCACCGCTCATGCTCTTCAGCATACCCCGGCCCATCGACGCCCGCACATGCCGGCTGGAGCAGGGTGGGAGGGTTGGGGGAGTTTGGGGGGGTGAATGGTGGGGTAACAGTCATAAGATTGTATAGTACAGTTCTGAAAAAAGAGATTTACGGTTTTTGTTATGCTGATGTGAAACCTTAGACTTACTGCTGAGATACAGAGTTCACTTTCCAAAAGCTATTGGGTGAGTGTAGAATTCAGCTTTAATTTGGGAATAAACAGCTGCTTTAAATGCATGTCAAAGTCTCTATTTCATGTTTATTTGGTTCTTTTCTCACATCAGCAAGCTGTTCTAACAAACAGAATGTTCGAATACACACACATACACACACATGCACACACATGTAATGCTAATTCAGCTTTCCAAGTTAGCATCTGTATTAGTTTTCTTTCAGGCAACAGTAAAGCAAAGCCCTCTGGCGCCCTCTGGGTCTGTGGAGGAGCTGGCGGGTGCCTGTGCTCTCTGATGGAGTCAGAATACTGGCGCACTCTCTTCACACCCTCCAGCCCCCGTGCCACATGCTACGCTCTCCTCCCCAGGGACGGGGGCACCGGCAGCAGGGGAGGGAAGGCAGTGGGCAGGCCTCTCCTCTCCATGCCCCCGGGGGCTAAGATGAGGAGCGTTGGGTTGAAGGGGATCAGGTGAAGACACGGGACCCAAGCATCGGAGGCAAGACCGGAGGCATGCAATAAGGGTTCTATAAGACACACAGAGATACATGAAGCACACCGTACAACACACACACACACATGACAAAACACACTCGCAGGGCACACAAACACTTATTAGCGATATGTTCAAACAACAGCATCTGACCGTGTGTGTATGAGGAAGGGGTGCATGTATAATGAAGGTCAGTGGGTGATTCCCACAGCCCATGAACACACATGAGAAGCGTGGAGAGAAGCCATTGGCCAGATCAAACCCGCAACCAGATTGATTTTAGCCATTAAATAAGCTTGCCAGCATATCTGTCTAGTTTGACAGGGTTTTCATGCTAGAGAGAACAAGAAAATTAGTGGGAAAACAGAAACCCACGAGTCATTATAACAAGAAAAATCGTGCACCTGGTGCACTTTCCATTAGGTGCTCAATAACTATAATGACACAAATTTCTTATCCAGCCACTTGCTGTGCTACAGGGATTGCCAGGCAGGAAATAACTGCTATTCAAACACCTTTAGTAAATCAGACCATGGTAGAACAGGAATGCAGGTGTGGTCCTGACTCCGCACGACTGGCCGGAGGACACGTGTGAAATAGCGAAACCTTCCACGTGTGCCTGGAACTGGAGGGTCCAGTCGGTTTCCATAGCAAAAGGGCTGTATCCCTGTGAGAGACCCCCTCCCCCACCACTGGGCTAGATAATTATTTTGTATCGGATCCATGTTAATATATGGCAAGTATGTTGCTAAGTATGTATGATGCTAGTAAGATGAAGTATAATGTACCATGAATGTATTCAGTACATAAGAGGAGCTTCCTGATATCTGACCTTTGACTACTGCTAGTAGTACTAATGGAGTAGTACTGCTAGAGGAGTACAATTTGACCTCCTTTTCACCCTTTGATGGCTATAGTGTAATTCACTAAAAGGGAATGTTCTTTGTTGCTGATTTGAGTTTTTGAGTTTTTGAGTTTTTCACTGATTCTAATGCAGGGATCTGATTCTGGAGCTGGTGTTGGGTTGGGAAGGTGCATCGCAGATAATCCACAGCTCCACCCGTTACCTGACATCTCCGGCCACCGTGTGGCGCCGGCGTTTCAGCTCCGCAGAGAAGCGCCTCTCTCCCAGGCTCCGCCTCTGGAGGGGCTCGCACACCCCCCATGAGATACGCCTCTCCCTTTTCTCCTCCCCTTCACAGCTCTCCAGCGACTTTGACCTTTTTGCCGACCCCACCCGACGAGACGGTGAATTTGCAAGCGCATGCGACACGGGTGTAGCATGCAAAAGGAAACAGACAACCAAAGATAACGCAGGACAGACAGAGCAGAACATGCATGAGGGAAGAAGGGAGGAGCCAAGGGAAAAAATAAACAAGGAGGTGGGGCTAAGAGTTTTAGAGCCTCAGCTGCTGATTAAATGTTAAATGCTAACCCTAGTAACATTTATGCAGTAGTTTATGTGTGGTAGTTTTTTTGATGTTGTAGTTTTTTTTTTATTTATGTGGTAGTGAGTTTGGAGGCCTGACAATTTGCATTTTCAGATTACAGATAATACACAGATAGATACAGAGAAAGTGAAAGATGAAGACAGAGCAACAGGTGTGTGTGTGTGTGTGTGTGTGTCTACATTTGAGCATCTATTTGCAGCGAACGAGTGTCCTGTAACCTGGATCAGCCATTGTGCGTTTGTGTGCGCGTGTGCTAGCTCACGTGTCCTGACCTGACGTGTCCGTGTGGCCGCTCCGACTGCACGGACATGTAGCTGCCGCTGCTGAGACGGGAGGCGCTGCTGGCCCGTGAAATGGCCGACACGTCGCTCATGTCGCTGTCCGACGATCTAGCTGACATGTTGTCACAGCTCCGCTTATACATCTGTTCAGACAAAGGAGAGAACCTGCTACAGAAACAGGAGAGAATCTGCTCCAGTCCCTTGAGGCCGTTCACATGCCCTGCTTTACTCCTGCCTCAGTTCTATACTTTTCCATAGGACTCAAATGTACTGATTTAATACAGTCTGTACACAATGCCTTTTGATTGCATTTAAATGGACTTATTTTGTGAGTGTAAAATGTATGCAAGGATAAAAGTGAATGCAAATACTTATTTATTTCCTTATTTATTCTGAGAGAATGCCTAACTTAGTTTCCAGTTTGGCATAGCAATCCATTAAAATCATTCTAAAAGACAAAGTGCTTCGTTGTTTTGAATAATGTCCTATTTTTTTAAAAAAGGAGTCAATAGAATTTGTTTTCAGATCGGAATGCAGTTTTTCCAGGTGAAACGGTTCCGTTAAACGTACTTCGGAAGTCCAGAGCACTAAATTATAGGTAAGAATGACAGATCTTTTTACAGATTTGTGCTGCACAAGTGTAGGTTGCCAGGGTAACTCCAGGTAATTTGCTGTGTGTTTAAAGCATGCTGAAATGGGCAGAATGTGAAGAACGTTCCGGAAGGGCGTCTCGGTGTATGAGGAGGGCGTGAGGCAGTCTCGGTGTCTGACTCACTTCTCTCTTGTTCTTCAGCTCCATCTGTTGGTCGTGGGCTGAGCTGATGGTGCCCGGACGACGAGGGGAGACTCGGATATGACTGAACTGACGATTCCGCTCCTCTACTGCCAGAGCTGAGAGAGAGAAAGAGAGTGTGTGAGAGAGAGAGAGAGAGAGTTCAGACACTTAGTATATAATTCAGTACATAATTCAAAGCATAAAGACTAAATTAATCGTGATGAACGCGTGAGGGGAGTTAGTAACCTGTCTCCTCAGGTTTATTATTAGTGTCATAAACCAGGGGAGACCAGGGGTAACAGTCTTCATGGCCTTCATGAGAAGAGACATGTTCTTCATGAGTTGAACAACATGAAGAGACAAACAGTAGAGATACAGAGCGGCAGGTGTAATTCTGGGGGAAATGGTGAAGGCAACTGAGTGAGGAAGCCATGTGAGATTATTTGTCCACTGTGCAGGTGTGTCTGAGACGCATGGCGCTGTGTGAGCCATGTGGCTTTTCTGGTTGACATCTGGAGTGAGAGCGTGAAGGAGAGACTCAGGTAAACCTACCTTGCTCTACACTGCTGCTCTTCGCAGGGAGCTGGGGTAACTGTCTGCCCCTGCGTACAGACAAGGGAGACCCCGTGGGAGAGAAAGGGCCACCATGCAGATGTGTCCTGGATGGAGAGGGAGAGAGAGACAAAGATGGAGATACAGAGAATGAAACAGAGCAAGAGAGAGATCAAAGAAAAAAAAGTAGGCAAAGATGAAAGGACGCTTGTTTTTTTTTTTTTTTTTTTTTTGTTCTTAACCTAATGGCAAACTTAATCAACACTTACCAGGCCTAGAAGCACAGCCCTACCTTCTGTCACTGAACTAAGACTGAACTTGACACTGACATTGGAGGCTTATTGCGCTGTAGTGAGACACAGGGCTTATAGACGGTGTTTCAGCAGCGAGCACCTGTCCAGAGAGCGCAGGGAGCTGGGGCAGGAGCCCGCCGGGCCACTGGGGCCAAAGGGGCGGAGGGGCGCATCTGTCCTCCACCTGCTGCCCCGCAGGATGGAGGTGGGCTGGATCCTGAGCACAGCCACCAGAGGGAGGAGCGGCAAGTGAAACGATCAGTGGGGGAGGGGCACGTGAAAAGGCCAGTGGGGGAAGGGCAAGTGAAACGATCAGTGGGGGAGGGGCACGTGAAAAGGCCAGTGGGGGAAGGGCAAGTGAAACGATCAGTGGGGGAGGGGCAGTTTGATAAAGCAGGAGGGAGATCGAAAACTGTGAACGCGTTGAAGAAATGCAAATGTGAAAAGCAGGATAAACGAGTCAAAGAAGGGAAGCAAGGGGTTATCAGGATGAGATAAAAGACTTAAAGATGTGGGTACACGAGAAGGAAAAGGAGAAGAAGGGAGTTATGTGGGGAGAGAAGGAGCAAAGGGGGCTTGATGGACTCTGATTGATGTTGAGTTGAAGCTCACCTGTCACTGGCCACAACTTTCTTATTTGCTTTAGGGCAGACAGGCCTGTCCAAACTGCCTGACCTCCTGCTCACGGAGTCATGCGGATGGCAGGCGTTCAGAACAGATGCAAAGGAAAGAAAACCACCCGTGAGGAAACAGCCGGATGGAAAGGTCCAGAAGAACGCGGACGGTTGCCTGTCCGCTTGGAGGCAGGGATTAGTGTGGTAGTATTTGGAAAATCAAAGAAAGTGTCAAAGAATTGTGGGAAGAGAGGGGGATCTAGCTGACTAGATGTCAAAGTCATGGGGCAGTCATTGTCTGGTGGTTAGGGAATCAGTCTTGTGACTGGAGAGTCGTGGGTTTGATTCCCAGGCCTGAGGCCATGACTGAGGTGCCCTTGAGCAAAGCACCTAACCCCAACTTCTCCCCGGGCGCTGGGTTAGGGCTGCCCACTGCTCTCGGCATGTGTGCACCACAGCCCCCTAGTGATCAGCAGTATGTGTTTGTGTGTGTGTGTTATCACTGTACAGATGAGTAAATGTGGAGGACAAATTCCGATTGGGGTGAAAATTGACAAATATGGCACACACTTTAAAAAACTACCTGCTGTGTGACTCGCCACCACAGTTGATTCGTACCTGTCAGCAGAGTGGAAACTGGTGTCTGGCCTCAAGCAGGTCGTACTGGCACTCCTGACTCTGTCCAACGTTGGCTGAAGATCACTGGGGGTTGAGAGAGAGAGAGACAGAGAGAAGGTGAAAGACAGTGAGAGAATGAAGGAGTAAGAGAAAGAGAGGGGGTGAAAGAATGAGAGAAAGAGAACAAGAAAGACAGAGGAATCTGTGCAGGAGGTATCGGCACAAGGAGCAGTACGTTTAGCCATAGCTTTCGGTGCCAAAACGGCTCGTTAGACCTCAGGGACCGTGGCCTTTACTGTGGACAGACCCTGGCGCTGATGGGGGATGGACACGCCATGCCTCCCGGTGCAGGACAGCGATGTGGGCTCGGCATGGGATTGGCTGTAGGGCGGGGGGCCGTTTCCCTTCTCTAACCCCCTCTGACTTCGTCTTTTGCACATGCCTTCACCCTGCTGGCCTTTGGATTCCACCCCCTTGAAACCTGACAGCCTTAATGAATGAAGCTGATTACAGCTCAGCAAGAGCATGGCAGGTCCTTTTGCACTGCACATGCTAAAGTCTGTTCTGTGAGTCCAGCCTGTGTAGGGGAGTCAGAGAACTCAGATAGGTGGTCAAAAGAAAGTTCTGGCAACCATACTAGCAAGAAGCCAAGGCAAGCAGTAATAGTGTGCAACCTTCGACCAAGCTGTTATTGTTCAACCTCACATCTTTGTTTTCCATAATCTAATACAAGACTTGGTGCCAGATGGTAATGCATGAATGTGTTTTAGATACTGTAAAACTGAACAAAATCTATGTGGTTTGCAGTCAAATAAAATCTGACTACATATTGAATCTCTTAGTTGGTTTGCTAGCGCACGTGTCTAAGGCAAGCTCATTGGCTCTTACCTAAGGCTGACCTCATCTGTAAATCTGAGAACGCGTTGGGGGGCGGCAAGACGAAGAGCCACTCCGCCCCTTTCTAGTCGCCGTGACGATTTAGCCTTTAGGCATGCAGGAAGGGTGGAGCTTAGCATGGGAAGAAATGTATAAACAAACAAACAAACAAAAAACAAGCATGCAGGCAAGCCAGAAATAAAACAAAATGAACAAATATTATTTGTGAAGCTACGGGAAACAGAATTTTAGAGGTTATAAACAGAATATGATCCAGGACCAGGAATTTAATAAAGGGTCAGGCACGTCAGCCGGCTAGAGCTTGGGGCGTGAGTGGTTTGGCTTTCCTGCTGCGCACTAAACAAAAGCTTGGGGTATGTTTGTGCTTTCACTTTGAGACATGACCCACAGTCACACTTGCACTCACTCAGTCCATAAAGAAAACACATTCAGCAGTCTGTGTCTACCCACAAGGGAAGGGAAACTAAAACCATGAAATGGAAAGACTTAAGGTGGACTGACCAAACCAGAACAGCAAATAACAAACAGCAAACATCATACCTGCTCTATACGTACGCTTCTAAATATATATATATACAGACACATACACACACGCGCACACACACACATATATCTTCCCACATTTCTTTGATATATATATATATATATATATATATATATATATATATATATCAAAGAAATGTGGGAAGAGAGGGGGAGCTAGCTGTCAGCACAACAACAGACCCAACTGCTGCCTTTTGCATACAAAACCAGATATACAAAACCAGGTATATAAAATCAGATATACAAAACCAGGTATATAAAATCAGATATACAAAACCAGATATATAAAATCAGATATACAAAACCAGGTATATAAAACCAGACATACAAAACCAGATATCTTTTCTTTGCTAAAATCATTCCATACCCACACTTACACACTTCATTCCAATGGTATGAAGGCGCGGTGACAAAACTGCCCTGTTCTTTCACTACAGTGTGCTCCACCTCGCCGGGGATAGGGCTGTCCACGTCCACTCGTGGATATCTGAAGTCTTACAGTGTTCACGTCAAAGCCTAATCCCGCCCACCCGCATACTTCAGGATTTGAGTACCTGGCTCTGGTGCGTCAGATTAGGGTTGGCACTGAACTCTGCAGCATGGGAGGGGACTGGGACTGTACACGTCCCCAAAGACTTCCACCCCGCCCCCACGCCCCACCCCACCACCAGGACAGTGTGGCGGGGAGGAGAAAGCAGTTCCCACCACCGGCCCTGGCTCAGGGGTCGAGCACACTGTACACTAACTTTTGCAAATCATATCTTTTTTACTACATATGTATTATGTGTTATACACTATATATGTATGACAATATCTGCTTATGAATCCCAGGCGGCATAGGTGTATATATATGTGCATCTGTAGGTATCTGTAGGTACAATATTCTACATTTGAGGAGCAGGATGATGGAGAGGAGAGAGAGCCACATGTACTACAAGCACACACTAAGCCATGTTCCTTAAGCAGAGGTCAAAGGTGAAATGGCAGAAACCATCACACCAACCGGGACAGTGTCACAAGGGGCAGTGCCTGGGGTTAGGGCCCTCACGAGCAGACAAGCAGGACAGCCTCTTACCTGTATATGTCTTTGTGAATGCCGTTCACTAACAAGGGCATCTTTGGGGGTAAGGTATTAGAGTGCCTACCTAGGGTCCTAGCAAGGGTAGTGCACGAGCGGCCATGCAACGAAAAGAGTGAAGAAAACAGTACCGTGAGAGACATGCAGTTTGGCCATGCATGGAAAAGAAAGATCAATTTAGTGAAATCTGTTAAATAAATCATAGCAAGGAACAAATGTTGTATTTTGAACCTAGTGCTCGTAATCAATAAAATACGTCAATATACTGTGGTTTGCTGTGGCGTGGACAGTCCTCAAATGTGGGCAACCTTGTGTTGTTAACAAACAGAGCATTGTATGTGACTTTGTTTGTTTGTGGAAATGGATGCTGGGAAGTGTAATCTCAATATCTCATATCTGAAATAGTTTTTTTTTTACCTGTTTGTGTGCAGGCACTCAGCACTCCCACCCCGGATTGACCTGTGCACCTCCAGAACCTCACTGAGGTCGTCGTGACGATGGGTGACAACACAAAACAAAAAAAAAAAGCCCAAGCCAAAAGTAAGACCAAAACACGAGTGGACAGAGAAGTCACGAGACATATACTTAGAAATTAACATATTAATGGCTCTTACAAGTATAATGATCAAATAATTTGAATATTGTTAGTAATATTAGTAGTATTAGTAGTTTAGTAGAGTAGAACTGTGTTATTAAACAACGTGTGTAACCATTTAACAATGCATCCGATGAATTCTATTTCAAAGCCTTCAAATATTTAAATTAGTCACGGGGCAATTTAGGAGCAGCTCATGAAGATGTCAGATGTAGTAAATGTGTGCAGTTAAATCACATACTCCTGCCTCTGGAGCTTTGGAAACCCCTCCCACAGAGACACACGTTGTGAATTAAAACGTGTCGTTGATGTTCAGCAGCAGTTTGGGTCACTGAGAAGCAAGCAGGTAGTGTGTGTGTGCGTAGGGTCAGTACCTCTCCTCAGAGTAGTCGTAGTCCGAGTCTCCAGAGCGGGCTTCCTGTGAGGAGCTGTAGTAGGGCGTGGGGGAGTGGGACAAGTGCTGCTTCTGGTGAATTTCATCCAGACTCCTGGAGTGAATGAGGCAGATGGAGAGAGGGAGAGAGAGAGAGAGATGAGGAATGATGAGGAATGATAGAGAAGGTGGGAGAGGTTAAAAGGGAGAGAGAGGGAGAGAGAAAGGTGGAGGGAGAAAGAGGGAGATACACAGACAAAGAAAGGAGGAAGAAAAATGGGGAGAAAGAGAGAGAGTGGGAGAGAAAGGGTATCGAGGGGGAAGAAAATGAGAGGAGAAGTCGAGAGAGAAAAGAAACAGGAGGAGGGAGGGAGAGAGAAGAAATAACTTCAAAGCATGACTGTGATGTCCACAGAGCACGCTCAGCCCTACTTGATTCAGCCATGTTGATGCCAAGCTACCTTGAACTGCAACTGAACTGAATTCAGAGGGCGAGATAAAGGGAGAGTGAATGAGAGCAAAAAGGAGAAAGACCGAGTTTCTAAAAATGGCTCCCCTCTGCCCTTTCCTCTCAGCTCAGATTGAAATGTTCTGCACTCCCACGTGTCAGACCTCGGGACTGGCGGGACACGCCACGGCAGAGCTCCGTGCTCTCCCTGCCTCTGACGTGGCTAATGATACAGTCCTTCTCCTCACCCGGAATCAGGGCAAACGCTGCAGTCTGACTCTCTGTGTGCGTACTACATTAACACAGAGTCATGGCAGAGCCCGTGAAGGGGTCGCCATACGTGTGTATTTGTGCATGGGTGTGTCTGTGGGGTTTTGGGTGTGTGCATGCGTGCATAGGGATGTATGCATTTGTTTGTGTGTGTGGATGTGTGTGCACGCATGCATGCTTGCATGTGTATTCATGGGTCACTTGCGCATGGGCACGTGTGTGAATATTAGAGGTTCATCTGTACATGGACATGTATGCAGATGTGCATGTGTGTTGGAGGCTGACCTGTGCATGTGCATGTGTGTGCACATGTGCCAGGCGTGAGCATCGAAGGCTCACCTCTGCATGGGCACGTGTGCCGGGCGTGAGCGTTGAAGGCTCACCTCTGCACGGGCACGTGTGCCGGGCGTGAGTGTTGAAGGCTCACCTCTGCATGGGCACGTGTGCCGGGCGTGAGCGTTGAAGGCTCACCTCTGCATGGGCACGTGTGCCGGGCGTGAGCGTTGAAGGCTCACCTCTGCATGGGCACGTGTGCCGGGCGTTGAAGGCTCACCTCTGCATGGGCACGTGTGCCGGGCGTGAGCGGGCTCTGCACTGGTCCTCTCGGTGTGGTGAGACGGAGCGTGAGCGGTGCTGTAGGGCCGCCTGCCTCTCAGGCACCGCCAGCGTGCTGCTCCTCTCCCTCTCCCTGGAGCTCCGCTCCGCCGCTGGGATATCACACACACACACATGTACATGCACACACACACATGTATACACACGCGCACACACACATACGCACGTGTACACACGCACAAACACATTTAAACACACACAAATACCCACACGCACACACACATATACACAGTGAGGGAGACCGGTGTTAAAGCGTGAACGCTCCAGTGCTTTTACATCACCGAATGTCTCACAGCCATTCAGAATGGACACGTGCAGATATCAGTTAAAATGGACCAGGCACACTTTAACGGTGATACCAACACATTCCGAGTGCTAGAACTACTGTCTGAGCTCATGCGGAAGAGTGAGGCCAAGCCACCAGCTCAACTACTGCTAACATGCCAACGAAAAGCCCGGAGACAGACCTGCACTCTTCTACTGTAAACCTTGAACCATTCAGTACCAGATATGGACGGCGGCCTGCCTTTGTGGCCCAAACACCTGCTTCTCTGTCAGTGCAAGTTCCTAAAGGTTGGTGTCATGGCGCATTACTCAGCAGTATGACCTACACAAGGTCATACGCTTCTCTACAAAACACAATGTTTTTACTTTCCCTAACTTCATGACATTATTTGGCAAAACCGTAATGCTAAAACAGAATGATATGCTTACAGCATTTAGTTGTCACTGTTAACACAACAACAACATTAGCACTGGAATTTTGCTATAATCTACAGCAAGCTTTGCTACATGCAATAAAAACAAAGGTAACACAAAAGCACAAACTAGCCGTTGTCATAAGACCCAAATAAATGTGTATGAAGCTGTCATAATTGACTATTTCTGCTTATTAAGCGCTATTCCAGCTTCATGACACAATTGAACAGGCCTTATGAAGGTGTTATACGTGGTACTACTAGTTCAGCTACGGTGCCATTCCTACGGCTTCCATGCATTTTTGGTTGTGAGTTTTTATTTTGTCAAACAAATGTATTAGATTCCAGCAGAGGGGGAGAAAGACTGATTTAACCCCTACAATGTAAACTGAAACAATGTAAACTGAATATACCATCTGGACATCAAAACAATGGATTTGGATCTTTTTGGGTCGAAGTGTCCAGACCCAAATCGCCAGGCTCTTGTATGGTTATTGAGGATTGATTCTTTGGTTGAGAGACGGAGTTTGTGTTCCAATACAATTTCGGAGTTTGTGTATTTTTCAGATTCACGTTTTTCCCCTTTAGACATATGGGTGTCTACACAGTGGCAGTTGATACATATTACATACCCACGGTCCAGTGGTACAAGGGAAATCTGAACCCTATAAGTCCAAAATGGTTGCTTTCTCTCTCACCTAGTGCTGGACGTCTACCTCAGGGCCACAGTGGCCACGCCCCCAGCCCACCCACCTTGAGAGACTATCGTAATTGCATCATCATAATCAGTCTCAATGATGCGGTGAGATCCTGGGACATACACACACAGCATAACAGTTGGGTCGCTATGGAAATACAGCATCATACAGCACACAGCCCCAAGACCACGCAGGCGGTGGAACAGATTTTTGTCACGCCTTTATACAGATGAATTAACTACCACTCCCCACTGATACTTATGGAAACAAGTACTGGACATAAGTTAATTGAAGCTTACATCACTGCAGCTACATAGTTATGAATTAGCATAAATTAGCCTATACCATGATGATATATTGCCCATCAAAGAATATTTTCACCAAGTTCTAAGATATCATTCATTCCTTCACTCAGTTGCAGAGCACTTACTCTGGAGCTTCTTGCTGGGGCTGTCTCCGTGGACATGTCTGCGGGGCAGACAGGGGGACGGCTGGGGCAGGGGCAGCGAGGAGACATCGTGGGACTGCAGCTTGTACCAGTGTGCCTGGTCGTCCAGCAGGGCCGTCTCCAGCTCGATCAGGATCTGACGAAGCCCGGAGACGGTAGATTACGTTCGACACTACCCACGGTGACCTGCAGAGGTGTACCTCGTACAGGTCCCCGTGGGTTTGGACGTGTGCTGCTTCTTAAACTAGGCAGAACCTAATCAGTGGATTTGTTTCTGACAAAAAATAATCAATAAGCATGGCCTAAAAGAAACTTTGTATTAGCCAGATGCCCTCTCCCAGGCAATGCTACCAGCATTACAAATTCCAGTGTCATTAGTAGACCTCTACAACACACACACAAACACACACACACCTCTCCAAGGAAGTCACTTTCCTCCTCTTGCGCCCGGGGCTGGTCCCAGACAGTGATCTCCAGCATGCGCTCTCTGAAGTCCCGGCGGTGGACGTGCGAGTACAGGAACGTCTGGTTCCACTTGGGTTCCGTGCTCTTCTTCACTGTCTTAGTCCTCCGCTTGCTCTTGTCACTGCAAATATTCAATGTAGTTGTGTGCATGTGTGAGACAGAGAGAGAGAGAGAGAGACAGAGACAGACAGACAGGGAGGGAGGGAGGGAGAGAGAGGCAGAGACAGAGAGAGAGACTGTGAAAGGTATTGGGACATGTATGTTCCATGCTGGGAAAATGATGACACTTGCAGTACAACTACATCATTAATTACACTGTAATTAAACTGCGTAACAACGTGCAGTCACAGCAACTGCACTACACTACTACACTGTTCTTACAGTGTGTGTGGAATAAGTACAGAGTGAGTACACAGTGTCTTACTGTTGTTGCACATGACTACTCAGTATATTACACTGTAACTGGTGTAGCAGCAAAGTAACACTGATCACATAAAGTGTTTCAGTGGTCTCTACTTCTTCCTGTGTCTCAACTTGCCCACCTCACCCCTGTTAATCAGCTGCATGAATAGGAAGGACTGTGCACTTAATTACCATGGATCGGTAAATAAATAAATACACAACACTGACTCCTCAATGCTGGAATCTGAAGTGCTTACCTCCTGTCAGGAAGGAAGTACATTTTAACGTAAGCGTTCCGTGGTCGGCCGTCCAGGCGGGTGGGCAGGTCTATGGCTTGTAAGACGTTGACAATAAGTTGATGGCCAACCTTGTCGTACCACAGTTTCACCTTGTTATGAAAACACATAAATTACATTGCATTAAACCGACTGTTGGTATGAAATGAACGTTATGAACGTCTATGAACGCTACTTCTAATCACAATATTTTTGGTTATTTATTTTATTTAATATATTCAAGTTCTTTACACTTGGTAAGACTCCAAAGTCATGTTATAATTGACTGTAAGAACTAGTCAAGGGTGACTAACCATTTTTTGAGGTTTAGGGGCTACAAAAATACACTTCACTAGCTTTCGTGTCATTCAGTCTTATAATATTTCTGATGCCACACTAATTACCATGGCTTATAATCATTATCCCTCTCCTACTTACGGAAAGTTGACCAGGTAGAACCTGAGGGAGGTCTCGCAATATTCCGGGACTCGTTGGGGACATTACAGAGATGGAAGGACGGTCCATCTTCTGAGACTCATCTATAGAACTGGATCCAGCTAGACCAGCAAAAGGTACAAAATAAGAGGTTCACATAACACCTCACTGAGCCTTTCAACAGCATGATACCATCCGATGGCCGGCAGTCGGGTCAGTGTGTCCCAAGCCTTACAATGACTGAGTGAAGTTCTGGTCTGGAAGTATGTAATAATGGGCTTGAACGTTCCATGGGGCAAATGCATATTAATCAGGCAATAGCTCCAAAAACTTACTCGATTCGAGAGGAGGATGTGACTTCTCAGGAATTCTTGGTGTGTCTCTTCAAAAAGGAAAATACATGTCAATCTTTGAACGCTAAACCTAACATCCTAAAAGTAAAGTAGTTTTCACACACACATAGACACACACAAACTGTTGCAGAACAAAATGTACTGGACATTGATTAACCATAGCACAGACACCCAAATAGGGACAGAATGGGGATCCATAAGATTAGATCAGCTTGTTAGCTAAATGAAGCTAACGAGCTATCAGTGGCAACAACAAGCATTTTGTTGACGGTTGGGAGAATTGGACGGTTAGTCACTGGGCACTGGGGACAATATCACTCACTATACTTTACTTACTGAGCTCTATACATCTTTCTCAAGAAGTTTTTGGAAAGAATATGATGGATACATCTTTTGCGTGCGGTTGGAAAACAAAATGGACATAAATTTGGACGATGACAAAGTAGGAAAAATTTGAAGAAACTAGTTGATAAATTACAAATAAGGGGACCAACATGTACATTTAGAAAATAATGCTAAAATGATGCCTATATGGAAGGTTACTTCAGTCTTATTTACACATTTTCATTTACATTATACACTAGTCCATTTAGATATCTTCATTTATATTATACATTAGCCCATAAAATACATAAAGCTAACCCAGAGCAGAAATCTCAGGAACACAAGCAGGCCTATGTAGAATCAATAAGCCAAAGATCTATTAAAGTTGTCAAACCATCACTTCCCTTGACCAAAAACAAGTTACAGTATATTGTGCATACCCAATTGGTCTTGAAACAACTATTTCAACTTGAGGCGCAGACTGTGACTCTAAAATTATGTTGTACACTTCTTTTTTGGTTGCTCCAGGTAACGCCTTCCCATTCCACTGCAGCACCTCATCACCTGAAATAAACATGGTCCCGAGGACCCAGGCAGAACCTCAGCTCAATAAAACTGGGCTTTTAAAAGCATTTTCCATAAACATTTTAAGACAGACATCCCTTCCGTGATCCTCACCTGCTCGTAAGTGGCCAACAACGTCTGCAAGGCTTCCTTTCTTCACTTTGGTGATGAAAGCTCCCAGCCTGCCTGTCTCGGTCATCTTCCCGCCAACCACCTGGGGCATGGAAACACGTGGTCAGCCATAGCCAATCGCTCACACAACACAGCAGCTCGAAAACATGTGATCAGCCATGGCCAATTGCTCACACAACACAGCAGCTCGAAAACATGTGATCAGCCATGGCCAATCGCTCACACAACACAGCAGCTCAAAAAGAAATAAGTCTTTCTGCTCTGTGAAGGATGTACAGTGAATGAGAATGCTTGAAATCAGACCTAATCACATCACACACCACAGAAGCCTTTTCTGACAAGGGACAATGATCTGGATAATGGCAACTCTGTGGTAAGTCAGAACGTTTTTAGTGCTCTTTGTAGAACAAGTGCCTGTTCAGGTGTCCTGTCGTAGCAAACAGTTTAGTTTAAACAGCTCAGTTTGAGGTCCTGTTGGGTTCACCTTTAACCCCAGCAGGGAGCCTGCTTCTTGGGGCATAGCCGAGCGCTTGCTCAGGGTGATGCGGCCGATCAGGTGATCACCCTCTTTGGACGGCTGCCAGGTGACCGGATGCTGAGGAGAAATTAAAATGCAGTTACAGGCATTAATAATGGACACACACACACACACACACACACACACACACACACACACACACACACATTTACTTCACCCAACCAAGGCTTAAGTGTGAGAAGAGTACTGTACAACTAATAAATAATTTTGAAAAATACAGGGGAACTGGAGTAAAATGAACCTGCTTATAGTAGTTGCATTTAATTCAGAATTCCTTCCAGGCAGAAAATGTTCCACTGCTAGACTGATGCTTTTAGCTAGCAAGTTATCTATCAATATTAATGAAACCATAATTAACATTAGTTACGCTGTGAAACTAATCTAGGCCTTGTTTCCCCAAAGCCATTGAGACTTAATATAATCCAGAAGAATGAGCCATCCTACATACATTACAATACCTAATACCTTTTCCTAAATTACTTTGACCAAGGATGCTTTATTGAAGATTTTATTCTATTACCAGTCAGGAAACTGGCCTATAGTATTTAAGATATCCAAGGGTTAGTGTTTGTACCTCTATGGATACAATCATAATATTCCAAATGCCTGACACTATGCCACAATTCATATCAGAATGATAATGATTGGGCAAAAGGCTCCCATGTATTCCTCTGGACAGAAAGAATATGGGACTTGATATGATCTGCAAATAAATACAAACTCACATGCCACACAGTGGGGTCCAGAGGATGGCAGTCCCATTCACCTACACAGAAAACACAGAGGTACTGTATGTTAGGATAGTGAGACCCACTCTGCCAATTGTAAAAACCTTGTTATTCATTTTCAGCAGATATAAACATGTTGTTCAATTTCAAACATGTTGTTCAATATTAGAGATATAAAACACATGGAGGAGAAGATCAGGAGAAGAGTAGCAAGAAACAGCTTTAAAAAGGTTGAATTTGTTGCAAATGTGCTCACAGCAGATAGTGTGAGTGGTTGTGGAATGGGTTATAGCTGATCTACAGGGCATCTCCACTGACAGGAGCAGTATTAATGTCCACACTTACTGCACCACACCATGAGCTACAACAGCTTCTAGTTTTGATACATTTTCATTCTGAACAAATTGGAAGGTCCACACTGGCCAACCAGACGTAATATACTGCCAAGCTATCAAACAGACCCTTAAAGTTAAGCTAACATTAATACCCCTTAGCTTATCTTGCTAGCTAAATAACCAATTTAGGTTATCTCTGGCTCCACTTTAAAAAGCAACGGCTCGTGTCCTTACACGAAGGGAGCTAGCTAACAGACATCACTTGAATTCATTCCCATATCAGTGGTTCTCATGGGTCCTTGGCTAGCTTGGCAGTATTTTACTTCTGGTTGGCCAGCTAATGTAACGTTACGTCTGAACCAGCCAATGAGCGTTCAGAATGAAAATGAAAATGAAACTGAAAACCTGCCAGTCACTCGGTATCTGCTGGGGGCACATTGGCGTCATATAATAACCATCTTGTTACTGTTGCTGTGCGCGCCACTCGCTCAATATCTGCCATGGGCACATTTGCACAATATGGTGACTGAATAAATTTGCCATTTTAAAGCTGGTTATTGCCATCATTTGCTCCTGGTACAGTTTTGCTCTGCCTTCCATTGTCACCACCCCTTTCCAATCAAAAACTCATAATTACATTTTGCATTTTGTGATTTTTAAATATACAGTATACATTTCAAATATCATATATAAAATAACATTTATAATAAACTTTAATATTTAAGTTACATTTAGCATGTATATTTACATTTAATTTAATATTAATGTTTATATTGAACATACTTTAATATACTTTTATACTTAACTGGAATCTGTTTTAATTTTGCGTTTGAAACATTTTATGTCAGATCTTGTGAGAACAGCATTAGTCTAAATCAATCCTGTTATCCACAACAGATCCCTGAATGCATTCACTAGGGGACACTGGCTACAGTGGCTAATTAGGACAGACGGTCCAGCAGAACATCTGGCCACCCATTGATCATCCTTCTGGAGAGAACTGGCTTTCTATTGGCCAATATTATTTTAGCAAGTCACTGGGTCATTGCATGCATGTCAGAGTAATTACTTTGTATTTCAATGGTTTAATAGATTGCATCATACTTTCATGTACCGGCAGACCCGCGAAAAGTCTATGCTCGAAACAGTCAGTTCGGATGCTTGGAATGGTGTGAAAATAGCAAAAAGGAAAATATTCACAGACTTCAGTTCTCAGTGATCAGGTCTTTTCCTTTCAAAGAGTTGAAAAGATTAATTTCATGCCTTCTGTACACTGTGACACAGTTAAACGATGCAAGAGGGTGCCATGTTTGTTGAGTATAATATTAACTTTTATTACAGATTTCTAATAAAATTAATCTTTGATCTCTGATAGCCAGACAGGTAGATGTTGTGTGAAATAGTGTCATATCCTCATTGGTGTGTCTCCTCCTTGTGGAGGGGGCGATGTCCTCTTCTTTTTAAGTTATTAGAGTGGTCACCAAAGTGGTATCAAAGGTTAGCAATCACAGATTTTATGACTGTGAAGCTATGAGCTGCCATCACAGGCCCCACAGGTCTTCCTTCATAGAATGATTCATAATGCCAAGAAAAATTATATAAAAGAATTCATGGGCCTTTAATACATCAGTGTTTCAACATCTAACCCCCTAACAGCTATATCACTTCGCAACCTTTTTTTTCCCTTCTGTAACCACTGGGCTGTTTAGCATATGTAAAAGAAGCTAAGATGAGAGGAGATACGTATTACAGTAAGAGACGCAGAATGAAGCTTGAGTCATTTTCTATGATGTCATCATTTAGACTTCTTTCTACTTGCATTGAATATTAAACAACTTTATCCGAAGTCCATTAGTTTCCATGCTTAAAGAAATCCGTTATGAGCCCTCCTGTGTTTGAGTGGTTAAGTTGGCTAATTGTACTTCACCCACCAGCCATTAGAGGTCAATATTTAATCTGGCTTAGCAAAAACATATAAGGATGGGGACACTGAGCATGAAAAGGGAACTCAGGTTAAGATGGATGGAGTGACCCCAATTCGTAGCGGCATCTGGCACTTACTGGCAGAGCTTACTCTAGGGTCAAATTATGGTGCTTTGCTGTGTGTGTGTGTTTTTTTTTTACAAAAGAAAGTTTTAGAAATATGAACATGCTGTATCCTGCAGTGGGTGAGAGCTCACCAGGCGCTGGCCTGTGTTACATGAGTGAGCTACTGACCTAATTCCCAGATCTGTCCTAAAAAAAAAGCAGGGAATTCTCCAAACAAATGCTGTTCTGTGTGGGACGTGAATGGTTTTTTTTGCAGTCAGAATGGAACAATCGAGATTTGAGAATATTGGAAGATCCAAGATGGATTCTAAGATTCTAAGGATTATTACATGATTACTTGCTGTATTCATGAGACAGTTTAGAATATGTACAGAAGCATACACATACATACACACACACACACACACACACACACAGAATGGCCGCTACCTTTCTCGCTCATGCTTTCAATCTCCACATCTTCACAGCTGGTGTACTCAGGTGTAGAGCCACCCTCCTCCTCTGAGCTGCTAATGGACATCTGCCTCTTGTTGAGACCTCGCTTGGGCCTGTAAGCCCTCGGAGGAGGAGGTCGCAGACACTCTGACTGGTCAGAGCTGAGGGAGGAATCCTTCCGGAAGCTCTCGGCCGCCTTTTCCCTCTTGGTCTTGTGCAGTAAAGCCACTGACTTGGGCTCCAGGTGGCCCTTGGAGCTCCAGTCCTGTCCGTCCCTGAGGTCTGGAGGGCCTGCGGGGCCCATGCGAGGTTTGTGAAGGGGTCCATGTCCCCCACTGCCACCACCCCCCACGGTCCTGTCTATAGAATAAGCCCGGTGGTTTTCTAAAAGTGTCTTGCCGTCATCACCAGCTGCTGATCTCCTGCCCAGTCGGTTCCCTGGAGCGTCGCCTCCATCTTGAGCTAGTCCCACCTCGTTGATGGCCAGGTCGCTGTGGTGACGCTCCTGCCTCATTTTCGAAACTTTGGCGTGCATGCGCATCTCTTGTTCCTCCTTCTGCGGCTTGACGGGGTAGCGCGCCAAGTTGGGGTCGCTGCGATAACGCGTCTGGTACTCTTCCTCCCGCCGCTGGCGCTCTCGCTCCTCTTCCTCCTGCCTCCTCCTCTGGTCGGAGTGGGCAGGGTCATTCTTATGGTGGATGTACTCGTGCGAATGGCCTTTCTCAAGACGTCTGGCATCCCATCTCCCCCCTGGCGCTAGGTCCTCTGCTGCCTGAGGTTGCCTGCCTGGCCCCACCCGCCTGTCACCTCGGATGACAACCTTGCCATTCTGTTCATGTAGAGACACTGGTCTCCTCCTGTTGGACCAAAGACAAACTCTCAAATTACACATTTCAAGCATTTTTATAATGCAAACTTCACCACAGTCAAAACAAAAGCAACAACTTTAGTGACAAAAGTGAATTTTGTTGTATGTCTGACTGAGACATGAGTGTACAGTCACAGTACACAACAAAGGCATTCTGGGATTCAACAATGGCAACCCAAAGTGTTGAGCGCCATAATTGAACTAAAAGTGACCACAGATCCTTTGACTCTTAATAAA
>JAGXOD010001376.1:2730000-2785139 GCA_020368025.1 Brachyhypopomus occidentalis
TGTGGTTGGGAAAATATTGAGCTTGTGATCTCTCTCTCTCTCTCTCTTTCTCTCTCTCTCTCTCACACACACACACAGAACACACTCTCGTAGCCTTACAATAACCACATTATCACGCAGAGGAACAAACAGGGGGAAAATGCTAACCACTTTATCCTCCTTGAGCCATGCAGTCCAGGAAGCAGAGAGAGGAGTAGAAGACAAGCCAACAGGAGGGAAAAAGGGCAGAAGGAGGGAGGGAGGGATGGAGGGAGAGGGATAGAGAAAGAGAGAGAAAGGAAAGTGTGAAATTGGAAATCGAAAATAAATGGTGAGAAATGGAGTCATTCCATGTGATAGAGGGAGAGAGAGAGAGAGAGAGAGAGAGGGAGAGAGAGCAAGAGGAGAGGGGAGGTAAGGGAGGGGAGGGAGAGAGAGAGGAGGGGAGGGAGAGAGGGGGAAGTGTTAGTACAGAAAACGTGTCTTTCTCTGTGTGTTAAAACAGACAGATTCAGTGAGAGCGTCAGCAGGCTGTGTTCTACATCGCCCTCTCATGCCCCACACTGGTGCGTGCTTGAATCAACACTTGTGAAATAGCTTAAAACAGGGTGTTATTTCATATACATAGACAATGAGCAGCACGGAACATGGGTGGCATGGTCATGAAGAGAGATGAGGGCATCTGCACACATGTATGCATCATGTATGCCAAAAATGACATACAGACAACAACCTGACAGGCTGTTAATCAGAGTTACGACCACTGCCATGTGTGTTTGGTAATGTGTTCTGATAATGTGTGTTTGGTAATGTGTTTTGATGTGTTTGGTAATGTGTTCTGATAATGTGTGTTTGGTAATGTGTTCTGATAATGTGTGTTTGGAAATGTGCCTTTGGTAATGTGTAGTGTAGTGGTAGTGTATTTGGTAATGTGTAGTGTGGTGGTAGTGTGTTTGGTAATGTGTAGTGTAGTGGTAGTGTGTTTGGTAATGTGTAGTGTAGTGGTAGTGTATTTGGTAATGTGTAGTGTAGTGGTAGTGTGTTTGGTAATGTGTAGTGTAGTGGTAGCGTGTTTGGTAATGTATTGCGGTGATTGGCAATGGATATTTGGTAATATGTGCTGGTAATGTGTGATTGGGAATGTGTGATCAGATAATGTGTGATTGGGAATGTGTGATCAGATAACGTGTGATTGGGAATGTGTCTTTGTAATATCTGCAAGAAATTAAAGGTCCTCATGAAACCTGAAGATAAACTCATTAAAAGTGCACTCGGGTAATTTAAAGGTGTAATAACCTACAGCTATCTTTAAAAATAACTTCTAAGCTTCCTACTTCCCAAATAATAATTATTCAGTAAAGTCTTTGGATGGGAAAACTGCACATCATATGAGAATGTGAGCGACATATGGGATTTTGCTGGATATCAAACCTGCAATTCAACAGGCCACTTCCTACAGTTGGTGAGTACGGCTGCCAGCTCCTAGAATCATGCTCCAGCCTGTAAACCAGTTATTCCACTTACATGCACGTTGAGATGTTTAAATGCTCATCCAGAGTCTTGTTTAGGCGTAAAAGTGGCGGAGAGATTATTAAGGGGACAGCACTGAGTCAGGCAGGGGTGCCACGTACAGACCCCCTTAAACTAGCTTTGCAAAGCGCTGCTTTCTAGTGGTATGAACTGTAGCTACACAGACATGAACAAACAGGTGCAGGCACAGTCACTCTTCATCACACGCACACACACACACACACACTATATTACTACAACGAAATGAACAGGACTATGAGAACAGATCAGTTCATGATCCACAGGCCACGTTCTTGTCATTGAGCACTGGATGTCATACGGCGTGTGACCACAGGGGGCGTTTGCCAGCCAGGCCGGACGGAACAGGGGCAGATTGCCGCTCAGCATGTCCAGAGAGAGGACTCCATTCTCAGGTAGGCCTGAGTAACGAGGGGCGGAGCCAAGGGGGGAAGGCGGCTCTTTTTTAGAGACAGCAGGGAGAGGCAGGAGCCGAAAATAGGCCTCCCCCACGCCGCGATCCTGGAAGCCGCCCCAGCTGACGCTCTGCTGATGTAAAAGCAAAGGCAGCGAAGCCTCTGACGAGGACTCTCTGGAGAGGATCTGTTTGCGGGCTCTTCTGGGACTGCTTGAGTCACTCTGTTTGTGGCTGGTATTGTATGATCCCGGTCTTAAATTCACGAAAGCAACTGTGAATGACTGCATGTATTCCACTTGACATTTAGAGCACGATTTATCTCGCTATGGACCCCCCGCTTTGACACACGCCACGCGATCGGTGCGGCCACCAGCGGCATCTCCCATTTATGGGGTGATTAATCTATCGTTTTATGATCAAATGATCAGGATACACAGGCACCTACTTTAGCGTCTCATTGAAAATGGAGCATAAAATCGTTAAGCGCTGTAAAGCGCTAAAGTTAAGGCAGGGCTGATGCTAGATGTCGAGATGAGCGCGTGGGATCTGCGTGACTGCACGGCTGTAGGACAGACTGAATGGAGAGGTAGGGATGGTAGCGCGGATGGAGGGGGGGGTGGTTGAGTCCGAGAAAGGGTAGGGGGGGCGGGGCGGATATAGGGGAGGGGGCGGAGCAACCGGAGCTCACGTTGTTGGAGCGCAGAGCCACCCGTCCCCCACAGCGGGCGCAGAACTTGGTCTGGCAGTAGGAGCAGAGGTGCCCGCAGCCATCGGCAAACTTGGTCTTGTGGCAGATCCCGCAGGTGGGGGCATCGTCCTTGTGGGCGGTCTGGGGCTGTTTGGTCTCCACCCCGATCCGCTCCACCTGCTTCTTGTAGCTCTCGAACTGCTGATGAAGCGTCCTGAAAAGACAGAAAGAGAGAGAAATAAAGACAAAAAGAAGGAGAGAGGCAGAGATAGAGACAGACAGAAAGAGTGAGCATTTTGCCTTAAACAGTCCAGCCACACAGTGTGTGTGTGTGCATGTGTGCATGGTGGTCAAACTTAATTAAAGTACATTTTCGGAAGCACGTGTGGTTGTGAATGTGCGATAACTGCGCTGAATTCAGTTTCAGGAAGACAGCACATCCCAAAAGAATCAAACACACTCCACACGCACAACAGACGTGAGCCCACTGGACACGTCACAGGAGCTTCACACGTACTCTGCTTCTTCAAGAGAAACCAACCGTTAATGAAGTATCACAGAAGCCCAGTGGCTGCCACACAAACGACCGTGTTACAGAGGAACCACTGACCAGAGAACCAGTCTATTACGACAGAAGCTATCGACAGTGTCGAAACCACCAGTGCATCTAATGACTACAACAGCAAACAAATATTACTGAAATAATTTCCCACAGATCAGCTTAGAACTGGCATCATGAAAACGTAAATCATTTCTCAGGACGTTATAATCGTTAAAGTGTATATAAAAATGTTTAGAATTTCTCCAGACACATTCATCACTGAAGTGTATATAAAAACGAGTATAACCTCTACAGACCTTTTAAGCACGCTGCAGAAAGAGTATATTAGCAATTCAACACATGTTTGATAAGCAAATGTGATGTAATAGTTGGCCAGCAATTCATATCGGTGGCGCAAAAGCCCGAAGGTGCTCGGAGACGTGAAAGCTCAAAACTTCACCTGTTATTGTAGCGCACTGCCATGTCCACTCCTTAGAGATCCGGAAAGGCCGAAGAGAACGAACCTAAGCCCGGTCCCGCGGAGCGGGTCGTGCGCTCGCCCGTCGCCCGGGGCTGCTACGTCGAGCCCTGTCTCTGTGCGCCAACGACGCTGCTCCTGCGAGGGTGCGCGGCAGACTGTGGTCGCAGGTGGCCGCAGCCCGGCGCTGCCGTCAGTGCTCTTGGCCCGAGATACGGTGCTGCGTCGGCCGGATTAAACCATGATGCGGAGCCTCCGGGGTGAGGCAAGCGGGCGGCAGTCGTTTCCACGAAACAGAGGACTTCTAGGGATATCTATTTCCTGTTCCTGGATCAGGGCTTTTCTGATGTAGCCTGAAGACGAGCAAAGGTCGGAAAGACGCGCGGGGCTTGTTCGCTATGTGACGAGCGAACCGCGACGCGAGGCAGTTTCACCGAACCAAGAGCGTCAGTGCGAGCGCCAGCCATGCATGTGTGAAGTCATGCCCGCTGCTCCTGGCTGGCTTCTGTCCGCACCTTTATTAGCATCCTTTTGGCTTGGTGAGTTTCTTCACGAGTCCACATTCTAAACGTTAATTCAAACCACAACAACAGATCTGACTCCACGACTCTCAGTGGCGTCCAGGTGCTAACCTTTGACCTGTGTGAGTTAAGTGTAAGTGGAGAAGATGAGGAGCACTAAGACTCTAAGATCAGTGCTCTTTCCATGGGAACAGCTGTCATGGTAGCAAGAGACCTGGGCAACAGTCGTCATGGAAACACCAGTATGGCAGCTCTCTTCCCTCCTGTAAAACGAAGCTGTGCTCTGTTTTGGCAGTTGAGCATACCGGACATGGAGAGAGAGAGAGAGAAGTGGGGAGAGAAGGAGAGCTGGATCCGTTGGTGCAGTCACACACAGAGGGTTGTAGGACTCAGTGCTACCTCACCAGTAATCATACGTCCATCTGCTACAAAAACATTAAGACTGTCAAATTTCTTTCACACGCACTTGAATGTTAATGACTTAAAAGACGACTAAGCCTACAATCACTTTTCATTTGCCAGTGCTTTCGTAGCAGCCTTGCTAGCAAACTAGAAAAAACAAGATAATAAGCTCTGTGGCCATAGTCTACCGACACCCCTCGACTCACCTGCAATGACAGGTGATTTTAGTTTTGTGTATGTAAATATCATGTTTTTGAACCATGTAGTCGGTTATGACAGCAATACTACACATACACAAATTCAAGAAGACCCAAAGGAAGGAGAATCAAGTCACATGACTCAAGTGACCATAGACTCTGGAGGAAAGGTCAGTTCGGAGGTCAGTAGGACCTTTAACTGTAGGTGGAAGGCTCAGTGGAGTCGGAGATGTGCACTGTACAAACGCGTTGAACCTCAGAGACACTGACAGGCAAATGAATATGGTGGTGCCTATCTCTCCAGCTCTTCATCCGGGGCTGTTTCACTGTGAGTTTCATTGTGGAGATGGATCGTTAACATCCGTAGATGTCACCGGGGTTGTTCAGTCTGCAGGATGCAACACGACAGACCGGTCTGGAAGCCGAAGAGAACCTCAGCAAACATCTCATGTCTTACGTTCTTCCATCCCCCCCAGGCTGGGTCAGACTCTCCAAACAGGCGTGAAAGGGGAACGTGCACCAGCATGCCTGAAACTGCGTGTTGCATGCCGAGCCTCCGGACACGTGAGAAAGCACGTGAGCCACACATGAGCGCTAGGCAGCGCTTGGGAAGACCCTCTGCCTCCTTCACTGCGGAAACGTCTGATCACTTCGGGAGCGCTCTCATTCCTCGTTTGACTCAGGGTCACGTGACTCGCATGGTCACACGGGATCGAAGAGGAACACAGGGGGGATGGGCACTGAGGCGGGACCGTGTCGGGACGCTCAAGCACCAGGTTTGTGTCTGTAGGCCACTGGGGGATTGTGCTTGGGTTCCTTACTTGGCAGTTACATGAGTCACTGCAAAATATGATTCCACCAAATCATCACGGCTCATTTTATTACCTCAGGTCACATTTGGATCATTAGAAGAGGCATACAACCCAGTTTTTGGAAGCTCTGTCTCTTGTGAGTGGGATTTTAAAAATTATACTGTCTGGGAATCACGGAGGACCGGGTTTAGGGCCAGGTTTAAAAATATGTACTGTCTGGAAACCTGATGTACTGTCTGGGAACCAGGTTCAAAAAGACATTAGCTCCGATCCGCTCCAAGGACCGCATTAACAAAGAGTTAAGCAGTGATGTCTCAGAGCCAGATCTGTTTTTATTATATCTTTTTGTTTTTATTTATATCCATCATGTGAGTAGGATGAATCAGTCAGCCCTCCTTTCTGAAGATGCTTTTTGAAAAAAAGGAAAAGGCTATGAGGAGGGAAACCCCATTCTCTTCCCATCCTTATAAATTCTTGTATATCGCTCTCTTCCTCTTCCTCTTCCTCTCAGGCTCTTTGTGTGACAGGGTTTCCTCCCTCCTTCCTCTTTTCTTGACTTGCTCTCTCTCGCTCTCTGTCTCACTCACTCTCTCACCCTCTCCCTCCTTTTCTCTTTCGCTCACACTCTCTCACCCTCCAACCCTCTCTCTCTCTCTCTCTCCCTCTCTCTCTCTCTCCCTCTCTCTCTCAGTCTGGCTTGTAATTATCACCCTATGAATACACTGGCAGAGAGGGAGTGATGCGAGAGATCGATGGGGATATGGGAAGATGGATGGATGGTTGGTGAAAAGGAGGAAGGGGGAGAGGAAGGAGGAGGAGAGTGGAGCGTGTGAAGGAGAGGAGGAACTATTTCTGTCCTTTCAGCTGGTTCTTGGCTAATGCCTGGGAAGGGTGCCTCTCTCTCTCTCTCTCTCTGCATCTCTCACTATCCTTTTTAGAAAGCTTTAGTTTCACAGAGTGATGCTGAAAAATACTAACACATACACACACACACTTTTCTAACATGGTATAATGTATGTCCGCGTGATTTTTAACCGGACTCAAACTCATGAACCTCTGCCTGTTTTGACTGATGAAATCCGTCTGCCATTACAAAGTATTTGAGCATGTGAGCATCACACAGTAATCAGCTAATCAGAACTATATCTGAAACTCACCAGAGCTTACTACAGGACCTGCCTAACAAATGTCAAAGCAAACCTCGGCCCCTGGGGGCCCCAATGGCCAGAATCAGTGTATCGTGCATGCAGGCCACACTTATCAAAGTATTTCACTTACTTTAACTGTCTGCAAAAACTGGTGCTTTGAGAACCATGAAGGCATGTCCTGATATTAATTTGATTTGCTGTTAACGTTTACAGCTTTGGCATTACCAAGTCAGTGAAGTAGATAGACCCCCAAGTGCAGAGATTTCTTTGAAATCTGAAGTGTCAAAATTCTGCATAGTATGACAAAAGGCTTTGGTGCTTCCTACTTCAGAGGTGAAACAGAAAGAACGGGTGCTGAAAGAAAACCAGTGGAAGATCGATCAGCAAGTGGAGCTTCATAACACAGTGGCTATTCTTATCCCAGTAAGAGGAGTGCGTGTGAACAGGAGGAGAGTGACAGAAAGGGCGGAGGGAAGAATAAGGAAGTGAAGAGAGATGGAGGGATAGACCGTGTAGAGATGGAGGGATAGACAGTGGAGAGATAGAGGGATAGACAGAGTGGAGAAGCCACCAGAAAGATAAATGACCTCTTGCGAAGATGAGTGGATTCAGGAGTCCCTAGACACACTCTCACTCTCTTTCTCTGCGTAGGCACACACGCACCATGCACACACACACACACACACATGCACCATGCACATACACACACACACACACATACTTGCATGCATGCACACACACTAACACAAACACACACACACACCTCTTGTGTAACTTGATCAGTAATATTAGACCCTCAATGCAGAGAGACTTTCTTTCAGAGAAAAGGCCATTTTAAATGGAGCTCCTTAAGCAATATAAACCTAACAGACCAAGCAAATACAAGAAACGCACGGACGTGAAAACGTAACACAAGCTGTTACTGTAAAAACAAACTAAAAGAAATGTAAATCAATCCTTGATTTCTTTCCACATCAAGAGAAAAATAAGTCTTAGAAAAGGAAGGAGCAAAACAGAGGGGTAGACAAAGAGAGTGGGTGTGAAAGAGAGAGAGACAGAGTGAGAGTAAGAGAGACAGAAAGATAGAGTGAGAGGAGAAGAAGAAAAGCCTTTTTGATTCACTTCATAGTGACATGCTAAATCCACATATCTGTGAGACATAACTGCATGCAAATGCACACACACACACACACCATCAGAAACCAGTGTGTACACCACAGCCTGACCAAAATAGAGTGTAGAGTGAGAAGGTTACAGCCCTGTAAACTTGGTCTAATGTTCAACCAGTGATGGTGTATGTGTTTTGCTTTGTGTTGTGAGTGTTTGCTGTAGTTGTCTGTGCGATTTATGTATTTATAGACTAAAGTGCCTTTTGTAATGGACCTACCCACTCACTCTTCTTGCTCATACTTTCTCTCTCTCTCTCATCTTTTATAGCTAGTTGTCTGTTAGCAGCCTTCCAGTGTAGTCCACTTAGGAATGGTAAAGTGCTTCCCTGAATCTTCCCTTCGTATACTTCTACAGACTGTAGTGATACTTTTGATGAAGTGTCTTTAATTCTTACTCTGATTTTAACACACACACACACACACACATGCACAAGGAAGTTTTAATTCATGTGCACGGCATATATTTCTGCTGTGCTGACCCGCATTCATAGGGAGATTTCCCTGGCCAGGGCTCATCCCACACACACACCCACACATATACAGAAATCCTTAAGTGGTCAGAGCAGAATTTCTGTTCATTAAACTTTTATGGTGTCAAGTACACTCCAGGCCTCTAACCACTAACCAGATAGATAGATAGATAGATAGATAGATAGATAGATAGATAGATAGATAGATAGACGGATAGATGGATAGATGGATAGATAGATAGATAGATAGATAGATAGATAGATAGATAGATAGATAGATAGATAGATAGATAGATAGATGGATAGATAGATTTCATACATACGTACACATGTACACAGTTTCTAGAGTGCATGGATGTCTGTTCCATATCTCCTCTTGACACAATCTCCAAGCAGGCACAATAAGCTGTCCAAGGACCCAGTCCGAGTGAGTGGTGGAGGTGGTGGTGGTGGTGGGGGGTCTAGAAAGTATGATGTCCACCGTCCAGGGTGAGACATGAAACATGTGAAACATTCATGCAGTGCCCCCCAAAGATGAGCTGTAGAGGGAGTGCTTCAGTCAGATGGGGGACGCGGTAACCGCAGAAGCAGACGAGGTGTCATGGCGGGACCATCCCTTCCATGGAATGTTCCACTGACAGAGAGCAGAGGTGGCTGACAAGACAATCCTCCCGATGTCTGGAAAGGCCAAGACTGAAGGATGAGCTGAGAGGACGTAATCATGGCAGCACAAGAACCGATCCAGCACGTAGAAGCCAGATGCAAGATTCAGGGAAAGGATACACAACCTAATAGCAGGGATCATATGCAGGGCACATGAGCTGAACACCCCAGGTCCAAATGGGAGGAACCACACAGAGAGGTGGAGACCAATGAGGCCAAGAATGGAGGCCATGGATGTGCTCCCATCATGGGAGGAAGATCTCTCACACAGACTCACATAAAGCTCCAGACGCACACGCACGCACACAGCACACACATACGCACATGGACAACACACACACACAGACTCACAAAACACACACAGAAATGAGACAGGAATTATGGCCCAAGAAATGACAAATAAACAGGTTGAAAATAGATTTACAGCACCAGCAGAAGGTGGTGCATGCACTGAATTTTTAACTCTTTTTTAACTTTGTGAGCTGTTTCCAGTACCGATTTATAATTTAACAACCCTCCCCCCCAAAAAAAAAAAAAAAACTAAAACATACCAAAAAATATAATAATTTGACAGTTTTCCTTGTAACCAGTCTAGATTGGAAAGCTATTTCGTCCCCTGGAGACAGAATGGGTCCTCCTGCAGTTGGGAGGGTTTCTCTGGGTTCCTCTTGCTCGGCCAGGTTTGAGGTTTCAGCTGACAGTTGGGCAGAGCTGGGAAAATAGGCTGCATTTGGTGTATCACTACTGGGTTAGAAGAGAGGGAAAGATAAGACTGCAGAGACAGGAGGCTAGACAGGGCAAATCATTTCTTGAAGTGACAGGATTGCAATTATCAACCAACATGTGAGGACTCATTTGTACACACACACACACACACACATACTCACATGCACCCCACCCCCATACAAGGGACATGTCAACACTACAGATGTCCTCTGCCCGTCAGTCTGCTGCTAATGGACCTCGTCACTAGGCGTTGCGCGTGTGTCCATACGTCCATGCGAATACCCATGCGAGCATTTGTGTTCCCTATTTTCCTTCCGGGTGTTTACTTATGGACACTTTCCACCTTGTGCATATATGCACGCGAGTGTGTGGCTGTGCTTCTGCTCTGCTCCGCTAGGTGCTCGCCACCCGTCACCTCGTGTGACTTGGAGCGCTGCTGCAAGGAACAGTTTGGCCTGCGCGAAAGGCCCTGCACCGCGGGACCCAGCTGCACCCTGAATGACTCCTATTACTCTCCAGTGGCGCTTCCTGTCGAGGCTCCGTCTAATCCTCAGGCCTTCCTCCTGCTTCTCTGAGGAAGACTCCACAGCACAGGAAACACCTCTCTCTCTTTCTCCCCCCCTTCTCTCCCTCTCTCTCTCCCTCTCCCCTCCTCTCTCCCTGTCTTTTTCTATTTCTCCATCCCCCACTTCTTTCATTCACCCCTCACAATTACTGGATAGTTCTCACCTAGGCAACCATTAAAGGGACAGTTGAGTCAGTGTTAATCTAGCTAGCAATGAATGAAACTAAGCATCATCAGTTAGCATGACCTCATCCCAAGATCGAGTGTTATCTTTGGTTCGTTGTCCAGCATAAGTGTAGCATATCTTGCTGTGTGGCCATATCCATTTCAGTGCAATGTAAATAGTTCAAGTTCTCCCATTGCATTGAGTTTGGTGCTGTCATTGACTTGTCAAAATGTATGGCCATACTCAATATACATTATCAAGAAAACCGATTGGTGCATTGCATTTAAAAGTCATTTTGTCTTCAGAATAATCAGAGGTGTGAAAACCTAAGCACAGTGACTTTTGGCATTTTGACTTTTGCGTTTTTTAACTGGAATCTTCCAGTGAGAAATTATTTTTCTAACAGGCTCTATGCATTAATTATATTTTAATTATTTTTCTAGTACTTGTCTAGTCTAGAGAGAGAATAAAGAGAAAGAGTCTAATCTAGGCCCCCCGGGGTGAACGTCTGGGGTGTTAAGCAAGTCTGTGTCGTCCAGCACAGCATGGATATGTCAGACCGGTAGTCTTTATAACACAGTCTGGGTAACACCACACACTGCACATTTTGTTTTTTGAGTGTGTACATTCTAATGTAATTAGCCCTTCATGAACCAGGTATGTTAGTAAACAGAGGTCGCCAACAAAAATGTGTGCAGTCCATTTGAGCCACAGGAATGGGACTGGTTTTGACAGGAACTCAGCGCTGTGAGGGACTCATGCTTATGTTTGCTGTGCGAGTGTGTTGGTGTGTGTGTGTGTCTTTGTACACATTGCTTGACCAGGTGCTTCTCTCCCACACACACACCTTCTCTATTTCCCCTCCCTTCAGAGAAGTGAGTTCTTAGTCCTTGGTCTTAATAAGAGAAAATGATAAAGAAATGGACTAAGAAAAGGGAGAGGGAGGGAGAGGGAGAGAGAGAGAGAGAGAAACAGAGGGAAGGAGACAGAAAGAGGGAAGGAGAGATGTGTGAGAGAGAGAATGGGAGAGGGAGAGAGAGATACCGCAGACAACCTTACTGTGTTTAATTACTTTATCTGTCAGCTGGTCTGTTCTCAGTAACTAGCCCACACTCTCCCAATCTATATTTACTCCAAAGAGGGAGGGATATACTGATAACCACCACAGGCAACTGAACAAATTCACATGGGCATGTATGTGCCTAACCTCACATGGGTTTAGAAGTGCTGGTCCAGAATCAGTTTAGCTGAGTATCATTATACAAAATAAAATGACCTGAACAGGGGGAATATGTTTGTAGATCAGACAGCTATATGGGGCAGTCATTAGGGAACCGGTCTTGTGACCGGAGGGTCGTGGGTTTGATTCCCAGGCCTGAGGCCATGACTGAGGTGCCCTTGAGCAAGGCACCTAACCCCAACTGCTCCCTGGGTGCCGGGCTAGGGCTGCCCACCGCTGTGTGCATCACAGCCCCCTAGTGATCACTAGTGTGTGTGTGTTCTGACTGCACAGATGGGTAAATGCAGAGGACAAATTTCAATTGGGGTGAAAATCACAATTGACTAATGTGGCTATCTTATCTTAATCTTAAACTGCCTTAAAGGCTTGATAATATGTCTGATGTACATATGTTCAGGGCAATCGCAAACCTGGGCAGTGCTGAAGTGGCACGGTAAGCATCGAAGTGACCACGATGGGGTCAGCCAACATTTGCATCCACACACATCTGCCAACGAAATTTCAGACTGCTTGAAGATCAGCAGCTGGGTGCACTGGGCGCCCATTCCCATGCCAACAGGAAGGCGGTGTGCACTTGCCCTTGTGTTGTGTTTGGGGAGTTGCTTTATTGCTTTATTGGCTGCAGGTTTATGTGAATGTGCTCCCATTGTGTGCTCGGTCTGAGGTTTCCATGGAGTCAGAGGCAGGGTGGAACCACAGGAGAATTCTCCAGCATGTCCAACAGATGCAGCCAAACATCCATCAGCACCTTTGTCTCTCTCTCTCTCTCTCTCTCACACACACACACATTACTGCCAAGCCACGATGACACACAAAAACTGGTGAAGACTGCAACAACTGAAGCCCAAGATTAGGACTACCAATATTCTGACATATCCTTAAGTATAGTTATTAAAATCATTCTTATATTACCATCATACATCAATCAGCTAAAACTAAGTAGTCATATCAGATATATAAATGTCTTTTTCAGGTGGAAGGATAAGAATGAACAGACTAACTACTGGCGGTGTGTGAACATCTGCCTTTGTGTCTACATAAAACATTCAGTATTAAATCATCATGCCAGATCCCAGCCTTTTAAACACGACTGCTGAATCGTGATACAGATTCGGTTATGACTCAATCATCACTTGCACAGCGCTCTAAATTTTCATACAGGATAGTCGTCACAGAGTACCGAAAATTTACATAACCTCGCCTCGGCACTTTCACGTAATTTCCGTTAGACTGTGGCAACTGCGAGAGCAGGGACGGCGTGGTCACGAACATGTTTATCGAACAGATGGGGAAAAGGCAACTAGGTAAACTAAGATACGAAGGCGTGTTAGTTATACGGCAGGTATAAATAAAGGAGAGCGCATGACACATTCGCGTGCATCCTCGCGTAATACTGTTACATTGAACAGCCACACCCCGCTTGCAAGGCGCTAAAAGGAACAAGTGTCTTTTCTGGACAGTACGACTTTCTAGCATATGTTGTGTTTCCTGGTGACGTACAGTAGCCGACGTGTGTGGAAATGCACATTTGTCGTCCACAACCAACGTTGAGACAAGATTTCGGTTCGCGTTAGTTTAATTTAAGACAGTCGCATGGAAGTAGGATGTCAGACAGACGAGCGACGGATCTTGATTGTACGAGGAATACCGGAGCCTAGATAACCTCCGGAAGAGTGACGAGGAGAAGGGGGTGGCACTCTTCAAGTATGATTCATCCTCGCGCCCCGTGTGTCACACCCCATCTCTCTCCAAAGACAAGGCGCACATGTAACTCATCTGACCACTTTTCCAGGTCAGCCATCAAACACAGTTCATACATATACTACCACTAATGTCAAAGCATAATTCTATATAGGTACCTTCTGTTGCTAAGTGTTGCGTACACAACTGACACTGAGCGTGTGTCTTCGCTCAAAGCCAGCTCATACAAAGCTGTGCATTTTGCCGTGGGAGCCCGCGACGGAAACAGGAGTGTGCTATAGCCGGAGGGAGCGATTCTTAACGGTTTGCCAGCGCGTGCATCGCCTCACGCGACCCGTTAATCCTTAATATCTCACCCGAGTTTGTACGAAAAGACGCGAGGCGGGAAGAGGTCGTGAGGCTTTCCGCCCGACAGCTGCTGGCTCGGTCTCTGGACACAGACACTTGTGAATGGGCATGTGTGTGTGTGTGTGTGTGCGTTTGTGTTTCTATGATGAGAAAATTTCTGCCCTTACTTTAACATGGCTTGTTCCTTCTCCTCTTCTTCCTTTTGTCGAGCCATCACTGCCAAGATGACTGTCCTTTCCTCTTCCGTGAGGTGGCTCAAGTCCGGTATATCGGGCATAGTCGCCGGCGCGGTGGGTGGGCGAGGGCCGCCTTGGGGCCCTACTGAGGCGGACATCTTTTTTGCCCCCCTCTTCCTAGGTTGTCTGTTGGCAGTATCCTGGGCGATGAGAACCACACCTCAGGTCATGGTCCGTGGCTCGAGCGGACCTATTATTTGAGAATTGCGCGAGCCTCTCATGGTCGCAGGCACTCACAGTTGAGCTTTTGTCTCCGTTCGTTTTTTCTTTTCTCTCCTCCTCTCTTCTCGCAACTCCCCCCACCCCACCCCCCGCCTTCCCGCCTCTATCGTCCACCTCCGGTTACGGGAAGCCCATCTCTACGCCGAGAGACGACGCAAACAGTGTAACTCCAGCATCATCTGGCTCATCTGTAACGTACTGTCCACTAGACCGACGTTTAGTGTTAGACGACTGGGAAGGCGGAGTCTGTGCCTCGATTTCTGTTCTTCCACTCTTTCGGTTGCTACTGTAAGTACGCCGGCTGCTGATGTGGAAATAGAACAGTCGGTGGGAACGCCGAGCAGTCAACACGTAGCGCTCCTTTTTAAACAAAGATTAGTCTACTCATAACGCAGATAGAAAAAAACCCAACCATGCGAGACGTATACCCCATTCACTTTTCCATAAATCTTTGGGCGCGCCTAGTGTGCTCGGCAACGCACACCTCCACATGCGCGGCCACAGTTAGGAGTAACCCTCGCATTACTTACGTGCGCGCACACGACAGGCTATTTTTGGAATCACTTAAACGGACACCGCTTTAAACTTATTTTTAACAAAATCAATGCTGCGCCTTTTGAGAACGCTCAGTTTTTTTTATAGCTGAGTTGTTTCTGAATAACCCACTGCATTAAAGAAACTACATTAGACCCCGCAGGAAACGCAACGCTTGATTTTGTAACTGTTTATAACATGTTATGATAGATTGAAGTAAAACAAGATTCTCATCTGAACCTGTAAGGTATCGTAATTTTTACAAAACAAACGATAAACAATCCTAAAGCTTTTATCTTTTCCCATTAATATTAATTTCAGAACCATGGACAGCGACGTGTCATGCCCACGCGGTACACTGTAGAAAGCACCGCGCATTGGATGAACGGTGTCAGTGCCTTGTGACACTTGTCTTCCAAACATTTAAGGAAACCATATTGTTGAGACACCCATTAAATGCATACATTTACGTGTTTTCATCTCATCGACGGTACTGCCAAGTAGACTACTACAGATTTATAAAGTGTATACACTGAGTTCATTTACAAACACATGAAGGGGGATTTAACCTGTGTTATTTTAGCCAGTGTGCGATTAGTATGAGGCCCCTTGGTATCCCCAAACTCTATGAGTGCACTGTTGCACTGTCGGTCTCTTAAGTTGCTTGAAGGATCACACAAGCTCCACATACCATCTAGTGGCCATCAACATAAACTGCAATCTAAACTGATTTATACTTGTGAAATTAGGCACCTTCATTGTTTTTCAGGTGCATGTGTGAAAGAAAGACGAAAGACGAACAAGAGAGAGAGATAATAAATTAATTCTGGTACTGAATCAGAAAGTTTATCAGAAAGGTAAAGGAATACTCAAGAGACGTCTAGGCGCCACCAGGACAGAGGGCAGGTGTGTTCTTTCCCACTGCGTCAGGTGACTCACCTGTCTCTAGTGTTTAACTTCACATCACGCCCACTCAGATAAAGTCATTACAATTTACACGTCTAAGCAACGATGCACGTCTAAGCAACTTTGAGAGAGCTCACAGTCCATGGGCTAATTTGCCTGTATTGAGGAAATATGCATTTTTTATTTACAAATAACAATAGATATTTATGAAGAAAGGCCTGTTTCTGGTTTCGAAGAGTCCATCGTTTACAAAACAAAACACACATATTTTAGCCCAAAATTCAGCGCAAGTCTAGTAGAAATTCCTCTAGCACCCACAAGCGTCATAACGTAGCGTCGCAACTCACAAAGCTGTCGGAGAAACCTGTGTCGGAAACAAAAGAAACAACACCGCCTCAGATAGGACGTGCAGTAGTTCAGGGGAGGCTAGTCGTGTTGTAACGCTGTTTAGTATTTATATCAAATACAGAAGTGACGTCAAACAAGTGACCGATAGGCTTCTGTGGGGGAAAACTGTAAAGCAATGAAGGTCAACGACAGCGAGCAGCGTCTGTGCGCATGCTCATGAGCATGTGTCCAAGGTCTTTTCAATTGATGCAAGTAAGTTGTCTGGCTATTGGTCAGCACTGCGCGAGGCTTACAAAGAATCAGACCTACAAAAGGACAACGCGAGGTGACAACCAAGAAAACCGACGGCTCATCTGACAGTTTGAGAAAGTAGGTAAGTACTGGATTCGCAGCATTTCCAAAACAAACAAACAAAAAAACATAATTCAGTCTTCTTACAAAAGACGAACATCAGTGCCATAGTACTTTGTACATGCTGTTAATGCACGCGGTATGCATTTTGTGAGTGATAAAATGACCAGAGCAGGATTCACTACATTGTTAAATGCAAGCTAGACTCCTCCCTTAGAAGTTTTTTGCCGAAACGTCGTTGTGAGGAAAGAAAAAGTTGTTAAGAATACAAGTGTATTTTATTGCGATTCGCTAGACGCCTTTATTTGCTTATTTGTTAATTAGTTATTCAGACTGCTCATCACAGCTTGGCTGATTTAGGCCTAATGAATAATAACACAATACGCTTAACGCATTTATTAGAAAAAAGAAACATTATGTGTGAAATTAATACGCAAGTCATATCTATTAGATGTTTTATATCAAGGGCAATTCAGACATTTCGTAAGCTTCTTCCGCGCCCTCCTGTGGGGACTTAAGAACATGACGTGCTTCCTCTATGAACCGCAAACACACGCGCGCGCGCGCGCACACACAGAAAGAGATTTTAGAATAACTGTGTGCTGTGCCACGGTAGAGTAAAATTGTTGAGTGATCACGGTAGAGTAATATTAAACATTTAGACATCAAATTAGCCATTCAGATATTTCATAATAAGGATATCTCGTGTAAAGTTGATCGTTAAAACGTTAATCAAAAGCTCAAGAATAAGCTGTTGTGGCCTGGTGTGAGGCAGCTTTCAAGGACAGAGACGAGCGAACGTTGAAGTCCTCCAATCAAAGGTATAACAAGTCACGTGGGTTAGAACTAGAAGAGCAACGGCAATCTTTACGGCAACGCTGGCCTAATCAGCGCAGATTTACGGTAGAATGCGGTGATGACTCTAAAAACCTCATTTGTTTACTGCATGACGTCCGGTGTCAGAGATCATCGTTACTAATCATTTCCCTTTGCGCAGGCAGATTCAGTGACCTTGACAGAGTTCTACAGAGAAGAGAGAGTGCTGGTCGTGGGGCATCTGTAAACATCTTTGACTGAAAGCTGTGACAGTCCAGTGAGCTTTCAGTCAGATGTTTGCAGTCGCCGCTTGCCACTTACCTTACAACAACCACTTACCAAAAGGACCACAGCCTAACTGCATAAACAAACAAACAAACAAAAACGGATATATTTGTTCTAAAACTAAATTATAAATAAACCTTGAGCATCCGAGCTCTCTGAATCACGCTTCCATTGTAGTGAAGGTCAAGGTTAGTCAGGTTTACAGTCATGCAGCTAACCTTTCTCCCGTGTCCATTCATTACACGTCCGAAGTCTTTTTAATAGACGATACAGAAGTGAACAGATCCGGATTTGACAGAAATCAATGCAGGCCTTTCAATAAGTTATCAGGCATGTCCTGAGTACAGTGTTGGCATGAACAGTATTTCACCAACCGGAAAGGCTAAAACACAGTGCCTTTCACTGGTGAAAACTGCTACAGTCAAGCAGCATCATCACAGAAAGGTCGTCCAACCAACGCAACTGGCTTATTCTAAAGCCGCTAACAGATAAAATGAGGGTAGTATATCAGTAGCAGTTGGACCTCAACTACTGTAATTCTTGATATAAATTAACCTGTAATTACAAACCCCCAGACCAGATGTTTGCGTTGAGTTCACCAGTCCAGTAGCTCTACTGTATAACATGAAGGAGGACTGTCATGGGGTGTCACAAAAAACTTACCAGTCACATTGTGGGGCCCAGTGGTCTTCTCGTTTCCTTTCCCAGTTCAGCCCCAGAAACATTTGTGAATGTGCCGTGTTCAGTGTGATCCCAGTGCCAAAGGAGACTTGTAGACGTAGCTATAATCTCCCTTAGACATCTCCTGCAGGTGACGTGCGACGGACTCCTTGAGGTGGATTCCCTGAAGAATGGAACATCCTTGGACACACGCATCCCCACAGCGATGAAAGGCACCCTGGGAAGGCACACCAGGAACATATCCTTTTCCTCCTTGAATAGCACATCAGTTTATTTGGGTCCATGACCAACTAAGCAGTAATGGCATACAGATAAACCACCACAGGAAATAGTACTATTACGCTTGCAGGCAGCCTTTATCTACACTTATGAAGAATAAAAATAAAAATTGTGGCCATGTGTCAGGGGTCATTAGGTAAGCAGTTTCAGATGTACTTTAAAACATTTTCATTCATTCATTCTTTCTTGAGGGTAATGCATAATGTATTGACTTCAAGGGCCCTATGTAGTAATAAATAATACAATGTTTTTGACATTGTTCTTTAAGATACAATTATAACCCCATTTACCCCTTTTTATTCCATACATTTCAGAATTAAAAACTCTGAACTCTATATTTATACCATGCTGTATTCTGGGCACTTACCACTAGAGGTCAGTGTAACAACACCTTTCTGCTTTACACTTCATCCAGCTCACCAATTTGGCATTTTTGCTCATCATGTCCAAATGAGGTAAGGAAACTGTTAACATGTGTGGCTGAACAGTCCCCTATTGCTTACGTCAAGCCTTTAGTTAATCTGTTAAATTAATCTGCAAAATGAAATTTAACCGATGTCCATAATGCTTAAAACTTTTTGGGGGTTAAAATCTGAACACCCTGACATAACCTCACAGTATCTCTGTGGCAGAGAAAAATGAGAGAAATTTTATGTAACAAACAGAGTTCCTTTTATTTAACAAATTGAATTCTTAAAATAAACAGTAAAACAAGGAAAAAGAGTAAAAGCCTGTACATGATTTTCTTCATAAAGAGTAATGGTAAAACACAGATTCCACAAGAACACTTCTGACTTAGTAAAAATGTTCTAGTCTGATTTTATTGCAGTCCTCTGGGTGTCTGACCGCAACCCCATTACGAAGAAGCATTTCTATGTACGGGGGCCAAAATGAATCCTCAATAGTTACATAGGGTTCGTGAGGGGTCTCCAGTGTTTTATTTGTTAACTTCTGCATGAGACAGATGAGAGAATACACACGTAAATGAAGGATTGGTGAAGAGTAGAGAATACACACATAAATGAAGGAAGGTGAAGAGTACATTTAGAAGACTCAAAACCATAGAAGGCTGGTATTGCAAACATACCTCCAGGATCTCACTCAGGGAGATCAGATTTGCTCCTGATCCTGATCCTGCTGGGGCAACCTACACAACACACATACACACACAATTACAGTCCATCCACTAGACAAAGCCATGTGAAGCGTGGTGTATTTCACACATTCACACAGACTAAAGTATTAATTCTTCAAAAAGACGTAAACGCCGGTTTGTGTTGGATTATATTCGTCACCAGTGTCAGCCGTTACAAGCTTTTGGTGAATACTATACTTGTTTCAACCTGACTGAAGTAAATAAATGTGATTTCCAATGACATCAGTGCAAGTATGGAGTGGACTGGACTGAGGGAGGAAGCCAACCTTCTTTTTCTTGGTGCTGGCTGCTTGCTGACTGGGAAGAGGAAAGTGTTCTGCCAGCATGTCGCTCAGCGTCTCCATGAGGTTGCCATAGTAATCCTTCACCTTGGTGATTTTTATTTTCATGTCCTGTAAGACACTGTGGAATTAAGAAAGGATGACTTTGTGCAACCAAAAAACAACCAAAAACAAAACAGCAGGTAAGATTAATCCAAAGCTCCGGTTTAGACTTTAAATAGCCCGAAACATGTTATTAGAAGACGATGTCATGGAATAAAGATGTCAAAGCTCTCAAAGTTGTTCGGGTAGCTAAGCAGATATGGTGAAGTATTAACAAACTCTGTTTAGTCCAGAGCGTGTCTCTCTGCTGTGGGAAGACCCGTTCCCGTTAAGCAGCCGGTACCTCTGTTCCGACAGCCTCTCATTTTCATCGCGCATTGTGTTCACTCTCTCGGTCACTGCAGTCAGAACCTCCTCCTTCTCCTTCAGCCAGACCTGTTCCCTAAACAACGACACCCCCATCCCCACACACACATACACAGGGATAACTGCTGTGTCCAGATGCAACACTGACAGAAAATAACACAATGTGACATCCTGTGATCGTTGCAAGAGGTGTGGGTGTCAAGTGTTTCAGCGGGTCGCACAGTCTGTGCTGCTGCGTTAAACAGTTTAGTGAAGAGCAGGTCACCTTTGCAAAAGGTCTCTCAGGGAATCTCGCTTGGCTTGAGAGCATGAGAGGACCATCTTCAGCTGACTGTTGAGTCTTTGCAGCTTTAAGAGGGAAAAACGAACACTGCTTACAGAAAGAAGCAAACCGTTTGCAGAGAAAAAGGTACTTTACGAAGTGGATTACACACCTCTTCCTTCCCGAGGGCTATTAGAATTTCAGGGTTTGTTGACAGTACTGAGATAATGAAGAAGGAGGCAATGGAGTAGAAAACACAGTTCATGATGGTGATTGGGGAAAAAAAAATATATGTAAAACACAGACTCTCCACCACAGCTCACACCACAGCTCCCAATGCATTATCACAAAAACAACAAAAAACATTCAAACAACTTCTTTCTTTCTGAAGTGGTTCTCTGACATTCATGGTTCTGGCGTCTTCCCAGACGACTTACATTTGGGTTCCATTTCTTGCCATTGTTCCAGTTCTGTCATCATGGCATTCAAACGATTCATAGCCTGCCAGTAATAAAAAGGAGACAGGTAGGCTGGGGGCTGGTGTGTAAACATAAGCTGGTTACAACATAAGCATACATGTTCATTCAGAAAGTGTAAGGGGGTGCGTGGTAGAAAGTCTGATGGCAAACGCAACACTTTCTTGTTGAACCTGCGTGAGAGTAACAGCTGCTGTGGGAGTCTTACCTCACTTGACTCTCCATCACCAGACTCTGTGTCTGCCAAAATTATCTCATTCTGAAGCTGAAAAACACAATTGGGGCATGCGCTGGATAAGCACCTTGAACATCATCAGCTTTTCTGAATTCTCGACTACTGTAAAGTGCAATTTCAAGCCTGAAGGTATAACTTTTCTCAGGGATATTTACCATGGAATAATGCTTTAAGATGCCTCATTGTAAACCCTCATAAAAACCGAACCGTGTCATCATTTAACGTTTACTATGAGAAATGTGACTGCAGCATCAGATAATTTGACGGGCTAAAAACGAAACCAGATCTACTACTACTGAGGCAAAACATTTAGCAAAACATATTAGCGAAATCACCTTTTGTAAAATCCCAAACTGTTGCTCGCATTCGTCCAGCAACTCTGCTTTCACCGCCTCTGAACACCCTGCGTCTGCTGGACTCCGCGCATCCTGCGTCCGTTGGATCTCCTCGTCCATTACTCACTGCTCAGATTCAGTTTGGAAAGATTAACTGGTCAGAACGTAATACGTGTAAATATCCAGCGGCAGGAAAACCTGAGAAAACATCTAGCTAGCAGCTGACTTTATAAGCTAGTTAGATAATTAGCTAGTAAGCTAGCTATCTAGGTGTAAGCAAGCACGTCAGTTAGCTGGCTAACGTTAGATACTTAACACAGCCAGTTTGCGTTGATTATAGAGTCACATATCATAGATAGCTAGTTAGCCAAGTAAGAGTAAACCAAAACAAGTATAACTGGTTAGCTATTTAGCTTACTAGGTTACTTATTCTGTCTGGCATGCATAATGAGCGAGCTAGATTAATTGACAGCTACTGACTAGCTAGTAGTTTGTTAGTTCATTTTACGTTTGCTAATTTTATAGCTGGGTAACGCTAGCTATGCTAAGAAATATGACTTGTTTGAATCCCTTCGTCTTCGACTCTTTATAACATGAGCGGTTACTTACACTTTTTTCTTATTATCTCGGTTAAAACTCGTGGACAGATTAGTTAGATATCTTTGCACAGTTACATTATTCCAGAGACGACTCTACTGCACCCAAACAAAAATACCGCCAGCATTACTGTCATGACGTACTTCCTCACGTAGTTTACCAAGCAGATTCATGAACGTAGTAAAGGCGCTGCCTGTGCGCAATTGCTATCGTCACTGTCACTGGTAAACGTATATTTTTAATTTCTAATTAATGGTTAGAATCTAATTCATTCTAATTAATGGAATTAACATCTATGGTTTCAGATGAGTGGTTTGGTTGAGATATGTGTTAAGAAACTATGTTGAAAAAAGTTGTTATTTATTAGACATTGTTAAGGGAGTGATCAGGGCCAGGGGCCTCATGTACAAAGACTTGTGTGAATTTCTTACTGAAACTTGGCGTACGGACAAATCCAGAAAATGGCGTACGCAATGTTTTTGTACGTACGCACCTTTAGTACATGAGGCCCCAGGTCTGCAAAATGATCGCAGATGTAATGTCACCAAGACACACTACTCCTTGCGCCACCTACCTGTCTTCAGCTGGATTGCAGCTACAGTGAAAATTTTACAGGCATTGTTAATTGACTCTGAGTCAAATATCCAGGCACTCGTGTAGCTTTTGGGTAGGGGGGTAAAAGGCTATTTGATCTTCAAACCATGTTCTCTTACAAGGCCTGATGAGACCGACAGGACATGGCTCTCATAGCAGAGAGAACACTGTCCAGTACACCAATAAGAAGATCAAGGAGAAATCCCTTTGCAGAGAGATCAACTGGTTTCTTCAAGTGTTTGTGTGATCTCATTGACCTGTCCCAAGTGGAGGAGGACCGACGTTACTTAAGTGGATACTTTTTACTGGTTATTTCCTGTTCAGTGGTCACCTCCTGTTCAGTGATCACCTGTTCAGTAGTCATCTCCTGTTCAGTAATCACCTCTTGTTCAGTGATCACTTCCTGTTCAGTGATCACTTCCTGTTCAAGAGTCACCTCTGGTGTTGGTGCTGCGGAACTCAGTATTGAATCAGTGTAAACTCAGTAAATATGGCAAATTTACATTTACATTTACATTTACGGCATTTAGCAGACGCCCTTATCCAGAGGGACTTACAAAAAGTGCTTCATTGTTTTACTCAGAACAAAATCTCTAGCTAGTTAGTTTAGGCTAAAATCAGGAAGAAACTTTAAGCAAAGATATTATTAGATACAGTCAGTATGGGCGCCTAGATATACTCAAATATATACTGAAAAAACCCTACTTAAAAGATAAAAGCAAGAAAAGTCATTACAGTCACAAATATTTAATAAATGCTAGTGTAGTAAAATTTAATTTAAGTGCTCTTGAAACAGATAATGGGATAATGTGTTATCAGACTCAAAAAGAGATCAAACCATCCGGAATGTCAAGTGTCTTTCAAAAAGCCATGACTCTCCACTTTGCCTATATATGCAATACAACATTATAGCAACTGTAACTTTGGGGGAAATAAATATGCACTATAGCCAGTAAACTATAATTAACAGGTTTAAGGTGTCCTTACCATAATAAACAGGTTTAAGGTGCCCTTAGTGCTACGGGCTTGTATGGCTTCCTTCGATATCTGTGTATAAACAGTAGTGGGTGAGTCTGTTTCTATAGTGATCTACAGTAGTGAAATACACTGTGCTACTATTCTTCTTTCAGGCTGTGCAATAGTGTAAAAATCTCCCAGACACAAGCTGAACACGACCAGCCTCAGGTTTTGGGTCAAATATAAATTTAAGACACCCATCCCTTCAACATGTTGGGGGGGGGGGGGGCTATGAGGCTAAAACATGACTGATGATACCAAGATATATAGCTATAATATATCTGTTTGGGTATGAGAATAAAATGTAAGTGAGTTCATGGTGAGTGATTCTAAATATTGCGTACATAATGAATTTGACTCCTGCAACTTTGAATTACACTGCTATTTTGGAGCAATGTTACAGACAGTTTAAATGAATGTCTTTTTAAATTAAATAACTCCATTAATTGTTTTAATAGTGATGTATAGCAAATGTAAATGAGATCACAGGGTGTGACTAGACCTAAGTTACAGTAAGCTGTGTGACTCTGTAGTTATGAGATCACAGGGCTGTGACTAGACCTCAGTTACAGTAAGTTTCCTCAGTTACAGTAAGGTGCCTGACTCTGTAATTGTGCCTTCATCTCTGTATTACTATAACAGTGACACACACACACAATTTTAAGGTAAATGTAAACACACTACAAGGAGGCAAAAGTATAGAAAATACTATACAATGTAGAATAGATGTAACAAAGAACATAGGGCTATAGGAAATGTGAATCAGCACATTGAATTATATCACTATATCTAATGCTGGGTATAGGCATAGATACTTTTTGTATTAATAACATAAAAACGAAATCTAGCTAATGCCATTATAATAAAAATGAAATCAAACAAAAGTGGTGGAAAAGTGGATTCTAAGTAATATGCCACAAAGACACCAAATCCCAAACTATTCAGGTATACCTGTAATGGTAACATTTATATAAAATAATATACCATTCATAACAAGGGGGATATTTTTGAGTTAACCTAAAACAAAGTGTATGTACTCAAGTTGTTTCAGCATTGATAAAAAAGGTCTTCATTTGAAAGTAATGGAAGAGTCTAAGTATGAGGCATATTTGGCTAAAAGGCCTTAGATGATGCTAGTTCAGTTACAGCAATTTTTGATAAGTAGTGTGAGCTTAACGTGCATAAAAATACCACACCAGTCTGAATTAGAAATTAAATTTGAATCAGATTATAACAAATAAATCCATAGATACATTAAAATTTAGTTTTTGTCTCCCATCCAGTAGTTACAGAAGTACAATGTGCTGTCTGTTGAGTTCTTGTCACTGTTCCTACCACAAATCCTTCCTCTCGTTTTGACTGGTGGTTATATGGCTTTTAAATAAGATCAATTATCAGCCAATTGGCTTTTAATGAAATTGGTATTATTATACATTTTTCCCTTTTTAATTTTTTTCTCAGCAATAGCAACAACAACGATATATAGGCTAACCAAACAACAACAACAACAATAATGTCATTAGCATATGATTTAAATATATAAAATCTTCCTTGATTATACTATCACGTTACTTTTAAATTGACACGAGGTTAAAAAGCCCTATTGCCTAAGTGGTTTCTTTTCTATTTTCTGCTTCAGATGCTCTTTCTCCCATCATCGTGTTTTTGGCGAAGTAACAGAGTGGAAATTGAATGAACAAAGCCTTCCCTTTTAGCACTCTCCGACACGATCCACGATCAAAACACTTTACGACTCCCCTCGCCTACTTAACATGAAAAACACACAAAATAAGGAGCCATTCTTCAACGAAAAAAAAAACTCACACAAAAGTTAAACATACCATTTAAAGCTCCCAAAAAGACAAGAAAGGCAAACGGCCTCCAAAAAGAGAGAGTTTCATTGTAATTCATTGACTTGTTCAAAATGCCAGGTTAAAAAAAAGAAAAGAAAAGACGGAACATTCATGGGTACAGATGCCCTCACGAGGAGAAACCAGGCACTATGGCTTTTGTCTGCGCGGAGTTAAACAATTTAAAAGGAAGGGTTAACGCAATCCATCAAATTGTCTGAAATTGTGTGGAAATTTCCAAAACCATATGGCCTCCAAGCGTTTGCGTCCTTTTTGTGCGGTGGAACGTACTTGTTTCAGTATGGCGAGCCGCGGGAGGCTAGCTGCGCCCCATTGTCGGTTGTCACATCAGGGAGGATGGCTCGTTTGTCCTCAGCCTTCATGCTTTACGCTAAAATTACGGCTTCGTCTGTGAACAAAAAGGACGAGAAAAACTGGACCAAAACTTTGTGGTTTTGTGGCTTTCTTTCTCTTTTTCACTGCGGAGTCCCAGATTGGGGTTTCTCACATAAATTTCGCACCGAATAGGCGAACACACGTTGCCGGGTCAAGAAGCCAAGACACGCGTATAGAACGAAAGAAAGGAAAAGCAATGCAGCGCAAGCCAAGGGGTTAATACTCCTCTCAGAGCGAATAGAAACAATAGCAAGAATGTTTCTAAAACGAATAATCTACAAAAAACCGGGACAGTTAGCGTTTGCTAAAAAGTAGCCTAGTTTAGCGTCTTGGCGGCCGCACGCAGTTCGTTAATTTGACAATCACAGAGCTCAGACTAAAGAGGTAATCTTCTATTTTTACAAGGTTATATATATATATATATATATATATATATATATATATATATATATATATATATATATATTAATATATATTAATATAGAAAACACACACACACTGTACTAATATGCTACAACTGATTAGGCTAGGCCCTGGAAATAAATAAATAAATACAAATACGTAAATAATAATAACACACTCAATAGCATACAATATTTTTCAAATGTTTCCTCTTTATTTTATTTCTTAATTTCAAATCCATTGTGTCGTGCTGTGTTATGGTTCGTAATTCCTACATATTTAGGCGGGACTTGTAGGACGGCTGTAGGCTCTTGGACATAATTACAAAATGCTATAGCTGTACAACTTGCAAAGGAAATTAATCAACATAAATACTCGTGAACCACAAAAAACTATTGCGCTTGTCTCGTTTTTTGCAATTTCTACAACAACGAAATAAACCAAACTAATACATCTTCATGTGAACATGTGAACTGATGACATTTGCAGCGAGTCAAAATGTGTGTTTGAAACTACCATGACTAGTATTAAAATAGCTAGCCTTTCAAATATACAAACAAACAAACAAGCAAAATAAAAAAGAAACAACAACAACTGACATTATAAACAGGACACGCAATGACGAAAAAGGGGAAGTCTTAGATATAATTTTTAAACGCTCGTACGCAATCAGTCATCCACGTCTATTTCTGCGTCTTCGTCTTCAGAATAGTTTTCACTTGTGTGGTCTGAGAGTGACGCCATGGCTGACAGGCGCAATTTGTGTGTAATCTTCCGCTCGTGGCCCAACTGGGCAGGGGACTCTGGCCTCGAGGGTCCCATGGTTCCCCTGGCGCACCTCTCTAAATCAGCCAGTCTGGCAATTTTCTCTAGTGGCACAACTCCGATGGCTTTGGCGGATTCTACGTCTGCTTTCATTTCCTCCAAATCCCGCTTTAATTTGGCGCGGCGATTCTGAAACCAAGTGATTACTTGCGCATTTGTTAAACCTAGCTGGTGCGCTATTTGGTCTCGATCCACCGGTGACAAATATTTCTGATACAGAAACCGTTTTTCTAGTTGGTAGATCTGGTGGTTGGTAAATGCAGTCCTGGATTTTCTACGCTTTTTTGGGTTGCTTCTTTGACCAAATAGAGTGACCCCATCTCTGCCTGTGAAAGATAAAACATATCACCTTTGACTTATGACACCTACGACACAATAACATTTTCTTTGATGAGGCGATACACATTTTTTTGTGTCCAAATCATCATCACCTGCATCATATATTAACTATTTAACTATTTAAATATTTAAATTCTTCAGGAGTGTGTCAAAGCAGTCCTTACCTTCAGCTGCCTGGAGCACACCCGATTCTAGACCTTTGAAAGTCTTACTGGCCAACTCCTGAAGTGCGCAAAGAGGCGACGTTTGGGATATTTGTGGTCGTTTCGATATGCTGTTGCTCGATGGCCGGTGCTTCACTGCATTAGAATTGAGATGAATGATTTCACAGCCATTTCTGTAGCAATGTCTTTTCCCGGACGGCTTGCTGAGAATGTCGGCGATGCTGAAAGGTGTGAGGGGTTTGTTAGAGCTCGCGGGTGGCGGAAGATGGTCCAAGGGACTCTGTCTTCTGTTCTCATGAATCACTTCACAAATGCTGACAGCCTTGGCGGATGTCATTATATCCGATATCGAAATATAGTATCGGGAAAACAAAGATATTCGATTACTTTTTATCCAAGTTCATGAAAGTTTTGTCTCACGAAATCCTGTTCATTCATACAAAAATGTGATATCCTCAGTTCAAAGCCACTGTCTGCAGAGGCAGCTGACAAGACCGTGCAAGTTGCCGTTAAATGTCGTGGAACGTTGGCAGCGTTTGCTCCTTTAATACTTTGCAGTACAGTGTAAGTTTGAAAAGAAGGGAGCTCAGTTTGAGGCCCGTTAATCAGCTGGCCTGTCGAGGAGTAGGAGGAGTTCTGGTCAATATATGGCCTCTTTAGCGGGTTCCTTTTCACAGGCCAGTTTAAAACAAGCAAACACACAATCAATCAAAACAAATAAAGACCAATGAACTTCGTGTAGTAAGCTTTAAGCTATTTTAAGCATTGTAATCATTTTTGTGTAAAAAACAAAAATATAAATAATAAGTAAATGGTCAAAATTATTCAGAACGGGAAAGGTGGACATTTCAGCCTTCATTAGATACACCTGTGTTTTACACAATTTTGATTTTTTCTTTTTTTTTGGTCATCAGTCTCTCTCCTTCTTTATCTTTAATAAATTATACTCCAGTGTCAAATTTTATTTTCATTTTAGTGTTCATTTTAAGAGGATAAGATTCTGAAGACCGAGCAGTTACAGTAGGGTACTTTAAAATACTGAATGATAATACTGAAAAATAATACTTTTTAAAACTGAAATATCAGAAAGTCTGCACACAATCAGTCCCTCTGAGACACACACACACACACACACACACGGCACAATGGTGGCAGAGCCCTTGGTGTGGGAGGAATATGGATAGAATATGGTAACTGCCACTACCTCAGTACTTCAATGCATTCACTACAATATACTCATATTTCCCAGCTTGTGTTGCATGGGGATCACAATGAACCCAGGGGCAGGATGCCTCTTTATACAATGTGACGGCCATTTGGAACCCATGGGGAGAAAGTCAGACAAGAAGGTCAACACCCCCTCCCCTTTGCAGACACACACACGCACACCAACACACACACACACTCCTTATTGTGGACTGAGTGTAGGAAATGTGAATTACCTCAGTGAGCGCAGGGTGAGGTTAGCGCTATGGACCACACATTGTCTTTTAGGACTGATGTCTTTCTTAAGAACCTCAAGCTTATGAATAAAGATCAGTCTAGTGGTCTCAAGTGGGGCTGCGCAGCTAACACTGACGGGGTCTCCTGGGGGAGATCTAGCACGAGACATATGCTGCTGAACCTTTTCTTAACAGCATGTACATTCAATGTTCATAAAAAAGAAACAAAACAAATGAACAAACAAAAAATTGAAACGTTGCTTATAGTTGCTTAAGATCCAAGAACAATGTTTATTTTGCTATTTAAGTTTATAATTTTTGTAATGTGTGCTGGGTTTTAAATTAAGGAGTCTTGAAAGATTTACACTATGTAACAGTGTCAACAGTTATAGTACATCTAGACACCTGCCCACCCACCTGACCCCTGACCACTGTCCCCTGTCCCCAAAACACTAACTTTAATTGAAGTTGCCCTTCTATAAATGGAATAATTTTCTGAAGACAAAGGACAACCCAGAGGGACATTCTTCACTGTGTCTCACTTCATACGGATGGAAATCTAAAGGAATCTAAAGAACAAAGCTTGAAATCTTCAACTGAGCACGGTTACCGCAAGATAACTGATATTAAAAATGATCACTTTTTAATTGTCACAATTTTAATGCTGACACACTGACATTGTTCTCCATTAGATTTTGTCAGACAGAATGTTTGCCTGTTTGTGTAGATAATGACAGAAATCAAATGATAAAAGCAGAGAAACGAAGAAAACAGACTTAAAGGAGTACGGCCTGCGTGGCAAGACGAACCTGTGACACCCTCATAACGCTTCAGGCTCATGGAATAATTAGATGCTAATTCTAATCTAATTAAGAGGTTAAATTACTCTGGGCAAAAACTCATCAGGAACAGATGAACAGAATATTGGGGGAGTACATTTCCCCCCTTTTTCTCCCCAGTGTTTAATGATCTGAGGTAAGTAACAGTAGTCAAATGAAGACATTTTCGCTCAAAGTGAATGAGATATAAACTGAGGCTATTTGTAGCAAAAACCTCCTACTGTGTCTCAATCAAAACAGAAACATCTTAGCCACAGATACTCAAAGCAATAATTTCACATGACACTAATGACACAAAGCATAATGTCTTTGCTGTCAACGCATATTTACATGAATCTTTAATCTTTAAATGCTAACAACCGAAGACATTTTTCACCCACCCTTCCCCCTAACATTTATACACATAAACATAAATGTTTCAAACTGCACATTTACCGTTAGATGTGTCATGACATGCCTTGTTAACTACTGAAATTAAAACTAGATATTAAGCAATTATGGTAGCTCCTTCAAGGTGCGAAGTCTATATGCTTCAACAGTACTTCCTGCTGTGATTTTGCATTGATAGACATTAAATCTAAGTGCTTTCCATTTCTAATGATTGTGTAAATTCTGTGATTAGAACAGACGTAAGGGCACAGTGATCTGGTTAATTAGGCTTACACACTCAGGGTGAAAGTCTTCATTTATTTTTGTTATTTTTCTTAGGGATTTATATTTCAAACATTGCGTTGCATCTACTGTATCAGTGTTAAAAATAAATCCCAATGAAAAAGTCCCACAGAAGAACCCCAGTAGCTAAGAGAGCATATGTTTAATCACGTCTAGATGGAATTAAGCCCTGATCTGGTGTATTGCAATAAACAAAACGACCTTGTGCGTTTGACGGATTTTACTGCAGCGATGGGAAGGACAGTGTTAGGCATGATGCAGTTGATGTGTGTGGACATATGGGCGTGTATATGGTGTATTATATTATGGCACAGGGTGTGGCTCAGCCAATCAGACTTTACTACTGGAACTAATCATTTTAAAACGGGACTTTACCGAACCTGTTCAGGACATCTCTTGAATATTATGTCAGCAGTTCTTGGTCAGCTATTACAATCTTAATTCTGAGACAAACAAAAATTGTGGCACATGATGCCCGAATGGCTTATTTGAGATGGACATTCTATAAGAAATCAACTGAAGTGTTCAGATTGACAAGGTTCTCTGTCAAGGCGTAGCATGCGTCTGCGCTCAGATCACTTATCAAAGGCGTTTTAAAAGCAGGAGCCCTGTCTGCGCACACGGCCGTGTTTGTCTCGACCATTAGGCTGGCCTGCCTGGCTGCTTGCTGTCTCTTTGTGCATGTGTCAGGGCGTTTGTTATCCACGCAGCAAAGGGCCAGGTGCCAGTCAGCTGATTAGGCCCAGTGCCAGCAGTCACTGACAGTCCCATACACAGGGAAAGCAATGCAAGGAAGAGGGGGAGAGAGAGAGAGGGAGAGAGAGAGAGAGAGAGAGGGAATGAGAGAGAGAGAGAGAGAGAGAGTGGGAATGAGAGAGAATTGTGTTACAGGCGTTTGGGAGTGATGTTACAGGTGTGTTATTATGTGATACTGTTTTCCCCTCATAATTATTTGACATTTAAACTGTTTATCGCTAATTTGACTTTTTAGTTCATTCCTCTTTAGTGACATCTAAATGGAAAAACACATTCCCTTACAAATCCAATATTCAATAATAACCCTGAACATTATTTAATAATAACATGAACAAGTTTATTATAGTTGACCATGACTATTGCGTCTTGTTTTGTATGCATACTGTATTTTATTGAGTTCTGTGTGTGAAGATGTGTGTTGGTGCAGCTTTGTGGAGAGCAGAGGATCATTGCCTGACCTTGAAAGGAACTGAACGTCACACAACACCCTGTGTGTCACACTCCACCCGTAAGATCAGTGGGTTCCACACCCCACACGGGCCTTTCCATCCTGACCTATCACAGAGTCGGAGACAGAGCCTGCCTGCTGGAAACGCCTTGAAGCCTCCAGTGCAGGTGAGGCTCACAGTGGTCAAGGGGAGTGTGTGTATTGGAGGAAAAGAGCCAAAGAGGCAGGGAGGTAGGGCGGTAGAGCTGTGTGTGTGTGTGCATGCGTGCGTGTGTGTGTGTGTCACCATGTCAGCCATCACTTGTTCACAGCTCCACCCCTCCCCTCTTCATTTAATGACAGTGTCAATCCGGTTTAGCACCATCCCAACACTGAGCCTGTCAGGCAGTGATCAATCACAAGGCTCAGCAATAGCCTCTCAGGCACTTTAACGAGCCAGCCAATCACAATGAAAGAGCTTTTATTAGCATACCGAATTGCCCTTGTGAGGCAGGGAGTGGAGGTTTGAGGTTTGGGCTTAGTGAATGGTTCTGTTTGCAACACGTTGCACTTCTGGTGCACAAATCACTCAGTAAATTATTTTATATATTAAAAAGTAAGACATTTTTAAAAATTATGCTAGTCATTTTTTATTATTGTAAAGAACTTCATCTAACTTTACCTTTGTATACTGTCATTACAACATCTCTATGATTATTATCCCTACTCTAAATTTCTCTGTTGAGTGTTTTAACCACATTCAGCTGTGCTTGACATTTGTATTTATAAACAGGGGATCATAAAACTCTTAAGCAGCGGTGGTGCTCGATCTTCTTGTACAAACGTCCCCACAGGTCTGTCCTAAACCACAACGTCATCACGCTTCACTAAACGCATACACACAAATAAGACAATGGAGGATCCGCGAATCTCTTTCTTCTTGTTTGAATGAAACGGCTCCGTGCGCCCACCGACTCCATTTCCCCTTCATGCCTGTCCGATCTATTGTCCCCCACAAGGCGTGAGCCACAAAGAGCAGCTACACATTAACACGTCCTTGGGCTCGGTCCATTCACTGCCGTACTGTTCAGCTGTCCCGCAGGAGAGGACAGAGAGTCGCGCGGCTGACGGGAGTAAGGAGTGGATGGGGGCCTGGGGGGGTGGTGGGGGGGGTGTAGGATGGGGTGGGGGGTGGGGGGGGGCACGAGCTGGAGCACTGAATGGGGAGGCGCTGGAAAAAATATGGGAGGACGGTTAAAACCGTCGTCATTTGCAGTGATGGAGAGGGTGCTTAGTCACGATGGACAGGCAGCTGCAGCAGAGCCTTTAGCGGATGTGGCGCTAAGCGGACGGCTTGCTGTGGACGCGCGTCTCTGCGGGGAGCGCGGGCCCTGGCGAGAGTGAAAGGAAAGGTCAAAGGTGAGAGGACATGAAGCCGGCAGGTAGGAAGTGTGTGAAGTGCAGCTGGGAAGAGGATGCCGGGTAAGCACGACTTTCTGCTGGGGCCACGAGGAAGGGGTTTGGACACCTAGTGAGTAAATGGCTGCAGTTAATCTGTTGACTCCAAACCAGGACGGACTCAAAGCAAATGGGCCATTGATAACTGAGCAATCATAATGAACAAATGCCCAAATGACAATAAAGCAGACCCTGTCACATTTTCAAAAGGCTTTGCTTAGAGATCCTTGTAATTGTGAAGTAGATGGCAAGACACTTTATTAAAACAATACTCACAGTGATTGCACCTGCTTAAACAGTATATGTACATATTTTTCAGTAGTGTAAAAATAAAAAAAAGCATGTTTTCTGAGAATATGCCTGATTATTTTGTAGCAATAATCATATATGGGGTACTAACATCTTATAACAGAAAATGAAAAAAATATTTGTCTTTATTATAGATAATTATTTGCCTAAGATGTATCTGTCACGATACAGAGGGCCCCCTGCTGGCCGCCTCCGTCTGCAACAGCAGTTGTCCTGTTGTTGCATTGTGTTCGGCCCTCAGGTGGGCGGGGCCTATTACGATACCTGACACCTGAGGGTCGTTTGTCTGTCTATATATGTCTTGTCTTTGTACCAGTGGACTGCTGGTTATTGTGTCCTTTTGTTTGGATTATGAGGGGAAGGTTCAAGAACTCAAGAACTAAAGCATGGGTGCCTGGATGGAGGCATGATAGAAGGACACATCTGATCTGGGGACATGGGAACAACACCTGTCCACAGGGCTGGTCTCCTCAGTCTGGTCCCCTCAGGGCTGGTGATCTTACAGCAGTGGGAGGCAAAGCTGGAGTCAGCAGGAGAACTGTGCACATCAAGAGGAGGAGGGCAGTGAGTTCGGCTCGCAAGGTTGTATCATGCAGCGGACATAGGCACACATTGATATGGCGACATGAACACTAGCTTAGTACACTTAATATAACACTAGCTTACAGTTTTTTTGCAGACGCTAAGACCCAATTTCTCAGAGTATGTCTCTTTTTGTCAAAACTTAACACACAGCAGGCAATGCCACACACACAACAGGCAAAACATCTCACACTTTTGGAAAAAGCAAAGACATCAACCAAAACTCTTTCAACTCTTGCCAAAACTGTATTATTGCATCCAAACTCTACACACAAATATCAGATGAACAGCCTTTCCCATATGACATCTACACACTGATGTGACAAATGGAAGACACTACAACCATGTGTTTGAGTGTTCAGTGTGTAGTCTGCTGTAAAGGTCTGTCAGAGGTCTCACATATACATGAACATTCACAAATATAGAGGTTATTTCTGCATATTCAGTACATTTACACCATAAAGTAAAACACAATTACAAGGGGAAGGTTTATTTTGGTTTTGCATGAGCACTACAGCAACACATGCTGTATGTACTGTAAACACATGGAAAACAAAAACTACAAAAAAAGAAAAACAAAAAGACAAAATGGGCTTATAACTCCAGCATACTAAATTAGGGGGCATCTTGTCTTGCTTTGGGGGCTTGCCAAAAGATGTCAACAAGTCAATGTCCTCTGGCAAGACATGGGGGAAATACCTTGTTGAGTGACGTGTCCACCCCTTGCATGCTCCCTCAACAATGTCACCTCAAGCTCCCTCCATCGTCTGCTGAATTGATTTGCATCGGTGGGGTTGACCACCTCCATGTCAAAAAGAACTCAACAGCAATGGAGAGTTTGGTGGAGGTGAAGCACAACAAATTGTAGCTGTTCACTGATCAGTTTGTCCTTGAGCAGCCCGGTGCAAACTTATGTTGTCCCAGACGACAACTAACCAGACTGTTCTGGTTCATCCCCCTAGTGACGGAGAATGAGCATGTTGTGCTCAGTGTTGAGGAAGGTGATGATGTGCGCAGTGTTGTAGGGACTAAGAGTGGCATGATGATGAACACCACCATTCTATCTACGGGACTATCAGTGAGTGGAGAGCACAGCATGCTTGCGCAAATTCATAGCGCAGTTGTTTCACACTGTCACTGGCCCAGTGCAGATAGGCTCACTGAATGGATGTTGCTGATGGTGACGTTGTCAGTAAGGATGTGCTGTTGTAGTCACCAGAAACGTATGATATTGTTTGATCTGACCATATTGACAATGGTCCCTTTCTGTTCTGAGGTGGATAGCCGTCTTCGCTGGAGATTGGTAGGTAGATGTAGCAGTTTTATGGCAGTGTTTTCCAAAATCTTATCTTATGTAAAACTGTGTTTAATGTTTTGCAAAAAGTGTGTCATAATTTCTAAACGAGTGTAAGGCAGAGAATGTGCTTAAGGTTTAGTGACACAGGTCAGGAGATGGGCTTCATGGGTTAGTGTTTTCAGAAATTGTGCTATAAGGACCACTTTTTGGGTCTGAGCAGCTGCAAAAAACTGTAATGTCTTTATGCTCTCAGACATTCAACATATTAGAAAAAAAAGTGCGTAACCAAACTCAAAGCAGTTCACTGTCAGATTAGGATATTTCAGAGTCTGGTCTAAATGTTCTAAGGAATGATTTCACTTCTATTTTCTTTTTTGCTGAAACGGCTGTCAACCGGCGCCCACTACTGTTTATTCTATGTAACTTTTTTGGGTAACTTTTTAACACATTACTGCTTAGATAGTAATGTACTTAGAAAAACATTCTAGAAAACATGAAGCCAGCAACATTGGTTGACAGGGGAATACAAATCCACTCTTTTCATTTAAACCAAAGTGTCTCGGCATAAAGGCCTACATTTATAATAAACTGAATTCGTATTCTGCAGTCATCAAGTGCTGCTGGTTTCACTTTTGTCTATGTAACAACCCTTTTCAAATTAAAAATACACCAGCGTAGGTGTAAACAGCATTAGATGTGTATTTCGTCTGCTCACTTTGAAGTTGAATGCCATAATTTTACAGAACATCCTTGAATTTGAAATTCTAAGACATATGTTTACTGAATACCAATAATGTTCTGTCTGTGTTATTGCTTATTGTAATATTGAATATCACAAACGTGCACACACTATGCACATTCAGTAAGAGTGAAGGGTCAGAGCATCGGTACAGTACAGTGGCTCTGGTGCTCCTGGGTTTAGTCTTCAGGGCCACAGTCCTCTCCTAGCATATCTCCTATAGCACAACCTGCACCCATCATGTACACAGGGCTGCCCGAGCTCAGACCTCCAGTAGAGAATGTCTGTCTCCACCCACTGTTTTTCTCATCATCACACATGATTGGCTCAACTGAAAATCTTTCCCAAGGGGGCGGAACCTTCTTATGTTCGCATGACCTCGACGTATGGTTTGCGTGTATTGCATAGTGGACCAGTATTCAGTATAAAATACTTAGTGTAGTTTTCAGTATTCAGTACTGAGTGCATTATGTACATACAAGTGCAATTGTCAGCGAGGCAAAACATGCTGAATCCAGTCATGTTTTGACCATTGCTGTCTACCTAAATAGAACAAATAGGTTACAACTGATTATACCCATATTTGCAACTTCCTTCAGGATCAATAAAGTGCTTTTCATTATTTATAGTACACCTGTGGAAAATCAGTACCAAGGAAAGTGGGGCCACGTTATGTTGACAGACTATTACTGGATACTGAAGAGTTGAGTATGACCAAATGTTACTGCAGTTAGACTACCAGCTCAGATTCAACAATGACAAAATAATACAAATGACGTTCTGTCGCATGCATGGCCCAGGGTCCTTCTGTCTGTGATGTTGTTGATAACTCACTATCAAAACCCCTAATGATGAAGATTATGTCTGTCAGACTCTTAACCAGCATCATGGGTTTACATTATACACACATAAATGATCAGCGGCTCAGCTATTCTATGCAAAGGAACTCATGGAAATGACTGGTAACTCATACACGTTCACCCTCACTCACATGTTTACACACTCACAGACACACGCACACACACATTAAGTGGCCATTGTCCAGTAAGGAACAATGATCACCCATGTTTGGTTAGTGAATGCTATTTGTGAGATATTAATCCTCTTTACAGAGACGCATATTTTTCTAAAAATGTTTTAAACACATTACATTTCAGTATAACTACACCATGTTTGTTTTAATTGCACTGTCCTAGTGTAAAATAGTGAAGAGTAAACTATGGACACCTCTTGAATCTTACAATTATATCTCCTTTGACTTTTTTTCTTTTCTTGTCTCTTTCTCTTTCAGAACATGAGTGCATTTTCAGTGGGAATGAGAATATGAGGGATATGACGAGTGTGGAGGTCACGATCCAGCTCTCATCACAATGTTCCTGATCATTCCTGATACCCCTAGGTAGGTACTCTGACAACCAGCAGGTGGCAGCACCACCATAAACGCGCAGAGCAAGCTCTTGTCCGTGGAAGAAATAGAATGTATTCAGTTTAAAACAGAATGCAGGCGCCAGTACCTTGATTAGCAGATACAGTATTCGTTTTCTCTGGGTTTCCCTTCGGCGAGGTTAGACTTCATAGGACGACGCCGTCATCTTTGTCTTTATTCGTTGGCATCACAGGGACAGTTGACAACAAACAGCGGAAAAGCATATTTCTTTAATTGATTTAAGGGACAGTAAAGTTTGAGCTGACGACCGCAGCGGTCGATTACAGTTAAGCTTGTGACTAGTCACGCAGCCTGATTCCCAGCACACCTGGTCCACGTTTCATCATTCCCGTCTAAATAACAGAGGATTTTGGTGCATATCGTCCTCGTTGAATTCAACACGTGAGACTTTTAATATTTGGGCATATTTCAGTATCATACTTTATTTAAAGGACATGCTTATTTAACAGCACATTGGTACAAAGATGTCGTACTCCTCTTTGAATGCGACCGTTATTAATAAGTCGTGATATATAGTTATATATATATATATATATCATTTCGCTTTTCCAGGCTCAGACACACTTAATCACTTAGTCGTTGTTAAAACAGCGCCATTGTCATTTATTATACGATCATGCTAGAACATTCCAGCTGAGCCACGTTACTCTGCTGTTCAAATTCGGCATCATTTTGCTTTCTTTGTTCCTCATAGGAGAACCGGGATAGCAAATCCAGCCTCTTTAGGTGTGTGTATTCTAATAATTTATTTCCACCAATTTGTCTTCAGATGTGGAGATCACACTGAAGAGATCAAATCTGTTTGATGGCATTTGCCATACAGTATAACTAGTGTTTAGCCATAGTCACACATTTATCAAGTGTTCAATGGTGTAACTGCAATTCACTAAAGGAATGATGCAGCAAAACAGACAATTCCTGTCTCGGCATATCTAATGTCCTACACTGCAATAGAATCCTAATTTTTGTTAGCTTGATTGGACCTAACATACAAGGCCCACAGGGTCCCAGTGTATAAAGGTCTAATATGGTTCCCGCACCGTTCTTGGTCATAATTTTGTAATGGCACGAATTTGAAATGTCTTTTCCCACCAGAAATGCATGATGGTCCGTTTCAAGCCTTTTCTTGCTTTTTCCCCACTTTCCTATACAGGTAAATTGACCTCAATGCGCATATCAGGAAAAGCCACCATGAGGAGAATTTCAGACTTCTAAAATCAAGACACCATAAAAATCTGTCCACCAGTAATCCAGGTCTCCACCAACATCTCTAATCTCCACACTAACACACCTCACAGACAACTGCAGAAACACATGGAAAAGGAGAGAAGTCACCAGTGCTCAGAGTGTTGGAAGAGTTTTACTTCACTGAATGGTCTCCAAAGGCACCAGCGCATTCACACAGGAGAGAAGCCATATCAGTGCTCCGAGTGTGGGAAGAGTTTTAGATCCCAGAGTAATCTTAGTACACACCAGCGCATCCACACAGGAGAGAAGCCATATCACTGCTCAGACTGTGGAAAGAATTTTACTTCACCAAATGGTCTCCAAAGGCACCAGCGCATTCACACAGGAGAGAAGCCATATCAGTGCTCCGAGTGTGGGAAGAGTTTTAGATCCCAGAGTAATCTTAGTACACACCAGCGCATCCACACAGGAGAGAAGCCATATCACTGCTCAGAGTGTGGAAAGAGATTTACTTCAACAAAAGGTCTCCAAAGGCACCAGCACATTCACACAGGAGAGAAGCCATATCAGTGCTCCGAGTGTGGGAAGAGTTTTAGATCCCAGAGTAATCTTAGTACACACCAGCGCATCCACACAGGAGAGAAGCCATATCACTGCTCAGACTGTGGAAAGAATTTTACTTCACCAAATGGTCTCCAAAGGCACCAGCGCATTCACACGGGAGAGAAGCCATATCAGTGCTCCGAGTGTGGGAAGAGTTTTAGATCCCAGAGTAATCTTAGTACACACCAGCGCATCCACACAGGAGAGAAGCCATATCACTGCTCAGAGTGTGGAAAGAATTTTACTTCACCAAATGGTCTCCAAAGGCACCAGCACATTCACACAGGAGAGAAGCCATATCACTGCTTAGAATGTGGGAAGAGTTTTAGATCCCAGAGTAATCTTCGTACACACCAGCGCATCCACACAGGAGAGAAGCCGTATCACTGCTCAGAGTGTGGAAAGAGTTTTACTACACCAAATGGTCTCCAAAGGCACCAGCACATTCACACAGGAGAGAAGCCATATCACTGCTTAGAATGTGGGAAGAGTTTTAGATCCCAGAGTAATCTTTGTATACACCAATGTGTTCATACAGGAGTGAAGCCATACTACTGCTTAGTATGTGGAAAGAGTTTTGCTCAAAAGTCTTCCTTACGAGAACACCAGCACATTCACATGGGAGAGAAGCCATATCACTGCTCAGAATGTAGAAAGAGTTTTAGTCAAAAGAAAAATCTCCAGCAACACCAGACCATTCACACAGGAGAGAAGTCCCATTACTGCTCAGTGTGTGGGAAGAGTTTTATTCACCTGAGTAGTCTCTGTAAACACCGGCACATTCACACATCACAATAGCCATATCATTTATATCAGTGTATGGGAGGAGTTTAATTTTACTCTCCGACAGTGAGACTCTGCTGTCAATACAAGCTTTATGCTACGGAGATTAATATCCGACTGCTTGTCGTCATGTAGTTAGGTTGGGTTTCTAGCTGGGTAGTGTCAAGCCAGTTTAATCTGACATTTAGGCCACTGTTCGTATATATGCAGAGTGCTTCACTCACTGTTCTGTTGTCAGACTGTTCTCTTGACAGAAATCTTTTATTTAAAAAAGAGTTTTGACTTAACATCCTTCTCACAATGCTCCTGTTAAATAAAGTTGTTAAATTGTACTGCATTGCAGGAAAACAATTTGAGGGTCTTGTGGTTGCAACTTTGGGTATACGATTGGTAAAAAAATGTCTTTATTAAAAATTTATTATTTAATGTAGTCATTTTCATATTCTACGAATAGCTCAATAGTCCACATGTGAATATTCCAGATTATCCACTTATGATTTATGCACAGGCGTATTGCTGCCCCCGGCAGGCCAGCTGTAACAGTAGAAGAAGAACCGAACATAAATGTTGCGGTCTCTATCACTGCCCAATTTGAACTGGGCACCTACTACAGTGAATACTCTCTGCTTCTCCTGTCCACATTGTTAACCCACCACTGTGGCTTGTGAGTTGATCAAACTCACCCACCACCTCAGAAATTTACCCGCATTTGGCCAGTGGGTGCTAATTTCCCATCCTGTTCACAAGGGCCACTGATGCCAAACTGCACAAGCAACGACTTTACACGTCCACTAACACCTATTCCTGCTTATCCCCTAAAACCATTTTGGTTGAAGCTCCAACCTCCTGCAACCAGCCATCCTGCATCATCCCTCGCACACTGTTACACTTATATGCGCCTGCCACCTGTGTTCTCTGACCTCTGACCTCAGTCACTGGGTCTGTCCCATAACCTAGGGACCAGTCTAGGCACTGATTATGTAGACAGCTGTTTAAACCTGGTTTACTGAGATGCAAAAGTTAAAGCAATTTCAGCAAAAATTCGCACTTGTTTGAACGTGTAAACTAAGATTTGCACTAACGAGGTGAGAAATCTTCACTTGCACACAATAAGTTCAGCACAATTTCAAATCTCTGCCTTGACTTTTGCAACACATCTGTGGATTTGTTGCAAAACTGATTTTTGCACTTGTAGGGATCAGAAGTGGGCGGGGCAGTGGGGGTGCATGACGCAGAATAATGAACCGTGATCAATCTCAGTCAATGATGGCACACCAAACGAGGGTACATTTATCTTATGTGCACTGTTTGCTAATACTGCAAACATGGTAAACTACATTGAGTCATCAATATTAAAATATAGAGAAAGTCACTTGATGAAAACTTGTTATAATGTTCTTATGACTTTATTTTAGCCCCAAGATTGCCCAGACACATTATAATAGAATTGGCCTGTCTAACAAAATATGAAGGGTAACTAAACAGCTGGCAAAGATAACAAACTTTTTATTCATAAACACAAGCAATAAACAAGCTAATTTGCTAAGCACTTGACTGTGTCTCCATACACAATGACCCTGCAACAAATTTTACGCACTGTGAAAATGTTTGTACCATAAAGTCAAGTACCATTTTGAGTCTAGGACTAAACGTTTACCTTTGAGGCTGTTTGATATTTTAAATTCTTCCTGCCTCCATCGTCAGGCCTCTGATACAGTGAACAGACAGGGATTAATGAGCAGAGAGGAACCGAGAAAATGACACAAACACACCACCAAGTCAGTTGTTACCATGTTGAGGGAGAACAGCACCAGGGAGGAGCTGACAGTCTGCAGGGAGTGGGCTGGATACAGCACTGCCCTTCTTGCCTGCCAGACAGGGGCGGAGCTACACACTCCACTATGGAGACAGCACTGCAACCATGGCAACCAGAGCCGGCCCCTGGGAAATAAGAGTCAAAGCACTTGAAACTGATACGGCCTGGTGGCTCCGTGAGATTCTGCTGCTGCGGCAGCTACTGCTCCATCTGACCCTCCAGTTCCCCTGACAAGTACAAAGCAGAGAGACCCTGCAATATATGTTATAGCAATAAAACTGTCACCAGAATATGCATTACGACTAACTAATGAGTAGGAATGCATCCACCTTAAAAAGCACCAAATGTGATGGAGACACTGTTGTAGGCAGGACGGGATTGCCTGTCAAACTCCCTTCAGGCGAATATATTTTCAAACTCTTCCCACCATTTTCCTAGTTATCCATGTGTTTGCGCTTGCAATTGTTCATCTATAATTGCATTTTATTTTAGCAATTAACAACTATAGGTCATGAGGTATAGTAGAGTCACCAACCCAGTAGTAACTCACCCACTCATAATCCTCAGCCCAGTAACCACCACCAGCCCATCAAAACCCACCCACTACATCTCCTAGACGCTGGGAATGGGGGGCTACAGACCTGTGAGATGAGACAGAGATGGGAAGAAGAGTAAAAAGGAACCAAAAGCTAATTTAGGAGAAATATAACTAAACCCCAGGTCTAATCTGGCTCTCTTGGTGCGCTAATGTCAAGCTGGATGTAGCCCCTTACAGGAAACATTTCACTTTGTTTATAAAATCTTTGCAGTCCTGTGAAATCCAACCAGGAGGTTTTGAAGTGATAAATGTTTAAATTATCATTTTAATTGGGTATGGACTGAGAACACACCGTTCATTCATTCAACACATTTATTAGCCTCCGTGTGTACATGAAAATCATTTAGTAAATACACACTTCATATACATAATGTGTTTATTGTAGGGGAAACCTTTCATGGCAGGTAACTACATCTTTATTTAGAAGTCAGAAATAGACTATACTAGTATATTAACAATTTAATTGCATAACTGGATTTAAAGTCTTACCTTAAATTACATACAGTAATGTTTTAATTAGAAGAAAAGCAATAAACATTTTAACTATATTTCAGTGTGTTATACCTGTATTTCACTGTGGTTTATCCCTGTATTTTACCTGAATTTCACTGTGGTTTATCCCCTCCGTGTTATACCTCTATTTCACATGAATTCCCTTTGAAAACTTCATTTTGCAGTTGCATAAGAGACTTACTTAACTTGCATTGTATAATTACATAATTACTTTGGAGTTTTCATAATTGTTAATTGCACAGATTGTTTGATTGAATTGAATAATTGATATTATTAATGTGCATGTAATCCTACTCATAGTAATGCACACAGCCATCTTTTAACCCCCATTGGATGTTGCCTGTATTAAAAAGGGCACAGGGTCAGTGAGCAACCACCCCCATGAGCTGTAAACCCTGCATAGAGGGGCTCTGTGAACGTAGAACGAATTGTGCACACTTGATGTAATCTGTGTGGTGTATTTTCGATGTTGTAGACAGAGAGAGTACCTGCCTGCCAGTCCAGATACACTCCATAGCGGTTGGAGACTAAGGGGTCATTTGTACGCCACTTCTGGCCATTGTGATAGGCACTATATGAAGCCCACATGTCAGCACAAAAATACACACACCAGGACTTTTCATTACGGCCAAAATGGGAGTTTTCTCCTTCCCTACTGATTCCTTTATATGCCACTGCTAACTCCCCCCATTCTCCACTGAACTCAAACTCCCAATAGCAGCGTCCTGTCAGGCTCTCCCTGCACAGCAGCTGTCCACGGGACAGGAAGCGCTCTGGATGATCAGGGTATGACTGATCGTCGGGCCACACACCGGCCACTGCTGTGTTTCCCTTGGAGAGGTGATGGCCTTTGTATGCTGTGTTTGGGTCCAGTGTGAGCTTACAGGCATCTAATCAGAAGAAATTATTTATAGAAATTTAACAACCATTCACTGCACAAAATAGCATGTATGAGAGGTTTTGAGGGGAAAAACATACATTTTCTTAGTCCTTGTCTCGTCCACATGTTTCCTGGTCCAGGATGATTCACACTAGAATGCACACACAGATTTTTGGAATTCACACTACATGAAACACAGGGACAAAACCTGAAATATCTCAGAATGAGCTTCTCTGGGAGAACGATGTCAAATATATTGAATCAAAACTGCATAGATCTCCATGCTGATCTGTTATTTGTCAATGAGGTATAATGTAAAATCAATGCGTTATACTCCCTGACTCTGATTACGCTCCCAATCAACTGCCTGCCAACAGACCATCTGCTACTCCAGTTCCACCAATCAGTCAGCCCCCTCGAACCACCTCCACCAATCAGTCAGCCCCTTCGAACCACCTCCACCAATCAGTCAGCCCCCTCGAACCACCTCCACCAATCAGTCAGCCCCCTCGAACCACCTCCACCAATCAGTCAGCCCCCTCGAACCACCTCCACCAATCAGTCAGCCCCCTCGAACCACCTCCCCTACTTTTTGAATTTTCCCATCTGTTCCCTATTTGTGTCTGCTTGTACCCTGTGTTTATCTCCATGATTGCTGACCTGTTTTGACTGGTTTTCACCTCTGCCTGATCCCTTTCTAGTTTGTTCACTTTCTGGCACTGCTGTCTCGCTTTGTATTTTCTGCACTGATCTTCATATGCTCTGGATTGATCTTCGTAATCTCTGGATTCTGACCTCCTTATTTTTAACGGCTGCTCTGACTTGCCTATTCCCATCTGCAAGCAGAGTCTGTTGCTTTACACATCATTAGATATACAATGAACCATTTAAACATTTTCATCTCTCCTACGATACAAATAAGGTGTGCTAGGTTTATTAACATCTGAGCTTTAGTCACACACTGGTGAGAAGTGGCAGCCAATTGTGCAAAGCACATTTTCAACTGGAAACCACAACCCCCTGGGAGACTGAATCATCAATCACCCAATCACCAGTTTGTTAGTAATCACTTGCACCTGTCCATAGTTTCACACCTCCAGTGCTTCACATTCAAGCCTCCCAGCCGTTAGTCAAGCCTGTTTAACTGCTTCCCCATAACCTCCTTTTCATCTTTCATCTTTACAGTTGCACCAACGCAGTATGCTACACATACCTGAGAGTCGCCAGTTTGCAGTTTGGATCCTCTCGTCTAGCAGAGAGAAGTTTAATGCCTGAGGCTCCTAGGTGGTTATAAGTCAGATCCAATTCTTTCAAGTGAGAGGGGTTTGAACTCAGAGCTGAAGCCAGAGAAGAACAGCCTTCTTCTGTGACCATACAACCAGACAATCTGGATACAGCAAAGGGTAAATGTCAAATATTGCTGTAAACACATATTTGTGGGTATTTGTTTGTATGATATGAGTCCATAGAAAAGTCTCAGCAGCACAAGACATGACTCACCACAGAAATCTGCATGTATAGGAACACAAATAATCTTGCACTGACAACAGGATGTGGTGTTAATGTGGTGTGAATTAGCTTTATGAGTTGCTGAGTTGTTTTTGTGTAATAGGGATTGTCTTTGTCCTACATGGTTTAAGATAAAACAGCTTCTCTTCTGAGTTGTCATAGTTTTCTTCAAAAAGTTAAATTAAATAAAAAATTAAGGGTTTACTGTAGTCTACATATTTTTAACACTTTTATTACTGCCACTGAATATAAATTTATCATTGACAGGCTATTTTCTGTTTTGATTATGGGTAATTTTCATTTAGATTTTAATTTATTAAAACTACAGGCAGCTACACATAAATCAGGTACATATAAAATGTTAGGAAACCCAATTCCATGCCACATGTCCATGTCCACGAATCATTAGTTCCAAATTAGGAAATTTGGTTGTATCATTATTAAGTTCAGGCACAAAGCCATAATAAATGCGTTAGCTAAAATACAAAAACTAAAGTTTTTTTCTTGAACATTATCATTTTGATTTCATTTTTTTCACTGCATTTTCATCTTCTTTAATAACAATCCTGGCCTGTATCTAGACAGCCTTGGTCTGCCCCTGATGTGTGTTCCTTCATAGTGTCTTACACTATTTTAATTACTCAAGTTTAGCGTCACCCCTGAGTGCATCAGGGTTGTCTGTGTTTTGGTTCGATGCTTTAATTTCAAACAACTCATGTGACTAATCCCGCTTGGAAGCTTGTCCTCTCTGCCTTTATTGTGTGTTCTGCCATTTCCCATCACCTATTATGCCTCTGTTTCCGCCTCAATTTGGCTACCTCATTTTCATCCGACACATATGAAGGCTACCCAGACTCAGGCCAGATAGGAGAGCTGGTTTAGAACCGATTTGACTGGCTAAGTATTCTGGTAGTTTGCTGTTTGCTCATGTGTTTGACCTTCACTTTGTTAGATCATTATTTGTTGGTTCCTCCCTTTATCGGGTACCTGCTGTCGTATACATCTTAGTTGAATCATAGTATCTTTGTATATTTGTGTAGCAGTGAGGAAGGGAGACTGATGCCTGTTTATTTTCTCCTTCTTTTTTCTCCTGTTTTTAGGGAGATGGGGAAGGACATACTGTACTTATCGTTATTTCATTTACATTTTTTGCAAAGGAAGTTACCTTGCTATATTTTGGTCTTTAGTTTTAAGATTATATTATTTAATTTTTTTAATTTGAGTTCTTTTAATTAACACCAAAAAGGACAAAAACTTCATACCTGAGTATCTGCAATTTGCAGTGTGGATCACTCAGTCCAGCAGAAAGTAGCTTCACCCCTGAATCACATAAGTCATTATTACTGAGGTCCAGTTCCCCCAGGTTTGTTGAGTGTAACACTGCAGCCATGATTTCGCCAGACTTCTCAGTGAGACCACAGATAGGAAGTCTGCAATATGAAAATATAACACTTTTTTTAATTCTCATAATTTGTTTGATCAATGACTACTTCAGTCCTTACAAATGTGTGCACAACGACACATGCATTTAAAATTAGTCTGCTATTACTGTGTAATCTTGCTTAATAGTATCCTTAAATTCTAACCTAATGTACTAATATGGTGTTTACTTCCACAGAGACAACAAAGTAATCTAAACAGTTTTGTCAGAATTACATCCATAAATACTGATTAGAGTTACAGTAGATGAAAACAAGAACAACAGGATGAAAGACCTCAGAATCTCTAGTTTACAGTGAGGATCTTTCAATCCAGTAGAGAGCAGCTCCAGTCCGGAATCTTGGATCAAGCTGTTTCCGAAATCCAGCTGTTTCAGGTGTGACGATGGAGATTGTAGGGCTAAACTCACAATTTCAAAGGACTGCTCTGTAAGACTGAAATCAGCTAACCTTGAGAACATACACAAACAAACAAATAAACAAAAAACAATGACATGTCAGAAATACAGTTGAATTTTTCAGCAGATTTACACAAAGTTGCTTTTTATCTTAAAAACACTTACACGGCCTTTCTGCAGTTATAGACAGCTGGGATCAGTCTGCTCCACCCCTCTGATGATGTGTTGTATTTTTGCAGGTTAAACTCATCTTGAACCTGCTCAGAACCCTGAAGCATGTAAGCAATTATTGAGCAATATGCAGGTGTGAGGTATTTTTCTGAGAACGTATCTGAGTTAATGACCTCCAGGATCTCTCTGTGAACAGATTTGTCATTCATTTCAGACAGACAGTGGAACAGATTGATACGTCTATCATTTAAAATATTTTCATCGGATGAGTCCATTTTTGTTTTTATATGGTCTGCTACTGTCTTGATGATTTCTGAGGATTTCTCTGTGTGTGTCAGAACACCCAGCAGAAGTCTCTGATTGGACTCAAGTGAGATGCCCAGCAGGAAACGGAGGAAGAGATCCAGGCGACCATTTTCAATTTCTAAGGACTTGTCAACTGCTCTCTTCAGTAAATCGTTCAGCTGAACATTCCTAGACTCAGCTCTGACATCATCTAGGAAAAATCTCAGTGCCACAATGTTCTTGCTCATATAGCAGTGAAACACATAAAATGCAGCCAGAAACTCCTGGAAGCTCAGATGCACAAAGCAGTAGACCTTATACTGGTAAAGCACTGACTCCTCCTTAAAGATCTCAGTACAAATTCCAGAATATGCCGAGGTCTCGTTGACATCAATGTTGCACTCTCTCAGGTCCTCTTCATAAAACAGCACGTTGCCCTTCACCAGCTGTTTGAACGCCAGCTCAGCCAGTTTCAGAATTGGTTGTTTGTTGAATATCAACAGTTTCCTTGTGTCTCGTTCATCATTCGTGCTATACTTCTTGTTTTTCATGTTTGTCTGCATGAGTAGAAAGTGTATGTACATCCCAGTCAGAGTTGTGGGGATTTCCTTATTGTTTTGGAGAAACATCTGCTGAAGGACTGTAGCCACAATCCAACAGAAGACTGGTATGTAGCACATACTGTAGAGGACTGATTGTTTGATGTGTGAGATAATCCTGTTGGCTTGATCCTCTTTAATGATTGTCTTTCTGAAGTATTTCCCCTTCTGTAGGTCATTGAATCCCTGAATTTCGGTCACATGGTCAATATATTCAAATGGAATCTCACTCACTGCTGCTGGGCGCGAGGTTATCCACACATAAGCTTTTGGAAGCAGTTTCCCTTTGATGAGGTTCACCAACACCACATCTACTGATGATTCTTTGACTGGATCAGACAAGTTCTTGTACTCCGCAAAATCCAAGTTCAGTCTGTTCTCATCCAGACCATCAAGGATAAACATGATTTTGAGCTCTTTCAAAAGAGTTACCATAACTGACTCAAGCTCAGGGTGGAATTTGACTAGAAGACTATGAAGACTATACTGGTTCCCTTTAACCAAGTTTAGCTCTCGGAATGGAAGCAAGAACATCACATCAGCATCAAGATTAGTCTGTCCTTTGGCCCAGTCAAGAACAAACTTCTGCACGGTGACTGTTTTCCCAATGCCAGCAATGCCAATGGTCAACACAGTTCTGATTTTTGCTGTTTTTCCTTGTCTGTTTGATTCACATGGGGGTGTGAATATGTTGTTGTACCTGATAGGTCTGTGTTGCCTTTGTGTTCTAGACTTCTCTGTTTGCCAAATCTCATGTCCCTCATTCATCATTGTTAGTCTTCCCTCAATGATATACAGCTCAGTGTAAACATCTTCCAGAAATGTTTTTCTCATGGTATTCATATCTTCAAAGATGTTTTCACATCGATCCTTAAGAAAGCTTTTATAGTCCATCAAAACACTCTTCAGTACATCTGATTAGGAAAAGCAGCAGAAATTAAAAACATTTAGGATGGCATCAATTATGAAGGTTATGAAGTTATGAAATCTACAAAGAATGTATGTTCTACAGGACTTACTGGGACACTTTACACTAGCATTTGTAGGACAATTTAACTTTTTCCATCCACTACTGCATGTTATTCATTTCTTGTTATGCCCCTATTTAAGTCGCATCATTTTTCAATATATGTAATGAACATTTACCTGTAGTCTTAGCGCACACACACATTTACCTGTAGTCTGAGCACACACACATTTACCTGTAGTCTTAGCTGTGCTGGATCTGGAAGATCTCCTAACTGGAAGAAAAAGTAGGAATGAGCCAATCACTGTACTGCTACTCACAGAACAAGAGAGGCCAGCCAAATATTTTTTTCGAACAATCCAACATTTGGCCCACATTATTTACTTAATAAGTAGTTTGTTATTTTTAAACACCTATGAAAGAAAAGGATGTGGTTGTTGTTTTTTCATTACACAAAGTAATAATCAGTAGTTTACAACTCTGCTCAACAAACAACCACCTGAAAACAAAAATGCTAGAAGACTTCGCCAGTTACCGACTTGCTGGGGGCCAGAAGCACAGTTAATTGTAACGTTGCCATGAATCACATTCCCATGGAGCACTGGAGCGGCCACTTGCGCATGATCATGAGCGGTGATGCTGGTCTGGACCGATGCTGGTCTCTCAGCTGTGGTGGGTGGGGATGATGGGTCTCTGTCAGGTACAACCGCACCTGTACCTCTGTCTCTCTCTGAAATAACGTAATTAGAGATTAGGATACAATAGGGAGGAAAATTAATTCGGTGCTAACAAATAAAATAACTAATTCAGGATACATTTTCACTTTCTGAACAATGCAGAAGATATAGATTGAATCAGATAGAACAGTAACTGTACAAACAGGCATAACCTGTTGGATGACATGCTTTTGTAATCAGCAATTGAACTAAGCCCAGCTGTCCAGCAGCTACAGTCACACTTCAGACCAAGGAGAACGTTAAACAGCATGGCTGTGGCTTAGGCCATCTTAAGTGAGGTAGGGACCAGATCAAAACAAAAAATGTGGACTGGCTCGGACGACTGGGATGAGACCCTCTGCTTTAATTCACATCTAAAGATCAAAATAATTTCCGCTGCATTACCATATCTGAAGTTCTTTCTCTGCTGTTGATGCATTCTGTTCAGTGTTTTCAGTGGGATCTCCACAGATCTACTGCCACCATGGAATGACAAACAGCATTCACATCCACTTCCTGAAAGGCAATGAATCCAGTAATTTAGTTTATACTTTTAAATAATAAAAAAATTATACTTATAACTCAGGTTCTGGTTCCTGTGGTCCATTGATACATTTTAACCCAGATTCATTTAATGTTCACACTGACATATGTAGCACTGAACCAAATCATATGGATATAGATATGGTCACATCTGGATTTTGAAGTGTATATTTTGCAGCAATAATTATGTAAATGGAAATCGAACTAGAACAGTGCTTTATACTGAGCTAAGCACACATGGGGTTTGTGTGTGTGGTTGACATTTTTAGTGCAAGTTGAAAGCTCAGGAAGATGAAGAGTTGGAAAACTACATTACGCAGGGCTCCAGACAAGACAAATACTCAAGGAGCCAGTGGGTCCTAAATAACTTTTTCTAGGCGCCATAATAATATACAAACTATTAAGCATTGCAACACTCTCATCAGGTCATCTGTTATTTGGGATCTCTGCCGTCCAACATGCCTGATGTCTTCCTTGTAACTGCGGTAAAGTTGGTTTCACGTTCGCATATTAGGAATTAGACATGTTATTTTAAATGTACTACTGTCAACACTACAGCGTCTAAGGCACCGTCTAACAAACTATGTACAGTTATAAAGAAGTGTGGACACTTAGGATCCGACAGAGATGTAGATTGTGTGAAAAAAATCCGATATTTTTCACGTTGCCATTTTCAACAAGTGTGAGATAAAACCTATAACCTATAGCAAAAGCACAGGACGTTCTGTTCTAGAAGACAGGTCGTGACTTGCAACATATACATAATACGAGTAACTTGGAAGATTAGCAAAGCAATTTCTTAGAATGTGCAAAAGGAGTAAATATATGGTATTAGAAGAAGATTGTACACAGCAGCAAGCGGTCCATGTTTTGGGTGGAGTAAGATAGATATAAGTAACGATTCAAACTGTTTTCAGATCTCACTCCCTATTAGAGGAGCACACTGCGCTGTGCGGTGAGATCTCCGAAGATCTCCGTATTTAAATACAAAACATTGGCCGAATTGCTTGAACGACTCCGATTGGTTTTCTCTTTACACATCAACGAACGCGCGAAGTGAGAAGCGCTTCAACGCAAGTTAAAGCTTAGTGATAAAGTTTAAGCTCGGCTAAACTGCTTTGCGAGTCACGCTGGTGATCGAATTCCCGCATTTGTTGATGAACAGAGACGTCTATGTGAGTGGACAACTTTTAAAATTCAAACTCAAAAGAAAATGGTGGATATTCCTTCCAATTACAAAAAAATCCTCACTCATAAAAAATAATGCTGTGTGCTTTGCGAGTAATTAAATTATTATATTACTCGCAAATTAATATTTATGGTCGTGATTGCGACCAGTCTGGAGCCCTGATGCGTTGAAAAACCAAACTCTGTGTTCCACATCTGCCATCTTCTTTTATCCCCCTCCCATGAACTACAATATACCACCAAAATCATTTTAACAAGGTAAAATAATGACATAAGCATAACAAATACCTCGTTGATCGCGTGCCACGAAGAAGGAAATTGTCTTCAGAGGCTTCTTTAGGTTCTTATGCTTACCAAATTGATTCTATGCTCTTTGCCATTACTATTACGGTCCATCGAGAGTAGCATATTTACCGGAAGTAAAACGTGCTGATTATGACAAAAGCAAAAGTGAAATTGCGAGTATGGAAAACCATTCGCTACAAAAAAAATCGTTTTATTTGACTGCGTTTAATTTAACTCTGAGAAATTCGGTGTTTTGGACCTTAGCTTAAAACGACGTTTTTTATGGTCTTGTGTCCCCCCAAAACGCTGCTTTAAATGAGTTCCAGCTACCAGTTTTTTACAGCAAAAACATCACGTTTTAAATTTCTTTTTTTCTCAGTTGCTCTCAGTTGCTCCAGGGTTGACCAGACCATTTCATTACAGATCTTATTCGCTGATAAACCAATGTTCATATTTATTCATTTTTTAGATTTACCAATTTGTGATAATTTGCTGGATAATTCATTTATTATTTAATGCAGCTATTTGTTAGACCTAGCAATAGTGACCATTGTTAGGGGCTTCAGCCATTGGAATACTTTAAACAGGCAATCCAGCATGGATCCATCCTGCCATGTTTCAATGGTTCAGGCTTGTGGTGGTGGTGCAATGGTGTGGGGATATTTTCCTAGCACATTTTGGGCCCATTAGTACTAATTGAGCATCGTGTCAACATCACAGCCTACCTCAGTATTGTTGCTGACCATGTCCATCCCTTTATGACCACAGTGTACCCATCTTCTGATGGCTACTTCCAGCAGGATAACACGCCATGTGATAAAGCACGAATCATCTTTTGAACCAGCAGTTCAAACCTGTACCTAAGTCTCTTTCACTGGTGGTGCAGACTCTGTCGCTGTGACTTTGATGCTTTGAGAAAGCTCAGATAGTCAAATAAGCAGTAACAGGAAATGAAACTGAACAAGAGGAGATTCTCTATGGGGTTTAAGTCAGGTGAGTTTGCTCTCCAATCAAGCACAGTGATACTGTAGTTATTAAACCAGGTATTTGCACTTTTTGGTACGTGTGGACAGGTGCCAAGTCCTTCTGTAAAATTACATTTCCATCTCCTATAAGGTTGTCGGCAGAGGGAAGCATGAAGTGCTCTAAAATTTCCTGGTAGACGGCTGCGCTGACTTTGGTCTTGATATAACACAGTGGACCTACAACAGCAGATGACATGGCTCCCCAAACCATCACTGATTGTGGAAACTTCATGTCACGGTTGACTACAGAGGGGGCGGGACGCAAACGCAGGAGAACGGGGATTTATTTAAATAGACACGAAACGAGAAACCACACTAAAGTAAATCAAACAACATTGAATACGCAAAACATGAGAGCAGCAGAGCAACACAACCAGCATACATAAGACATAAGAGGGCAAAAGCACACGCACCAATACAACTAAACAGACAAGTGAACTATGAACGACTAACCGAATACAAACAGAGAACTACGACACACATGAGATAGGAGACTACGTAAACCTAAGACAGACTAAACAGGAACGAGGCGACACAAAACGAGGGGATGGCTTCAACAGAAGAACACGACAGCACCAATACACAGCACGAATGACATATCAATTGACATACCGAAACACGGGAACGTGACACGGACCAGGAAGCTGAGAGGAACAACATGAACGCAAGAACAGAGTTACGATACAAAACGGAGAACAACTAAGAGCGCCAGGAAACGCATGAGAAACAAGACCATGACAAATACACACACAATAACCCACGAGAGACAAGAGACACACAAGGAATATAAATACTAACTGACAACGAGAGACAGGTGAGGGCGATCAGGGCAGGGCGTGACAAACAGAAGGGTAACTATGGAAACAGGGCGGGACAAGAAGGACGACACAGAACAGGAGAGGAGGGCGGAGCCAGCCGTTACACTTCACACTAGACCTCAAGCCCCAATTCAAGAAATATTGAGTACATTTACTGTACATACTTTTCAGTAGGCCAACATTTCTGAAATAAAAATCATTTTTTCAGTTCATCTTATTTAATCTCATTTTCTGAGATGATGATTTTGGGTTTTCATTGGTTGTAAGCCATAATCATCAACAATATAAACACTTGAAATAGATCACTCTGTCATGAATCTATATAATGTGTTTCACTTTTTTTATTACTGAAATAAATGTACTTTTTGATGATATTCTAATTTATTTTTGATGATATTCATAATTCCTGTATGTAGTCACACACCATTGTTAGCCTGCCCTGTCAGCCTGTCACTTGTTTAACCCTTGTTCATGTCAGTGTATATAAACCTGCTTGTTTTTCCCTCTTTGTATGTATTCATGCGTGTGCTGTGCTGTCTGTCACAATAAATGTCTACATGTATGTATGCCCACTCTCTCAGTTTCCCTCCCTCACCCACAACGTGTACCTCACATCACAACCACTAATTACAAGCAAGCAAACTGCGAGACTGAGTCACACACCAGCCCAGAGTTGTAGTAACACATTATTTTTACTCAAGTAACTTTCTAAAATAAAACGTTTTTTTAACATGGTACTTTATACTCTTACTCAAGTATTTGCTTTTAATTTATTATATTCATCACCATTCCTTCTGTTCCATTTCAAAATAATTCAAAACAAGTCTGTGAGGGTTAATAAAATGAATAACGGTAATCAAATGTTGCTCACAATGTATCCTTGTCTTTAAGCCTCACAAGTTAAATCAAAGTTTATTTGTGACATATTTGCATACATAGTCATACATGGTAGAACCAGCAGTGAAATGTGTTGACCACTGCCGATGCACATGAAACACTAAGAGGATTTAGCTCCACAATACAGTCATCCCAGCCCTACTGCAGACAAGCTCTCCCAGCTGCATGTGTCTGACGCCCCCTGTTGGTGGATCAG
>JAGXOD010001377.1:600000-925000 GCA_020368025.1 Brachyhypopomus occidentalis
GCCCGGTCAAGGATGACACCTGAAACCTCGTTTAGTACAGTTAGTTATACAATGTTGAGGTTGAAGTTAATTCCCAAGCAAAGTCTTTGTACGTTGGCCTCTTGTTGTTCCTGCTGGAGAAGAAACCGAGGCTTTTTGGGTTTCGTCGTCATTAAATGAGCTCTGAGATCCACTGTGTTGGTTCCATGTATAATGTAATAAAGTCCATTATTCCATGTGAAGGATGGAGTTCTGCTGAGTGGGGTTCCCCTCTGAGATTTGAAGCTGATCCTGCTCAGACAAACTTTTCATTCACTTTATATATGGCCCCTATGGAGCCTTTTAGGTAGATATAGCACAGAGACACAGGCCTATATATATATATATATATATATATATATATATATATATATATATATATATATATATATATATATATATATTGATACCTTGCATACTGTTCAAAAGTTGGAAGGTTTGTTGAACTTCAAAAGTCATTTTTGGGCCATGTTTTGAATGAATGTGTTGTCAGTGAAAGGCCAGTCTGACTGACACTTTAATACTTTTCACTATAATTGTTAAAGTACACTTCAACTTCCACATGAACTTGATCAGAATCTTCTGTGCAACGGCACGAGCCCAAAGCCGTCATTTTCCCCCCCCACAAGGTACTGGAGGTTTCACATGTCAGCATTTCTTTTTTTTCTGATTCTAAATGTGTTATAGCTTCACATCTGCCAGAAGATGGATGTTTCAAACACCACACAACAAGGTCTCCATTATATATACGTGTGACATGGAGGCGGATGCATGCAGACTGAAAGGTGTGTGCCTCAGTGCATCAGCTGAAGGTGTTGAGGCCTTGACAGGGCGGGCGGTAAAACCACGCACATGAATTGCATGTTGGGGCATGCTAACCTGGAAAACTGGTTTTAAGGTTTACAAGAGCATGGCTTAGAGGTTTGTGATATTATTACGTGTACCCAGGCACTGGGAACCTCTGTAAGTAGTAAGATCGGCTAGACAAACACGTCAGCCTTCGGTGTTTGTTCGTTCATTGCAATGCTGTGTCAGGCACAGACCTGTTTCAGATTTAATGCCCTCGTGCTGAATTTATTTTAGGTTGCTTTGGTGCTGTACTGGGTGGCGGACCTGGCCAGATGGGCCCTGTAAAGACTCAGACAAACCCACACATGCACCTCCTGCCTACCCAGTCCCCATAAACTACCATTGAGATTCACAACGTAGACAGAGCAGCCGAGAGGAAAAACGAAGCCGGAATACCACAATAAGGCCTCCACAAAACCACAGAACACCCCCCCCCTCCTCTCCACCCGCTCCACCCCCTCCACCCCTATGCAGCTCCCTGTGCTGTGAGGAGCAGCAGGAACTGGGACGCAAGGCACGAGAAAACAGGCTGTAAATACTCTCACGTCTGTCGTCATGACAGCCAGCAGGGCATTCTTAGGCAATCCCATGAGGTTCTAGTGCCAAAGGGCTGGAATAGCCAACTGGCACACTGCTGTTACTTCTGACCACTGGTGTGTCTGGCCCAGTCAGAGGCACAGGACAGGGCAAAGCCTTCCGTCTGGAAGACTGGTTAAGATTGGAGCTGTCCTCTCAGACTGATGTCTACTAGGTACCATGTAATCTGTTTAAGATTGACCTTTAAATTGACCAAAAATGCTTAAAGTTTTGGGAAGGGTCTACTCTTTTAAGCCTTTTTTTTTACCACTGCTGCTTTGCATCAATGTGTAATCGAAAAAGAAATAAAATTTAATTGTATTACATTTAATGATGCATATATTGCTTTAGTAACTAATATTTACTGTTACCATGCAACATAATAGGTCAGTGAGCCCACAATGTTTTGTGGAGGGCAAAATTCCTCCAGTCTTTTACTTTTATAGTGCATTATAGCTAAACCAACTGCAGCCTGTGAATTTCATCTGTATAAAGGATATTAGAAACCAGCTACTGGAGATCTTAATTCGAATGGGGCCACATTCACTGGAAATGTAAATGACAGTTTTGTCATGCAGTTCATTAAAGGCCCCGTGACTCCTCCGGGCCCTTGCTCAGAGCGAGAGAAAGGGTAAGGAAAGCGGTTAAGCCTCAGGGAGAAAAGGAGAAAGAAATCTTTTGGAGAGCAAGTACAAAAGACACAGGGGGACTGTGAATGTACAGGCTGCCAAGCGCTGACAATTCATGGTCAGGTTTTTTATCCCCTCGTTGGCAGTGGCTCTGGTTTGAAAAGAGGGTCGAAGGGGCAAATTTGCTAGAGGCGACAGATTGCAGATGTCTCTTTTGGACTCTTTGAGAGCGGTGTTCTCCTGCCACCCCCACCCCCGCCCTCCACCCCCGCCCTCCAAACCCGCCCTCCAAACCCGCCCTCATTCCCTTCCCCATGAGGAAAACTCCAGTGGACTTGTCTTTAGTCACTATGGGTACATGAACACAGGGCAGGCATATTTCCTGAAGGGGAACTTTTTTCACTACTTTCGGAGCTGTTCTTTCATTGACGTCTTTTTTTCATTATGCCGTACATGTTGGTTGAACTAAAAGTAAATAAAGAAAAATAATATAGAGAACAAAACAAAGCAAAAAAAGCATTTTGCTGTGACTAATCAGTGATGAATGAGTTTTGCATTTGATCTCTTACTTCGGCTGCTGATTGGCTGGGTTTGAGTCAGTGGTATTCTGAGTAGTTTCATGGGGCTGTATGTGGCACACTCATTCACTGACATGATGACAGCACGACCCTCACTGGAGCCCCCAGCATGACCTTCCCTCACTAATGGGGGGGGGGGTTCTGGGGTTAAAGGTCTTCAAATAAACAGTGTTTTGCTTATATGTGTAATGAGGTTGCTAATCACAGGACTCAACTCAGGATCTTTCTGACAGTGTTGTGCTGTGTGGACTCAGGATCTCTGACAGTGTAAGTGTAACATTGACTCAGGATCTCTGACAGTGTAGCGTAACATTGACTCTGACAGTGTTGTGCTGTGTGGACTCAGTATCTCTGCCAGTGTAGTGTAACATTGACTCTGACAGTGTTGTGCTGTGTGGACTCAGTATCTCTGACAGTGTAGTGTAACATTGACTCTGACAGTGTTGTGCTGTGTGGACTCAGTATCTCTGACATGACTCAGTATCTCTGACAGTGTAGTGTAACATTGACTCAGTATCTCTGACAGTGTAAGTGTAACATTGACTCTGACAGTGTTGTGCTGTGTGGACTCAGTATCTCTGACAGTGTAGTGTAACATTGACTCAGTATCTCTGACAGTGTAAGTGTAACATTGACTCAGTATCTCTGACAGTGTAAGTGTAACATTGACTCAGGATCTCTGCCAGTGTAGTGTAACATTGACTCTGACAGTGTTGTGCTGTGTGGACTCAGTATCTCTGCCAGTGTAGTCTTGTGTGGACTTGGGATATCTGACAGTGTAATGCTTGTGGACTCAGGATGTCTGCCAGTGTAGTGTTGCTTGACATGGTGGACTGTGTCGTTGTAAGTCAAAGAGTATACCTATCCCTCTACATCTCTTTTTACCTCTGTCCTGAGCCGTGAAGCACTGAAACAATCTAGGTTCAAACTTCTGGAAAAGTTAAAAACCTATGCACTCAAGCTTTCATGCATCTGCTGCTAGTCCCTACGTTATTGCGAAAGAGCAGCGATGCTATCGGTGTAATTTAGCGGACTGCGTTTGAGTCTGTCTACAAACGCTCTCAGCACAATCAGAGAAGGAGAGCAGGATGAGAGCAACGGCGTGGTGTCCTTCCTCTCGCGCAGCCGTGGACGTGCCAGCAAGCTGCGTCTCGGCTGGCTGAGCCAGCGCTCGCTCGGTGAGTAATTGCAGCTCGCTGTGAGAGCTCTACAGAGCAGGAGGAGACCGTTACTGTTCCACTCCATCAGTCTGGAGCCAGCCGCCTGCCTCAAGGCTTGTGAAATGCAAATATTTTTGTAAAGCCGCCGCACAGATACTCGTGGGGTTTGGACTTCCCTTCGTGCAGCGGTAGCGAGGCTGTGCTTGCAGACTGGGAGGGCATTTGCTAGGGGGAGATAGGAGCTTGTGGTTAGAAGCTGTGCGCAGGTCTCCTCCGTGATCCACCCCATCGAGGCACATGGCTCTCAGCTGCCGGTAGGGTGTGGGTCAAACAGCTCTCTGCTTCGCTGGCCCAGGCCAGCACTGCTACCATAAGGACCTGGATTTTAATGGCATAGTACACATGCAGGAGACTGAAGGATCTCTTGAAGCTCTACTGCTGAGTTTCTACTGCTACAGCAAAATAAGCAGCACTTTGGCTAATGAGCCCAATGGGGTGCGTACACACAAGTAAACAGGAAATGATCTTAGACAAATGACATAGCATGTGACCTGACAGTGAAATACATATTAATCACAGAAAGGCTGAGAGAACTGTTTGCTCAACATAGTGGCAAAAGCTGTTTCTGTCAGTATGTTTAGGTACCAGTGTAACCAATACATTTAGGTAGTGACTAGAATAGCTCATAGTTCACTTTTATTGTCATAATGGTTCTCATTCACAATCCTCAGACTGGTAACTACACAAATTCCAGTCCTGTAATACCCCAAATTTAATGCACTGACAAACCACTGCATGGTGCAGGTCTGTGAAAATAGTGACTACTGATTGTTAGTTTACCTTTGTCTGTGTCTGATATTTTTGTTCATTTATTCCTTCATCTTTGTCTAATTTATCCCTTTCTCAGAACAGAGCAAACAAATTCACTCCTGACATACGGCTATGCAGATGTCTGATTTCACTGGTACGTTGAGAGACTCTACTCAAGAGACTCTGCTAAAATCTCAATTCCAGATGTTTGATGTTTCTCTGATTTGCTAAGCAAAGCAACAGGAATACCAGCACGATAGAATTAGTGCTTATTATTAATTGGAACCATATTATTCATTAGAACTCGTGTTTGCCATCACTTAAACCAAGGGCAGGTGAACAAAAGTTCAGAGTGTCTGTTCACTAAATAGTGAAATGAAATCGACTTTAATGCGGTGTTCAGATGAACCCTTTGAGCACATTACATTAAAGTGAAATTTCCCCTTTACTAATTCCAACTAACGGTCAAAGTGTAATCACATTCTATTTGATACAGGGTGATTCTATTAGTACATATCTCTATTTTGTACTGTTATAGATGTTTGCCAATTGAAACTTGAGAAATAGCTCAGACATCAACACTCTCATTTTCCCTCTAAACTTCAAGATAACCATGAGATACGGACTGTGTTTGAATTCTTTAAAGACATTTTACATCTTGTGCAATTGGGTTGGTAATGAGTGTCTCCCATCTGCAGTAAATCTTCAGCAGACATTATGAAGCTTCTGCCATTAACTACACCTGACTTACAATATCTAGGCTGACTGAGCAGAGTTCACACAGCTACAACAGCAATTGAGCCACTGAACTTCAAAGGTTTGCAGTACCATGCAGTCAATCATTAATCAAATGAACAGTAATGGTAGTCGTGACAGTATTATATAACATCCCATCTTAGAAACACATCGTATCATAACATATTTGTATTCAGTTATTCAAACTTGCGCAAGAGGGTGTTTCCACACTCTAATTTTTTCATCTTTAGTGTGTGTGTGTGTGTGTGTGAGAAAGCTGCACTTCACAGCTGTTCAGTATTTTACAGCACTGTGATGACACCCCTTCAGAAGCCTGTCAGTCTGGCCTCCCACTGTTATCAGTTGTGGGACACTGTCATAACAAGCAGAGGAGCAGCATGACTTCCTGAACCATGTATTCTCATGTACATGAACATGCTCCTGTCTGGGGAACGGCTGTGCTATTCAGCGATACACTGCGAACTTGTTTCCTTGACCTGAGGAAGGGAAGCAGATATTTTTTTCCCATTGCAAAAGAAGCTTGAAAAACCTTCTCTTGCTAACCTCCACTCTAGACCAAGGACTCGGGAAGACGAGAGGTAGAATAGTCAGGAGGTATGGTTTTATTTCAGAGTTCTTCCCTGAGTAGAAAGTTGTAGACACCATACATGAAACCAACAATATATGATGTATATTACACTCTACTATAGTGAGAAAATCTTTGGTTCTTTGGAAATCTGATTCTTTGTCATAAAATAATCTGCTCCACCGCTTTTCAATGTTCTAATGTTCTAATTTACACACACACACATACACACACACACACACACACACACCTTCAGGAATGAGGTGCTGTGAATACATGTCTTATCTGCAGTGAAGGCGGGGCTTCTTTTGATTAACTGATAGCCTTCAGAGAGCCCTGGAGATGTATCTGCCTTTTCCTGCTGACTCTCTACCCCGCCCCCCTCCTTCTTCAGGATCTAGAAATAGTTCAGCTCAATAATGATTTACAGAGTTCCTGACATCCTGTTATTGTTTGTTGTTGAATATTATCCTGACCTGACTGCCAACAAGAACTTAGAAACAGCTACTGCTACAGGTACTAAAAGCACTCACCATGTGGGGCCTCACTACTGTATTCATACATATATGTATGTTGCAGTCCATAAATAAAATTAAGTTAAAGTGCAGACTACCAGCTTGAGTGCATGTATGTCCATATCAGTTGCACTGTGCAGGATTACTGCCCTAAAGAACACAATCCAGGATTTGGGCAGAAATATATCAAAGACTACCATAAAAACACCCACAGACCTCACGAGATAGAGGGTAACTGCCCCAGTGCCTTCCTGCTAGGCCTGAAACTTTTTTAGAACTTGTTTTGTGACTCTTTTGCATTATGGTGTTGTTAGAGCTTCAGTTAGAGCTTCAGTTAGAGCTTCAGTAAGAGCTTCAGTAAGAGCTTCAGTAAGGGCTTCAGTAAGGGCTTCAGTAAGGGCTTCAGACAGGGCTTCAGACAGGGCTTCAGTCAGGGCTTCAGTAAGGGCTTCAGTAAGGGCTTCAGTAAGGGCTTCAGTAAGGGCTTCAGACAGGGCTTCAGACAGGGCTTCAGACAGGGCTTCAGTAAGGGCTTCAGTAAGGGCTTCAGTAAGGGCTTCAGACAGGGCTTCAGTCAGGGCTTCAGTCAGGGCTTCAGTCAGGGCTTCAGTAAGGGCTTCAGTCAGGGCTTCAGTAAGGGCTTCAGACAGGGCTTCAGTCAGGGCTTCAGTCAGGGCTTCAGTCAGGGCTTCAGTCAGGGCTTCAGTAAGGGCTTCAGTAAGGGCTTCAGTCAGGGCTTCAGTCAGGGCTTCAGTCAGGGCTTCAGTAAGGGCTTCAGTAGGAGCTTCAGTAGGAGCTTCAGTCAGGGCTTCAGTCTGGGATCAGTGGAACTCTGACTTCTCCAGTCAAGAACACGCTGCTGTTTAGCAAGGAAGTTGCTTTAATATTAATTTTAGGGTCATTGTCTGCTGCACCTTTTGAGACATTTGGTCAGATGATAAAGGTATGATTGTTAAACTTCTGTTAAACTTAAACTGCTGTCCTCAGTCACATCCACAATAAACACAAGTTAACCCGTTCCATACCATACTTATGTAATGATGTTTCACAGTGAGGTGGTATGCTTTAGATGATGAGGATATTCTCCACACTTTACGGCTTTACGGCTCCACACTCCACCTAACCCTCCAACTAACCCTAACCCTCCACCTAACCCTCTAACTAACCCTAACCCTCCACCTAACCTTAACTCTCCACCTAATCCTAACCCTCCAACTAAACCTAACCCTCCACCTAACCATCCACCTAACCCTAACCCTCCACCTAACCCCCAACTAACCCTAACCCTCCACCTAACCTTAACCCTCCACCTAACCCTAGCCCAGGCCCTCTGTGACTCACCCCATGCCTAAAGAAATAATCCTGAACCTTTAACCTCCCACCATCACTTCTGCAGACAGGTCAGAATCACCCAGGCTGCTCTACAGATGATGTGGAGTGGACAGCTTAAAAACATTGGACATGCAGCCCTTCCATGACGGACATACAGCTGAAACAAACATCCATTGTCCACATACTATATAAGTCTAACAATTCATCACAGAATTACTGTTTGAATAAATGAACCATAAATGTTTATTGCCCATGAGAGATTTTTATGAGGGAATATCACCCACAGCATAAATAAGTTTATTGCTTGCATGTAATCTGTCTGGGATGCAGTAGATATGCTTCAACTTGCTTTTAACTGGAGGGGTGCAGGTAGCAAAGTCCCATATTGCAAGGCAGGATCTGATTGTCTATGCCTGTGAGGGGTGTCTGTGAGGTGTATGTGTGAGGGGTGTCTGTGAGCTGTGTGTGTGTGAGGGGTGTCTGTGAGGGGTGTCTGTGAGCTGTGTGTGTGAGGTGTGTCTGTGAGGGGTGTCTGTGTGGTGTGTGTGAAGGGTGTCTGTGAGGTGTGTGTGAGGTGTGTCTGTGAGCCGAGCCCTGGCTGACAACCTCGTGCTCTCCTGCTGAGGTGTCAGTACCCAGGTGTGAAGGGACTGCGTGCCAAAGGCTGAGCTACACCACAGACGTGGAGCAGGTAGAAAACAAGTCAAATTACAGATATGGAGGAACGACCAAACATTCTTAGCATTGTGTAAACAAGAATAGGAAGAAGCAGATGAAGCCTGTAAATGGGGCAGGAGTGTCGGCCCCTCTTCATATAATGTGAAGATGAACCCAAGCTTTGTGTCTTCAGCTGAATATGGGGCCAAGAATGACAAGTGCACCACTACTGGTGCAGGTGTGGCTGGAGATCACCAGCTGGGCTCTGGCTCGCAGGTGATCAGGCATCTAGGCGTTTATATCTGTGTGTGTGTTTGTGGGTGGGTACAAGCTGACACGCATTAGTGGGGAAGTGCATATGGACTCTAACGTGCATTACGCAATCCTGCACTCACCTGCAGTGGCGGAGCAAGGTGGATGGTGCTGTTGTTAATCAAACCTGAGAAGATAGACGATCACACACACACACACACGCATACAAACACACATGCACACACACACACACAAAAAACACAAACTCACACGCACACACACACACTCTTTGAACTATACATTCATGACACAACCATTAAAGATTCCACACTTTCAAATCCCAAAATGCCCTCTCTGAAGCAGTGCTCTTCCCTCTGAAACAGTGCTCTTCCCTCTGAAACAGTGTGCTTCCCTCTGAAACAGTGTGCTTCCCTCTGAAACAGTGCTCTTCCCTCTGAAACAGTGTGCTTCCCTCTGAAACAGTGCTCTTCCCTCTGAAACAGTGCTCTTCCCTCTGAAACAGTGTGCTTCCCTCTGAAACAGTGTGCTTCCCTCTGAAACAGTGTGCTTCCCTCTGAAACAGTGTGCTTCCCTCTGAAACAGTGCTCTTCCCTCTGAAACAGTGTGCTTCCCTCTGAAACAGTGCTCTTCCCTCTGAAACAGTGCTCTTCCCTCTGTTCTCTTCCCTCTGAAACAGTGCTTCCCTCTGAAACTCTTCCCTCTGAAACAGTGCTTCCCTCTGAAACAGTGTGCTTCCCTCTGAAACAGTCTGAAACAGTGCTCTTCCTCTGAAACAGTCTTGCTTCCCTCTGAAACAGTGCTCTTCCCTCTGAAACAGTGCTCTTCCCTCTGAAACAGTGCTCTTCCCTCTGAAACAGTGCTCTTCCCTCTGAAACAGTGCTCTTCCCTCTGAAACAGTGCGCTTCCCTCTGAAACAGTGCGCTTCCCTCTGAAACAGTGCTCTTCCCTCTGAAACATGTGCTTCCCTCTGAAACAGTGCTCTTCCCTCTGAAACAGTGCTCTTCCCCCTCTTCCCTCTGAAACAGTGTGCTTCCCTCTGAAACAGTGCTCTTTTCCCTCTGAAACAGTGCTCTTCCCTCTGAAACAGTGCTCTTCCCTCTGAAACAATGCTCTTCCCTCTGAAACTCTGAAACAGTGCGCTTCCCTCTGAAACAGTGCGCTTCCCTCTGAAACAGTGCTCTTCCCTCTGAAACAGTGCTCTTCCCTCTGAAACAGTGTGCTTCCCTCTGAAACAGTGTGCTTCCCTCTGAAACAGTGCTCTTCCCTCTGAAACAGTGCTCTTCCCTCTGAAACAGTGCTCTTCCCTCTGAAACAGTGCTCTTCCCTCTGAAACAGTGCTCTTCCCTCTGAAACAGTGTGCTTCCCTCTGAAACAGTGCTCTTCCCTCTGAAACAATGTGCTTCCCTCTGAAACAGTGCTCTTCCCTCTGAAACAGTGTGCTTCCCTCTGAAAGAATGTGCTTCCCTCTGAAACAGTGCTCTTCCCTCTGAAACAGTGCGCTTCAAGTACAGCAGAGCAGAATTGTCGATACAAGCAGTGGCACAGCCTAATGAAAACAATGAAAGCGATGATTTGTGGCCCAAACATGAGCTTGGCTGAGGTCTTTTTAAGCGCGCCTGCAAACTTTGGTGTCAAGCAGTTCTTTCTGTGGCCCATAGGAGGGGGAAGTTAATGATTAGACGTGGCGGACTCATTTCCACGCAGGTGGAACAGAGCGGCCATTCTCTGTCATCATCCCTGAGCTCAAGGTCAGTTTCGAATGTGCTTCGCACTGACGTCAGGGAAGTGTGCGCGCTGCCTCTGCTGCACTGTGGATACACGTTTGACCTATTTAGCATTCGTGGGCCAGAGGGATCGGAGAGTTTAACTCAGCCCTATTTTAGCCCTGAATCAACAAAGTCAAGCTAGAGGAAGACGAGAAAAAAGAATCGCATCACATGCAGAAGAAGGAAAAAAAAAAAAAAAAAGAGTGTTGACTGCCAAATGAGCAGCTGCATTTTAAATAAGCTAATTAGCTTAATTAGAATGCCATGCCATGGCCGTGTGCTTGTTTCCAACCTCGGCCAACTCTGAACATTTCACTCTACTCTAACAGATTAAATGATCACATCTGCAGACTACGAACACAGGCGTTTTAGAGTAAACAGGTTGTGCTATTGTTCACTGCTATAGTATTCCAATCAAGGCCCAAATGGGAGCTCTCATTTCCTTCTGTTTAGAGCCCGAATAAGCATGTAGCTCTTGGAGGGGCCTTTAGGTTCATTGTTCTGCTTTGTGACATGGCAGATTCATCATGCTTAATTGATTCTGCCTGAGCCAGATTACATTGTGTCAGTCTGTCTGTCTAATGTAGTACACTTCCACAGGTTAAAGTTTATCTTGCTTTAAACATTAACATCAACTCTGTTTATTCCCCATATTACAGTGTATTGTGGGCCTATTGGATCGGGCCTACATAAAGAAACAAAATTGAGAGACAAACCCTAAAGTACACTAAATGTAACAGGTCTCAGATCAGTTCTTGCGTGCTTATCTTTATGCCTTTATGTCTATATGAGTGAAGTGTGTACCCTTAAACTCTCCCATGAGTCATTGGTCTTTATTGTCCTTTGCACTGATTGCTTCCAGATAAGATGCAGGACAATAAGGCTAGCCCTAGAGGCAGAGTTTGCCTTGGTTATGGTTTCATGAGGAAGGAAACGTTCACTCAGAGCGCTTTGGACTCAGACGGCAGAGGAAGAGGAGGAGGAGGGTGGAACTTCCTTGCCTTGTGCAGGGAGGTACAGCCCTTCACACCATACACACTCCTGTCAGCAAAACAGGAAAGGCACAGTTAGTTACTTTGTTCGTCACAGGTGCACAGCTGCCAGAGATAAGGCAGGGCCAAGCTGGAGTATGGTCGACCAGTCTTCAGCACAACAATCCTGTTCCTGAAAATATTAGCAGTGCCCTTTTATTAAAGGCATGGACGCACCCACACAAGACCTCGCAGAAATTCTCCCCTGCACTCTCCTGCTTCCTCTCCGCTCACCACGTCAGTGTTTGCCATTTGCAGTAAATATTCCGCCTTTTAAAAGAAACACAATGAAAGTCTTGCGGTGCCACATAATTCTGCTTTTTATGGAAGTGAGGCAAAACAAAACAGGATTGCATTCTATTGTTAAAAATAATTTACGCATTTGCTAAATAACGTTGACAGGACTTCTAGTTGTGCTCTGAAATAGCTGTTTTGGGACTTCTCATAGTACTGGCTCACTACCGGTTCTGGCTAGTCACACTCCTCAAGTGGCTTGCTCCCACATTAAAGTAAAAGTATTTGAAATTGACCATTACTGAAGAGACAACCAGTGTCCAGCTTCAGACACTTCTGCCTAGTATGCATTTTGTATGTAACATGACATATGTACTATTACTACATGTTGTTTTTTTCTAGCCTTAAACAAGTTTAAAAGGACAAATTTGACTTGGTTCTCCTTTACCCTGAGCTAAACTAGGGTCCTGTCATCTAAGTCGACACTAGACGTAACACTTGTGTGAGGACGTGGTAGAAAAAAAAACTGAGGAACAGTTCTGTTCCCAGGGGCCCCTAATCAGAGAACAGACTAGGTTTCCTGCTATTGTAATGGCAGGTCCATTAAAGCTGACAGACACTTTTTCCTCACATACACATCTGCACATGTGTAAACACACGTATGCTCGAGCACACACTCAAACACACCTCTGTACTTTAAAACATTTTACACAGTCTAAAAGCAAACACTTGTGCAAGGACACCTCTACACTGGCATCACTGAAAATCCTTAAGCTTGCACAAAATAAAACAGCATTCAGAGGTAGTTCAGTTACAAATATTTGACAGCATTCTTATCTTTGATCAAACCAAACCCCCAGTGTCCACAGTCTAGCTGCTTTCCTATAATTGCTTTCTGCTGTGATGAACTGACTCTAGGAACCTGCATTCTGGAGTTAGTATTAACATTAATGCTTTCTGTCTTTTTTATTCTCATTGGGTAGTAAAAGAAAATAAGCATTTGATCTTTTTTATAAAACATTCAAGACCAGAACTATAAGAAAACTCTAACTATATTCCGTTTACTTATTTTATTAATTTAGAATCAATGAAATTATGTGATTATCACAGATGAATGACCACCACCACCACCACCACATTCACTTCTCGCCATTCAAAGTGGACCAGTACGGCTTTCTCTCCCTTTTGAAACTTCACCAAACTCTACAAGATTGGGACAACTGTTATTCTCCAAGAAAGGCATGAGAAAAGGTAGGAAGACTGAGAACAGTGAATGGTCAATCATTTACAGTTGCGCGGCAGAGAGAGCTCTGTTGTAAACGGGCTCTGGCTTATAAACGGGCTCTGTCCCAACACTAGACCACACCCCTTTTTGTCTCCTTAAAGAAATACTCCACTCCACATTTTCCTTGAAAATGTATCTTTATTAGAATATCCTTGTAAAATATTCAAAGTACAAATTTATGTCCCACACAAAAGCCGCATATACAATCCCTTATAACTGAAGCTGACTTTTCATTACATTCAACAGTTTTTACTTCCAATCTAAGTAGTCCATCTGATATCTAACTATATTATACAATACATATCAAAGTCATTCCCCGACCAGCAAGTTTAGAGATCTACACCTCAGAGTCAAAGGCCAAACAGTAGACCTATATATTCTTTATTACAAGGAATGGTGTTCATGACAATCTAATAAAGTAATTAGCAAAACTAATGGAAAAAGCTTTAAAATGGTCTAAAGTCAACATATTCTGATCTAACTAAACACAAGCTACATTCAACTGAATTTTCTTGACTAAACCAAAATGCTTAACTAGGTTGATCTACCATATGTGAGATTGTTTACACCATAGGCGTACATTAGGAAGTGAATATCACGGTAAGGGACTGCTACATTCTCTGGCACTTGACTGAAATAGTGCAACTATGTGCAAAACGTCTTTTTTTTGTGTGTGTCTCTATCTCTCGCTTCCTTTTTTTTGGTTGTCCATATTGTTGCTATTGTCAAAACAAAAGTGATGGTTCCAACTGTGAAACACTAGTTCATAGTTTATATATTATACAATAAAAGGACTCTACATTCTATACAAACCAAATGCCCAGAGATCCTCTGTCTTCACACCCTCCCAAAAGCCCAGATACTCCCACTCTAACACATGTAGTAAACAGAACTGAAATAAATAGCATACAATTATAAATTATTTACTTATTTACAGCAAAATACTCAAAATATAACAAAAAATATATTATTGTGAGAAAAGAAAACAAGTGTTTCCAGATTAACAATGGAGATCATAATTTAAAAAAGGAATACAGTTGTATTGCTTTAGACTTGATAAATATCATATGGACTTGATTTATCCATGAAGGCTATACTTTTCACATGACAATAAATAAGTTAAATAGATTTCATAGCATGTTGCAAAATGCAATGATACCACTTAAACCGCATCTGCAGTGACATTCCATCACCAGCTCGTGGGCCCATCATCACAAATGCTGTTCTTTCTTACTTACACCACATCGTGGCACTGTGAAACATTCACAGAAGCTGGAATAAACGTTTTCCCTAGCTATTTTATCGGCTAAACAAAAGCCCTTGATTATATCTATATAAAGGCACTTTCTTGTTAATTTGTTGGTTTGGAAAAAAAAAACTTAAGATTAATGTGACCTGCTTGACAAAACACCCTTTGAAATCCCAACATAATAATAATAATAATAATAATAATAATAATAATAATAATAATAATTCAGTCGTCTGAAATCGACAGCCTGCTGAAGATTGGCAAACGTCTGTTAGAATCCAGGTTTGGTGACTCCGAACCACTGATGGTGCCAGACGAGCAGCAGGACCCACTCACGAGGCTCTCCGGGTCGGAGAGAGACTCCAGCGGGCTTGGGGGCGAATCAAATACCGGCGACTCGGAGAAAGAGCGCATGGATGGTAAATGGCTCATTTTGAAAGGAGGCGATGGGGGACAGGCACTAGGCTGAATATTGCTGTACAAGGCACTGCTGTTAAAAGCACTTTGGGCATGGGGGATCAACGGGGCAAGAAAAGCCTTAAGATCTTGCTCGGGGAAGCTAAAGGCATTCAGACACGAGCTAGGAGCAAGCGCGTCCTCGAAGAAACTGAGGGAACAGGTGTGCGGTGGTGGTGTGCGCGACACGGGATTCTGGGTCACAGCAGCCCCAACCTCGTGGGAGCTGGAGAACCCCGAGAAACTCAGGCTGTGGTGTAACTTTGGCCTTTCCCTTTGTGAAAGAAATGGATTCGACTCCTTTTCCGCCAAGACTCCAATTTCCCGTTTAAGTCTCATTTGTCCATGTGGGCTCACGTTGTTTGTCACGGCTCTGCGCTCGTCCACGTTATGAATGAAGTGACAACGGGGGCCATAAGGGCAGAAACCAATAGTGTGGAATGTGCGGCATGGCTCGGTCTTGTACTTGGGATGTCGGGAGAGATTCCTCAATTCGTGATATCCATGGGCAAACTGACATTTCTCCCCATATTTACACGAGCCATTTTCTTCAAACGGTCTACAGAGTTCGGTTTTGTAACGGGTGGAATTAATCTGTGAACCCGGCTTCGGCTGAAACATCTCTTGAAGTTGTTGGCTACGTTCTCCAGTCTCGCTAAACGCACGACTGCGAAACTTATTTTCTTTATTCATGTATGCTGGTGTAGGACTCTCCTTGCCGTTGTTACATTGCGAAGAGACTTGGAACTTGCTACCAATGACGGAGTCCATGTGGCTGGCAGAGTTGCTCCGGAAATAGCCGGGCGCGTTGGACCTGTTATTGTTTGTATTGGAAGTTGCGAGTGGTATCCCTATAGTTCTCTTGTCCAGCATGTTGTTGAGGTGGATTGCATTAGAGCATTGGGTTTTCTCCTGCTGAAAAGAAGCAATTTAAGTAAATCAATCGTGTATAGTATACATATAATAAAATTCTACTAACGTAGTTATTAACGCGGCGCTCTGAAGTTTCATACGTTTCAAAGTGGCATTCACTGACATGAAGGATAATTAAATAAGTAATTTATTTTCATGTATATATATATATATATATATATATATATATATATATATATATGTTCTATGACTTTTTTACTTACCCTGTAAAATAGGTCAAAGTCGTAAATGGAAGAGAGTACTGAAGCAGACATTTTCTTCAGTGAGTTCCAGCTCAAAAAGACTTGATGGACCAAGTAGGATCCTTATGCGCAATAGAATTTCCACGGCTGATCTACTGCGATACTGCGATTCTTTTCAGGTAAATGCAAATAACCAAGCCAGAAGTCTGCCTTGCTGTTCTTTTCTGTTTAGTGGCGGGTTAGCTTCGGATTTAGGGAGTGTCGTGTATTGGTGAGGTTTGCACATGTGTATAAATCCCTTGCATCTGCTCGAGGGGAGGCGCTTGTGAAGTTTGTGCCGTGGCGTTTGAGAAGTTTGTGCCGTCCGGATTGTTAACTCCCACATAACGTCAGAATCGTCGAGTTTGCTGCTGAGTTTCCATGTCAGTCACATCGTGCAAACAAATTTATGGTACTTGGAATCTGATTTTTTTATTATAAGCGACATCAAAAAAGGCTGTCTCATATTCGTTAAGCAGGAACGTTGAACAGTGATTTTGGTAACCGAACTATGATTGTGGAGCATGTTCGGTACTGTTTGCCATTACATATTTCATCCTCCAAACACTGCTGTAACACAGTTCTAATGTCGTAACATGGTCACATTTTTGTCTGATGTTTTTTTTTATGTATACCATAATAACATAAATTCTATACCACTAAAAGTGTCGCAACACTTGACCGTGGTATTTACAAAAAAAAAAGCAAAATAACGCAGGCCAGCAGCGCCCTCTAACGCTATTTCGTGTAAATAATAATCGTCAAAACTGAAGTGTTTGTTCGGGTTGAATTTTAAAATAGATTTCATTTTGCTTGTTAGCTAATTCTATCCCACAAATCGAAACAATTATGTAACTGCATGAAAAGCAAAAGTTAGACCTTTGATACTCTCTCTCGCAGCTCACCCACTCCCTTATTATACAGTTGTGGAACTCACCAAAATACCCACGTGTTACATAAATAAATCTTTTAATGTTTTAAAGTCCCCCCGAAGTGCACACAATCAAGTTAAATACAAATAATTTTATAAATACTATTACTGCCCATCCTTGGTGTAAACACTGCTGGTCGTAAGTGGTGCAGGAGTGAGAAGGAGAGAGAAGTACACACTTCTCTCTCCAAGGGGCTCACAGCTCTCAAGTGAAGTGAGAAATTTGCCCAGTTCAGATTCTGTTTGTAGGATGCAGGCACAGAAGCTATTTAAATTTGCTCCATGTTACAATTTAGTGAACTTCCCATCACCATAAATTGGCAGTTTCTGTTACTGCCTTTGACGGCACTGACATACCATCTGTAGGACGTTGGGCTCACAGGTTATGTAATGTATTGCATGAGATACGGTGCTGTCTCACGTTGCATGATTCATCTCCTCATTTGGGCCAAGCATTAGCTCCCCAACAGAGGGACTAACAGAGGCAAATGAGTGGCGAGACAAATAAACAGTTTCATAACAGAGCAGAAAGTGACAGAACACAAATCACACAGGATGCAGAGATTGGCTGCAAACCCTCAATTTGGTGTTTTAAATTACACTGTTACAGGGGTTTCTTTTTTGTATATATAGCTTTAAAAAAAAAAGACATGCAGGCCAAAGACCTGGCATGGGTCACACAGCCATATTACACCCCCTCCAAAACAAGAAAACTCTCAAACAAACTTTATCCACAGTAACCGCTCATCCATTACACAGACTACGCATTTCACTGAGACTCTCTGATCATTCCAAAACATTACATCATTCCTCAGAGAGGGAACATGGCTACTATAGCCGGCTTGGCTGCCAAGACGTCTGCACTGCACTGCACACTGCCTGCTCTGTGATGTCCACAGAAGGTTTCCAAGGCGACCGTTTGGTATAGAGAGCACCCCACAAAGGAAGGGCCTTTTCCGCTCACTGCGGAGCATGCTAATGCACACACACACACACACACACACACACACACACACAAACACAGCACAGCACAACGGTCCTGAACAGCTGTGACGTCTAACCTCAAGAAGCCTTGCATTCTCCTGAGTTCACTGCAGTGGGAGTATAAGATGACTGTGCTCATACACTGACTTGCTTTTCTTTTCGTGCCTACAGCGCCTCGCTGAAGAGCACTACTCGGTTTCAGTAGTCAGGACCTGCCAGCTTCAGACAGCACGAAGAAATGAGGGGAGCTCAAACAGCAGTCTGGGACAGGAGGTTGTGTTTTCTGCGGTGATACGTTCCACGTAGCTGCATTTGTGTGCCAAGTGCCCCTGTGGCCTCGTTTTATCTCTCTTTTAAAGAATTTTAATCCTTTTTAAATCTCTTACATAGAAGGATTGTAAAATTTCACTCTAGATCTACTCATCATCCGTGCAGCGGAGCCAAGGATCTCCTCTCAGCTGTCTCCATGTTCCCTGCGCATGCGAACTGTACTGCCGTTCCACCAAACACACCTGCAGCACAGAGGCTCCCTTTATACTGGTTAAAGCTGTATAAGTCAGTAATCGAGCTGGCTATAAATCAGAGCCCAATATTTCTGCAGAGTCGTCTTCCCAGGCAGCTTGTAGCAGTGCGTCCAGAAGCCCTGTTTGAGGTCTGCTGTGCTTGTTTATGTTCGGTTACACCCAGAGCTGAATTTAACCCCAGCTACCATCTGCTGCAGCACCCAGGACCCTGCCCAGCGCATCAGACTGGTTTGGGACGGTTTGTGCCGCACACCGGCTATAGAACCCGACTCGCCATGCTGGGTTATTATTGTCAGAGGCGTTCCTCTGTGGGGATTTGGCTTTTTCGTCAGGCTTTTCTTTCCTTTTTTAAAAAAAAAAAAACAAATGTTGTAACTTAAGGGTCATGTAAGGTGTGCCTCAAGTTTAACTCTAGGACTGCTTTGAATGTCTTATGAGGTGTTTAGCTGGTGTTACGCTAGTCAGGCTATGCCTTGTGCAAAGGTAGCAGAAGTGACACAAACATTCAGACAGCCCGTGTGACATTAGTTTTTGGGAGGTGTATACACGTGTTATTATCCAGAAAGAAAACCTTGTTTCTAACTTATGCTTCTGGTGTTTTGGTGTGTTCTTGTTTATCGTTTACACACAGAGCTGCGAGTAAAGGCCGCGGTGTTCTCAGTGCCACAGAGCTGGGTCAGAGGCTTGGTATTCTGAGCTGCAGAGTGCCCTGTTGGCCTAGCCGCAGCCAGGAAGCCTTTCATTAGCGCAACCGAGGGAGGCACCCTGGACACCCCCATCGAGGATGCTGCCACACCCCAAGTGTGTGCTGCTCCGTAGCTCTCTGTGTAGAAGCGTTCGATGACACGAGGTGGAGGAATACAGAAAAAAATACACAGAATGTTAAGAATAGGGAAAAGGAATTTTGTCAATAACATCAATTCTAGAATTTTAAGATTCCTGATGAAATATAAAATTGCTTGCAAATACACCAAGATAAAAACATGTAATTTAAACAAAATAAAAAGACTGTTTAGGTAATAAAATGTTAAAAGATACACACAATCTTTGATTAGCTGTATATTATAAATGAATTCGTGGAAGAGAAGAACTAAAAGTGGGAGCACACTGCCCCCTGCTGGTGAAGTCTACCCTTTTTTTTACCCCCCCTTTTTTTGTGATTTTCCTTTTTAGACTTGACGTCAAAAGCATCAGTACATTTAATAACTCCTATGAAAAGAAATAGTAGTAAACTACTGATATTTGTAACTTGCCACAGTGATGCATAATGATTTTTTTATGACACAGATGTTTTTAGTCACGTGGGGAACCACCGCGAGCATGAAATAACTAAAATGTAATGAAAATATATTTATTTTAGTTTATTGTAATGACACAAACTAAACATTCGTTAGTGCTAACACAATGAAAACAACTGTAACTAAGTTTAAAAGTAAAATAAAAAAAGTAAAAAGGTTCAGTGTTAACACTGAGAAGACTATGAGATTAAGGCTGGAACCAAGAATTATAGTACAGTGCTCGCAGTGCTCTGTTAGACAAGTAAATTCCAATCCTTTGGACCTGGTTATTCATTAGCTAATTAACAAACTCTTTGAGTACAAAACATATGTGTTAGAACACCATCATAAATTTATTAGCTATAGCATTCCTGCATCATTTTTATGTTGTGTCCATCCGTTGACATAATTGTTTGAGGTGACTATTTCACTTTCAACGCTAGAGGGCAGTGCTGTCTTATTTCATTTAGTGGTGTATCGTAAGGAACAGTTATGTGAGCCCGTATATGTGTTCATGCACATGTGTGTACAGCATGCAGCATACGCTAATCTCTATCCAGGAATTACAAATACGAAGCAAGATACAAGATACAGTTTTGTCAGAGGCAGTATTACAGTCTATATAACGGATGAATAGAGTAATAAAACATTAAACAAGGGCTGCCATCTTAAGGACTTCCTGACCTGAGCTTTACTTATGGTAGAACAGTAGGGAGCTGCAGCCAAAAGAAACACATAAAACTTTCATTTGTAGCCTCGGGGCTGCCAAGTGGGTTAATGCAAGAGTAGCTCGGCGAGCACGTTGGCTTGCACCCCCAGACATACGCTTGGAATGAAAAGCTGTCTTCTGCTTGATTGGCTCCCGAGCCGCGGACTCATAGCGAACTCTGACCCCTGCATGCGTCTAAGCGGTGGTGACAGGGGTGACATGGCTCGTCAGAGCAGAGCTGACGGGAAGAAGAGGTTATGTGCAGGGGACACGACCTGCACCTGCCACGGGGGGGGGGGTAGATCAGGCTGAGCAGTCACGGCAGTGCAAACCTATTATTGCTCTTCATGAATATTCATGGCCCTGAGTGGGCAGGTTATGGTAAGGAGAGAGGTGTGTGTGTGTGTGTGTGTGTGTGTGTGTAAGTTGTGACTCAATAGCAAAGCCATAAAGCGATGTCAGTAACCAAGACAGACAAAATAGATGAGAACAAGGCAATAAGGAGGAACCAGGATAACTAGGCAATGAGTCAAAACAAGAACAATAAACAAAACAGGGATGACAAACAGCTTATAAGATCATGACCCACACAAGGGGTTTGCATACAAAGGGAGATCACAAAGGGAATGGACAACAGATAAATGTAATAGCCACAGGATTGGGAATGAACAGGAGGATAATGGGGAACATAGTTAATGGGTGTCATGCTGGGAGGAACAAACAAGACAAGATGTTTCAAATTACAATAATCATTTAAAGATTAAGATGCATCTCTCATATGAAAGAGCAGTATATATATAATGAAATTATGAAGAGAAATATAGCAGCAGGGTCAGGGTTGGCAAATATTGGCATCTTTTAGCAACGTGTCAGTTGATGTATCCCTTATTAAAGTAAGTACACCCAAATTAATGTTTGGTTTTGGTTTTGCTCTCTCTTCAGTTTTAAAGCCAATAGATTTTCTCTGTTTTAAAAATAACAATTTGGGAGTCATATTTCTGCTTGACACAAAACTGTGAAAAGGCCTGATTTTTAAGTGTTTAAAAAACAGCATGTTTTTGAAAATGATAATTTGTGATAAATTGATAAGCAAACTCCAAAACTCCAGATTTCTAGACTAAAAAGAAAGAAAGCCAATGATTAGTTTTGGAAGTATATCTGACCAACCAATTTAAGTAAAACAAAGCACAGAAAAACCCCACTAAGGCTTATAAAACACATTTGTGGAACACTGTGGCATACAAGGTACTGCACTCTTTAAACAGAATGTCATATGCACCATTTAACAGTGGGTTTGACCAGTTTTTGTTTTGAAATACCATTTGTTATGTTGCTCTTAGTGAATGAAAAAATAGAGACCAGATATATTTATTCAAGAGCCCTGGAACTCTGACTGGGGAGTTGAAAGGAATCATGCAAAATTATTCTGACTCTGTTTCACTTTGATCCGAAGTTAGATTATTGTGATAATATTTTAGTTTAAGACTCTGTATATTATTTTAAGGATACTTTTGAGACAGTTGCATGAAAATCCTAGAACCGGTGTGTTACACACAAACAGCAATAACAGAAAACTGTCAAGCAACTGTCCAGGCTTTCTGGAATATATGACTTGAATCCAGTTATACGTGCACAAACTGCTAAGAGATACGCTTGTTCTTCATATTCACCTCGACATTAGCGCCCCCCCTTGGACAAATGCTATAATATTTTATCGGCTTGTTGAAAGTGCATCCATATACACACAGGTCAAGGTTTCATGCGGACTGGCCGATGTTATGCCTGTCAAACACCCAGTGAAAGCAGATGAAATGTATCAAGTAATCCTTGGGAATCTTTCAGATAGATTGCCCACATAGTCAGTATGCAAAATTACAGCTTCAGTTCAGACCAGTTTTGGAAAAGCACAGCAATAGAAATAGAAAAATAGAAATAGAAGTAGAAATAGCACCCAGTAATAAAAAGGATTTTCCAATTTAGTCCACCACCTCAGAATCAGTTGTGGTATGCATCTTTCAAACTTTATAAAAATGACTTAAGCTGTTTAAATCTCAAACTTGCTCTGTCCCTCATTTTTTAATACACTGTCTCACAAGATAAACCTCCCCGCAGAAATGAGCATCACTATCTGCTCTTTATTCTTATAAACGGGCAGACGTCGCTTCACAAATAGATCTGAATTAATACTCACAATAATTCCTTGCAATCCTGGGAAAATCTCGCCGTGCCCGGCGAATTGCTGGACCATGGCGTTCCCCTGGGCTTTGGAAGGACATTTCTTTATTCAAGCCATGAGCCTCAGGGTTGCTGCGTGTAACTGCATTCTTACAGAAACTGCACAAATTAACAGAGATGAACCAAGATGAACTGCCGTACTCATCCAAGAATCAACGTCTCAGGTGAAAAAGAACTCAGGTAGTAGTGGTTATAACATCTTAACCCAAACAATACTTATATATTGCAGCATGAAGCTTGTTGTACGCTTTATGTGATAATTCCGATTAAAAAAAAGAAAGAAATCTCAAAGGGAAAGATATGACCACTAGCACAGCTGTCACTAACATAACAAAAAATAATAATACAAGAGAAAACGTTGGCTATATACAATTGCTAAATTATTATGTACTACATAAGATATAACCCATTCCAGATTTCACAAATGTCCTTAAATTCAAGTAATTGGGATTTTCTTTGAAAACACTGATTTGAAAGTATTTGAAATTAGCTCCGCCCACTGCTAATTAGCGTAACTTGCATGGAAGTCAGTTGGAAAATGAAAACGTAAAGCGTGACTGGAAAAGTAAAGCAGCAGCAGACGGAGCCAGTGCGTATTTTGTATTTTGGTGAAAACGGGTCAACGACGTGGAGAAAAAAGACTCTTCTCAAACCGAAGAGTTTAATGAAAATTAACGAAAACGAAAGAACATAAAAGAGCGCGACCTTTAGCAAAGGAAACCACGTAACATAACAATGACGACGTTCACATAAGTCATAAGAACAGAAACATGTTTAAATAAGCCTTAACTATAACAGCCATGTGGTGAGGCAAATGAGACACAACACACCACATGAGGGAGGCGTGGCGAAAGAAAAAAAAACAAAAACAAAGTGATAGCACAACATAAACAAGATGTCGCGTGCTCTGCCACTCTGTGGCTCTGTAACAATGCCCTTCATGAAGAAATAGCAAATTATTAACAGTGTTGTTTGGCTGGCTTTACCTTCCATATTGTGTAATGGAATTGAATGGATGCTGCTAGCTGCAGTCAACACCTGCATTTATTTCTGCATCCTCCTCCTCACAAGGTTGCTGAAAGTCCCTGAGCGCTTGCAAGGTGCAATGTTATCTCTTTATGTGATATTACTGCTAAAGTTTTGAATGTGATATTTCTATATTCCTGCTGCTCTCTAAAATTGCATCTCAAGCATAATTTCATGTTGGTGTGTGTGTGTGTGTGTGTGTGTGTGTGTGTGTAGGAACAATCTAGTGCATGTAAGCTGGAGGAGAACAGGCTGTAATTGTTTGACCTAAATGTGTGTGTGTGTGTGTGTGTCCTCGTCTGAAGGAAGTGAAAATAAGGGATTGACTTTTTGTTTCAACCAGGCAGTGACACAATCAGAGCGCTGGATTTAAGAGCATCCAGATCCGTCTTGGGATTTAGCACTAGTAAATAAGTGGGATCAGGTCCCAGCTTTAAGAACACAATCCACTTACACTTTGTACTTCTGGTCAAAGAAGATTAGTCATGACAATTTTTCATTAGTCTCAAAATTTATTTTATAAGACGATAATACTCCTCCACTGTCTTTTTATATCAGAGAGTGAGATATTCTCATGAGGAGCAACTCAGTAAGGGTTTGAGCAGTCAGAAGGATGAACATGATGAGAGATGAGGATCATGGGAATCAGTGGTTCTTTACAGATTACAGTGGAAAGAATTACGCACGCTTAAAGAGCCCTGCTACTTGCCTGCTGTTACAAAGAATCCCTCAGCAAGGCATCATCCCATTTTAGCTACTTCAGTCCATTTTCTTATGAGACAAATAGTCTACAAAGTTACACTCCTATACACACAGATTGCTGCGAGATATCAAGCATCCTGAAGGACACACTGTTTAATCTGAAAGTACTAGAACAAGGTGTGTGTGGGGGACAGTGTTTCAAACATCTGTTCTACATTGCATGTCTGTGTGTGTGTGTGTGTGTTTCTGGAGTGTATGTTAGTCTTACAGACAATGTGTTACGTCTGGGATCACATGCTTCTTCTGTCAAAGGTCTTGTGTCCATTTTATTCTTATTGAAATCATTTTTGTATTCCTTTTAATGTCTGATTAAGTTTGGAGTTTAGATTCAAAGATGGTTCTGAGACCATCTGGCAGAGATAGGTAAACATGCCTCTAAAGAATTGTTTTTATTTACATGCCAGTCCATAATAGTTCTGGTTTTCATGAATCAGAGGCAGTAGTTACAAGACAATATATCACAGCTGTCTCAAGAGAATGAGAAACACACTTAAAATTCACTCTTACTGTTCTAAGGGATTAAGCTAGTAATAACAAAGATAAGTTACCAAGATAAGTAGCAAAGACACATAAAGCCTCATATATGCATTTCCAAAGTAATCAAGCATATAAGAATCTGTAGTTTTATGAAACTACTAAATCATCTATTAACCACCTATAAATCAGAATATAAGAATAAATTGCCTGATTCATGCAGTAATTAAGTCTGTTATGCAGTATTTATTTGATGTAAAGGATGAAGGGTTTCTATTGCTTCTGGCTACTATGGAGAAGATATTTTACTTTGCTTTTCAGGGAAATTAAACATAGCTGTGACGGGCGAGAGAGTGCAAATAAAAAGGAAGCGATCATTCCAGTCTCAGGGAAAAAGGAGGATTTAATGAATAACGTGCACCAACTGAAAGCCCTTGACCTAATCCAAATGAAGGATACAATAACCAGCAGTCAACTGGACAAATGACCCTCAGGTGTCGGGTTGCATAATGAGCCCCGCCCACCTGAGGGGCGAACACAACGCAACAACAACAGGACAACATAAAATACAGCCGCTGCCATCAGGGGCTGCCATCAGGGGCTGCCATCAGGGGGCCCCTGTAACGTGACAATAGCAATGAAAGTGATAGAAGATACTGAGAGACTTATAGGCAGAGATGCAGGGAAGTAAGGGGAAACAAGAATCCTATGATAACTCGGCAGGTGTGTTAAAATATGTGTGAATGTAGAGTATTACTTGCGTTTTTGCTCAGGTGTGTTGGTATTTGAGAGTATTAGATTAGCTATGAACCCAAGCCAATCTATGAATGATCACAGAACAAGCGCAAAGTTTACTGCTATAATGCGCACTGTCTAAAGCTGTAATGAGCCTCTCATCCTCTTCTTTAACTCATGGCTATAATGACAAAGACATGTAACCTCTCAGAACAAAGAGAGAGGGCACAGCAGGGGTTCATTCCCTTTGTCTGGAGCCAGGCATAATGGACCTCTCCCAGAATGGTCACCCTATAGGAAAGTCCTGGGGAGAGCAGAGCCAAGCAAGCAGGCAGGCCTGCTGGAGCGTAGCCCTAGTGGCTTACCCCATGCTCAGTTGGAGTATGCAGAATTTCACGGAAATCAACACAGACACAACACAAAGAGAGCCACAGCACACAGGATCCGCCAAGTGCGTCTTAGCAGTGACGCAGAAGTCAGCGTGCTAGGCTGTCATTTTAAGTGGCTGAAGGGTGGGTGGATAGAAAATACCCACAGAGACCATCCACCTGTGACCAGGCGGGTGGTGCTAGGCACTGCGAGGAAGCCTTGTGAGTGCACGTCTCAGTGCCCAAGCACACCCCCACACACACACGCCACACATCCAGAGTGACGTGTTTCTGCTCCCGTGCACCGACTAAAATGAGAAATCAACAAGAAAAAGACGTTAAAGTACAAATGTGACGACTGAAGTGAGAGATTCTGAGCCAGGTAGTTCGTCTGCATTACTACAGCCACTGATGCTACACAGCAGTGACACGTTTAGTTTACTTCCAGCAATCACAAGGACATTCTCCACACGTAAGCTACCAAATGCAGAGATGAGATGAGATGTACTGAAGCTGCTTTAATCTGACTAAATCTGGGTCAAATGTGAGTCAAGAGGACTACAAGATTTGCTCATTTGATTCTGCATAGTTTCTGCTTTTTTTTAAACTGATCTCAGCACCAGTCATCTGATCTCAAATGTTTTCTGAACATATGACATGTTTAAATGGGCTAAAACTGATTCTCCCTCCAAAAAAACACACTATGTCTTGCCAGATGCAAATGCAATTCTGATAATTACATTAGAAATTGCTGAAAATATGTCAAATACATATTAGTGATTTGAGAAAAGCTATTCTGTGCTACCCAGTGGCCTAACATTAACAATAAAACAGAAATAATTGTCACGTTCTGTGGCAGATACCCACACTGAGATCCACAAAATCATTTTAAAACAATATTTATAGTGTAACATTTGTATTATAACTGGCTCCTGTGGTGGAAAGGCCTTATGTGTAGGGACCAGGAACCCTGGACTTGAGGCTATTTTAACGGCATCACTGAATGGTGGTTTTTAATATTCCATTGTGGGATTAAATGGAAAATGAAGCTTGCTAAGTATTCCACCTCCCAGTCCTGAGTGTGTTGGTCTGAATGTTTATGTTGTGCTGAATAAAAGATGAATTTGCTTTTAAACTGTTTACTGCCACTAAAATGCTTGGCAGAGATATGGAAAACCAAGGAGGGAGGGAACAGAATCAATGCATCAATCATCTATATGGAGCATGCTCCATCTAAAGCATGCTTTCTCTCTCACTCTAGTGCCAAGTGCCATATACTTCCATATCTCAATGAACTTAATTCCATTCAAACTCACATTCACTCATGAACAAGTGTGAAACAGTAGACTGAACCAGAACCACAGGCTCATAAATTGGTTACACAACTCCCAAATCAAAATGTAGCCGTTTCCTGAATTAACAATCACTCCATTTGTCCAAGACAGCAAAGTTGACATATGCAACGAGGCTTAATAGGGCCACACTTGTAAGCAGGACTTTAACAATGGATAGACATGAAGGAGCACTGGTGCTTCCCTGCTGATGTTCTACAGAGCGCATCCAGAATGGTCCTACCAAAAGACAGGCTTGGACGTCATTGTGTTCTCTCTGCGTCAGGAGCTATAAACATCACAAGTACGAAAAACCCACTACTGCCCCAAGAGAAGATAGAAAAGGTAGTTAATGTCTAATTTTACACATATAATGTGACCTCATAAACATGTTCATAGTCATTCATGAACACTAGTGTTACCACCTGTATTTTTGCAGGGATTCACACATTTTCTAAGCTGGTGTTTCCACTAGGCCAATGGCCCAAAACCATTTGCATTATGTCACCAGCAATAATTATGTTCTACCTGAGAGCACCATTTCATCTACCACCTAGCATGAAACATTTTTACAGTGATAGAATATGGGACATTTTATCATTCTGACATTCAAATGAAACTTTTTTTATTGTTATTAATAATGAAGACAAAAATTCACAAAAATACCTTTAACATGGATATCTACATTTTTTTGTGCTTTTTAAGGTTAGAATTTCAGGTGCCTACTATATATTCTAATTTTTACATCGGGAAAAATCAGTTCCATCCCCTGCATACAGTTTTGAAAAGCATCTGGTGAAACTAGTCCTTCACTGATTCTCTTTGGTGGTTGGTGTTGTAACCTTTGTTGAGAGATCTAGCTCAGGCTGTTGTGAAGAGACAAAAAATGGTATTGCTGGTGTTCCTTTCACACAAAATGGTTTGTCCCAAATGAGTACAATGAATTTAAATACATTACTCATTCAAAACTATCATTTGTATTATATGTGATGGTGTCCATGATATTCTGTATAATTACAGGTGTAAAGTGTACGATCCAATATTTCTTCAGCAAAGAAATGTGTCACTGAATCATTAGTTGTAACAGCAGCATTAGATCCCTAGTATAAAAAACTATGTTAACGTATTTCTCCAAACTTGACAATAAAATATCAAGACTACATCATGACATACATAACCAGATGACTTGGTGAGAGACAAAATGCTGTAAGCCACGTGTGGCCACTTGATGGTGCTGTCAAACAATTAACGGTTGTAAACTCAGAACTCACTTTTCATTAGATTTTTTGGTAGAAAGAGAACCTTAAACTGTTTCACTGATGCGTTTTCTGTTTCTTGCCCTGTAACACGCAACAATAAAATTAGGACTCGGGTATTAAGTTTGACAGAGACATATTAGAACCGTCCAGTGGTTTGATCAAATCGTTACTTCTATTTTAGTAGCTATACATCTAGGTGCAAGTTTACATCATGAGTGTATGCTTACCTTTACAACAACATTTTTAATATCACAGATATCGCTACCACAGAAAGAGGAAAGCAGAAATTATCTTCCGTCCAGACCTCAGCCTGTCACGTACCATGTAACAGGCATTTTTAAATTAAAATCTCAAGTATGCGGCCTACATTTAAATTTTTATTTATTTATTTATTTTTTTTAACAGTGAAGTAATTAAACACGTTCTTGTTATTTAGTAGTGTCTTACCTGAAACGCATAGTTTCATTTGCATCATTCATGTTTCATTTAGAAAAAAACAAGGAATTGTGAAAATTACTTTTGGACATGGCCTAAGATTTAGCACAGCCTTACAGCCGAGTACAGTCTTGTAGCTACATTTACAAAGATTACGCTGTACAGCTCATAGACTTAACTCTTGTGACTGAGATAAATGACAAGATGTTAACCAATAAAACCATATGACCGAAGATCGATGACGCTGTTTGTCAGCGATATAATCCAATTAGCAAGCATGCTTTGCAAAGGTTTGGCCAATCATCAAACTTCAGCACAATGTATCCCTCCCCTTCGCCAAGACTCTGACCCGAAGATCTTGGCCTCGGTGTGGGAGAAAGACCAGTTTTAGTGTTTGTTAAGTCGTTTATATCAAACCATGGTCCTAATTTGAGACGAGGTTGTCAACAATTGTGTTATTGGTTCTTCAGATGGTTTAAGGGGACAAAGTTGGCTTTAAAAATGCCTAAAATTTCACGCTATCAAAACAGTGAAACGCCGAAAACGGAATTATCGCCTCTCATATGAAATATTTTATTGTTGTTTAAAGGGATAGAAGGAAATTTTGGGAAAACATCCATATATTAGAAACATAAATTGGAACTGAACACCGATATTCGTGGTACATCTTTAAAAGGTAAGTAGCTAGCTTTCTGGCTACCTGTGTGCGAATCATTCGCTGCTTATCTAGAACGCTAGCTTCGGCGTTAGCTAGCTCGACGGGTCTCGTCAGTTCGGCTAGCTGACACTAGATAGCTGCCTCGCTAACATGGCCTCAATTTTAAAATAAATGGGCTAACTAGCTAACTGTTTCGCTGGCTGGCTAACCTGGTTAGCAAACCAGCCCCCAGTGAGCTCGGTTAGGCGATTACAGTCTAACACAAACAAGAGCTTGTTGAGTATGATCTAAAGTTAGCTTGCCAGCTAAGCTAGCTGGCTCGCTGGAGACGAGGCGTTTCGTAGGGTTGTGTAACAACGGACTAGTCAGGATAGAGCAGTTTGATATGCTAGCTGGCTAATCATTGTGTATTTGCGGTAATCTTTCTGATCATAACCACTTTCTCGTAGGTATAAATCGTTCCCAACAGTCTAAAATATACATTATGAACATTTGATGTTGTATTTTGAGCCAACTATAGCTTTTAGTTTTTTTACAGCTGCGTAAACGTGATCAACAAACGCGCGGGTCAGAAATAATGAGACATTAAGATTAGATGTTAGTTTTATTGTGTAAATACATCGTGCGTTGATTGGAACCATGTTATGGCAGCTTCTGTCCCAACGTCGTAGTTTTTGTTCTGTTTGACTTTTAAACGACACTAGTAGTTTGTCAGCACAGTCAGGGCTAATATTTGTCCTTGGAGGCTGGTTAACTTTAGCTCCTTGTTTGGTTACTGTACATTGTTTTGGGCTGGATGTTTGCGGTTTGACCCCTGCCTCTTGAAAACGTCATATCGAGGATACATCGAAATGACCGTGTGTATTCAGAAGATGGTAGTTAAACAGGCCTTTGGGGCCTGCGCCCGACGCACCCTTTCATAAGCAGTTGGGTAGACAAATCTTATTTTCAAGTAACTCGTAGCTAACGTGGCTTTCTTGTATGTCGACCGCGTTCAAGGAGGTCTCAGACTTTAACACTATTGTATATCGATCATAATTATCCTTGCTATTTTAAATGTTGACACTTTTGACTAGTTTTTTTTATCGCTCTCACCAGCAGACGCTTATCACATACGATTTATGTGGACACAGTTCATCATGGACGTTTACCTGCTTATCTAGTGAATTGGGCCAGAATGTAAGCCACAGTTTAGGTCCCTGATCTTCGTTAACATCTTGAAAACTGGATCATCTTTGTTTCTCACCTGTTGATTAGTCGGAGCTTTCATGAGCGATTTCAGTCTTTTGCTCATTGTAATGTGAGCTCTGAGACATTTATAAGCTGCAACAAGTAGAACATTCATTCTAGGACTACATGTTCATTCATGATTGTTTTAATAACTCAGTCAATTTTAAATAAAAAGGACCTATTTAAAGGCCATTTAGGCAATGCAGATTTGTGTGAAAGCTATGTAGACACAGGCAGGCATAGGCTAGACTGTGGTGTAGATATGTGCAGTCTTAAAAATGGTAATTCTTCTACAGCAAACCTGTTGACCAATGCCTTATTCATATAAATAGTTGATATAATTTTTATGCAGATAACGTTGATTAAGAATGATCTGTTTTAGTTTGTTTTATGCTGCTGTTAAAATATATGCCAAATAGTAAAAGGCTATAGGCTACCTTTTATAAAGAAGATCCATGTATTCTCATTGGACATTGTAGAATAAATAGGCCTACATTTGAAAAAAAAAATAGCCTACATTTTGTTTTGGCAAAAGTTGCAAGATGTTTGCAAATAATTGAGTGAGTGAATTGAAACAGCCAAATGGGAAAAATGGAGATATTTTACTGTAAACAGAGACTTGATGTTTCATGTAGATTGGCCTATTAGCATCTTTGACATCTTAAAAAAAATCAATATGGAATATGATGTTGATCTGACATACAAGAACCTGCCCAAAGCTGTAGCGTAAGGTCTAGGCAGCCGTGGGTTTTATACATTAGCACTGGACCCTAGCGTTCTGTGGTAGGCCACCCGAGCTATTTAGGCTAGCTAGCTATTTATTTATTTATTTTAGCTCAAAATGGTTAATTGGATGATCTATGAGCTGGCTGGTTTTCAGTTTCACTGTTTGCTGTGATCTAATGAATAGGTCAGATTTAGTTTCGTTATTGCAAATTTCATATCTAAATTATGGCAAGCTTGTCCAAGCCTGTACCATTCTATTTGATGGGAGTTTCTTAATAATTTTTCTGAGATACCTCAAATAAAGAAATACATAGTTTTTGACCTTGTAAGAATTAGTTTGCAAGTGGGCTTCTGTAATTTTTCGTAGTTTAGTAGATTAAAGGAAGCAGCCAACAGATGAGTGCAAAAATTGTTAGACATACTTTCATAGATATCATAACTTAGCATAGCCTAACTAACATAGCATCATTGTTCTATAGAGTGCTAAAACCACTAATTCTTTGTATCTGAAGTGTGAGCATTTTTATTGTATTATTTATTATATATATTATGTCTGTCTGAATTATATTAATTGTATCACAAAGGTGTAAACAAATTGTGTAGGCTAATACTTTACAAGTTTCAGGCACTCATGCAGTGATAATTTGTGTTGTTTATTTGCCTATGAAACACTTTGACACTACACAAACACCAATGTATTAAACATTACAAATGTTTGTCTTACAAAACTGTCTTACCATTGTCTTTTTCAATGGAAACTATAGACTGCATGTTGCTAGGTGTTTCTGTTTGCTGTACCTTTAATGGTGCCCCTCATTGAGCTATATAACCAAACATACAAAACTAAGGACATGATGTCAGAAGATATGATCCTAATTGCTATGTGAGAGAACAGTGATGGGAGCAAAACTGAGCACAGGACAAATGTGGAGCAATGTGGAGGTAAAAAGACAAGCATATCTATGCTGTATGGGGAAAACATGCCCCAAAATTCCCACATATTCAAAATGTTGTTCCTGTTTCCTGAATTTCTAAATAGTAAAAATACGACTCCACATACACAAACCCCACATATTACTTTGTTTATGTTTTTTTCAGTTAGATGGTAAATGTGTGACTAAAATATCACTTTCTTGGTCTGGAGTAATGTAATATTTCGTTTACTACTTTATAACTGAACGATTGCTATGTCTTATCCTAATTGAACAGCTTTTATGACCTATATTTTGTGACAATAAATTGCATCACAAAATGTACATCATAAAAGGAGTTCAATTAGAATGTGACATCCATCGTTCAGTTATAAAATCAGTGATGTAAACAAAATTAATATGCACACATCTTGTAAATATGTATTAAAAAAGATTAAGCGAAATGGTACAATATCACTTTCTTGTTCCGGACCAGTGGAAGTGATGTGCAAATATCAATGCGACCTTACACAGAGCATCATTTCAAGATTACTTGAAACTCTAGAAAACGTAGAGACATAACAGCTGAGCTGTTCATTCAATTTCTAGATCTTATTTAGAGCTTCTAGATCTTACTTAAGTGCTGACCTCTTACTGCCTTGCAGTAGGCTATACCTTACAAAGTGTAGTAAATATGGATTTGTTTAGTATGGGAACATTTCTGGCTTATGTGAGAGTAATATGTGAAACTGCTGTAACTTGGGGAGTGGCTGTCATAACAAAGGTAATGAACAATGTAGTGTAATTGTAGCTAGGCTACTTGCTGTCAAGGTAGCTGTAAGGTTTGATTTACAGTTACATTTTAGGCAAGTACATGAAAATACAATAAATAATTTACAAAAGAATGTTTAAAAAACAGAAAGCTAAATCAAACTGCTAGAATTACAGTTTATAATTAGATAACTTTTTTTTTAGAAAATCTCCCCCCCCCCCCAAAATGATCCACACATTAAAGAGGAGTGTTTGATAGCTTTATTGGTTACAGCAATATAACTAAACATTGTAGGCTTTTTGTAGAAAAAACAAATACACACTTTTTTTTTTTTTTTTTTTTTTTTAAACTTTCCTCTGTTGGATCTTTTCTTATAAAGTATAACCGATCATGTTCAGATCACTTGCCCAAATTGCCTTAAGGGCACAATCATTGCACTTTATTGCCTTACTACTGCTCTATGCAGTTTTATTATTATGTGTACCAGCAAATTATTTCCTAAATTCCTTTCCTATTTTCCTAAACAAACTCATTCATTCTATTTTTAATTTTCATTTTTAATTCCTGTAGGAACACTACTGAAGGTTTATAGTTTTACTTTTGTAGTAGGCGGTTGTGTGTGCATGCTATACACTAAGCTGTAGAAATGTGCATTTTGTAGGAATATACTGAGTGTGTTTCAAGTTTTTGGGGTCATCATGGAGTTTTGTCCCCCTCCCAGGAAGGACATTTTTATTTAGAAAAATGGCACTTGAGTGAAGAAAGCATCTGTGGAATTCCATCACAGGAGCTGTATTCTTGCACTGATCTCATGTAGACTGAAGACGCCAAGGGGGAGGGCTTTGGGCTGCAGTGCTAAATACTTTGTTTTAAATCTTGCCCTTGTGTGATTTGCCAAGGCCATATGATGTTGGTCATCTTCCCCAGGCATTAATGTCATATCACGTGGAACTAGAGCGCAATACTGTTTAACCTACAAGTCTCAGCAGATCACTGTCCAGATGCAGAAAATTACAAACCCTGTTGATTTGGATTGGTTTAAGAGCAATGCTCAGTTCCTATGCTGCCCTGGAACATGGCTATCCATGGTAACATAAGCATGAATAGTATTCATTCTATGTCTTCCTTATTGATTAAACAGAGCGTCTCTGAATGCAAAACATATTGAACCTTAAATTAGATGGGCTACAGCCACAGAAGACCACACCAGGTTCCACTCCTGTCCGCTACCAACAGCCAGCAGAGGCAACAATTTGCACAGTCTCACCAAAGTTGGACAACAGAAGATTGGAAAAACATTGCCTGGTCTGATCAGTCTCTTGTTTTTGCTGCAGTATTTGGATGGTAGGGTTAAAATTTGGCATAAATTTGGATCCATCTTGTATCAACTGTTCTATGGAGCCTAGGGTGGCGATTTAATGGTGTGGGTATGTATTCTTGGCACATTTTGGCCCCTTGAGTATTGTTGCTGACAGTGGTCTTAAAAGGATGGACATGGTGTACCCATCTTCTGATGGCTACTTCCAGCAGGAAAGTGCTTCACGTCACAAAGGTCAAATCTCAGTCTGGTTCCTTGAACATGACAATGTGTTCACTGAAGTCAGATGGCCTTCACAGTCACCATATCTCAATCCAATAGAGTACCTTTGTGATGTGGTGGAACACGAGATTGCCATCATGGATGAGCAGACGACAAATCTGCAACAGCTGTGTGATGCTATCATGTCAATATGGAGCAAAATCTTTGAGGAAGCTTTCCAGCACGGTGTTGAGTTTATGCCACATAGAATTAGGGCAGTTGTGAATGTAAAATGGGATCCAACTGGATACTAGCAAGTTGAACCTGATAAAGTGGAAAATTAATGCATATAACCTATATGGTTTTATATGCAGTTGATTGCTTAATGGATTTGATTGTGGATTGGTCAACGATTAAGTTCTTTTGCTTCCACTTACCAACATACCCTTGTCGGTCAGGGTCATTTATTAAACATTTAAGGATGAGTGGTGTAAATTTGAATGAAGGATGCCAAATGATACATTAAAAATACTTTTCAATTTGAGCAGCATGCTGCAGGTTTAAATGTTTTATATATAGAAACACATTTCTGTCTGATGCTACATTTATTTAGCCTATCCGTTTGTTAGTGATGCAGATCTATAAGAGAGAATACTTGTAGCCCTTTTCAGTGTTGCTTTGTTAGTAAACAAATTCAAACTAATAGGTTGGAAACAGGTGGCTGGGGGTTGGGGTGAACCAAGAAAAGGACATGGAGTCCATGAGTCTTTAGCTTGTCATTGGCATGAGGAATAGTAAACAGGTCAAGCCTGTTTTTTGTTTTGTGAGTGTGTTGGAATTTGGTGAATATTGTTCTTGAGCTTTTTTAGATGTTCAGAATTACGAGGCAGAACATTAAATGAGCATTACTCTTAAATTACGGCTACAATTGTGCCACCTTAAATTAAGGTTGCATTCTTAGCTTACAGAGTGTTCTAGTCTCACCGTTTAGATCAGCATCTCTTTGAATATGAAATGAGTATAGGATTTTACTCAAAGGGTTCAACGTTTATACATGTAGGTATGGTTTATGACAAATGCATGATCTGATAAAATACAGATGGGCCCTAGAGCACAATAGAGAAGTACTAGTATTCACCCTTTTAAAAAATAAGGAAAATAATGTTGCTGGCTACTGTCACCATTGCTTTTCATAAGCTACTTTGTGTATTGCTCTAGTCTATTCTAAGCATACAAAATAACCACAACAACTTCCAGCCATTTCTTGCATGTGTAGGTGTTGCTAGTAAAGTCGGTATGTTTTTGTCACGTCCGTGTTGCTGCCCCTCCCCCAAATGTGTTATGGTAGCCATTTTAACAGTTGCCTATTAAAGTATGTCACGACTATTGAGCCTAATAGTAGGTGCCTGGATTTCACTAATGGATGTGGAAAAAACACATTAATGTACTTAATAAAAGTGTGCTGTACAGTGCACATATTAATAGAAGTAATATTACATATTTGCTTTACCCCTTTATTCACTCCAGAACCATTTTGAGCGCCCTTGATTCTCTACACCTACCTTTTATAATGCAGTCTGTGGAGCAGATTCCTTATCCCACAGACTAGGATACGCATTTAACTAAATAAAAATATTAAAGTTATTGAATTAAAATAATTAGGAACTACTGAAAGATTCAGTCAGGTCACCAGTGTTCATTTACACACTGGTCATTCTTATCATCAGTGGCCCTCTTGTAGAATCACAATCATGACTGACTCGCACATTGCACTGTTGGATGAGGATAATGAAATTTCCCTGTAATCGAGTTGCCTTGTTACGCTGATCCAGCAGCCTTTCTCTGAGTGCTCTTTCATGCAGTTCCGCCCATGTATTTCCTTGCTGTGACAGTCTGAATGGACGTCTTCCTTTTTTCTGTGCTGCCTGGTGCAGATCTGGGTAGATGTGTTTGCTTTTCTCGCTTTGTGTTTGTGTCAGTTCGCGTTTGGTTAAGTGGAACAGTATTACAGCTCCTGTAGAGGGATTGGAATAATGGTGTTTGGTGAGGGCACTACTTTAAGGGAGTTTGTGTGATGCCTTCAGAGCAGAGTGAGGGGGAGTGTGATCACCAGTCATGTTCAGCTGTGCATTGACAGGAGGGTAGTTTATCCAAACAGCAAGTTCCCTACTGTGAGTGTGCAACTGGCATCTTCCATGTTGCCTAATACAATGTGGAATAAAATGTAATTAAAGTTGAGCAGGAGATGTTTCAGGTTGGTAGAATTGGGTGGTGAATAACGTGGACTTGGCCCTTTGTGGCAATTGGAAACGATCCATTGATTGCTCTCACATCATGTATTTGAAATGGTTGCAATACAAGCAGGGACAAAAAGTGTTGATTTGGCATAACATGATCTCAACCACAGGACGTCTTGCTGCCTAACATTACTGACAGAAATGACTGTCCGCAGCACATCATATTTTTGCTTTCAGTTATTACAGTTGTTAAGTAATGAGGTTTATAATTATGTTTAGTTCATCCGTTCTGTTCATTCTAGCCTCGGGTTCCCACCCAAACCCTCCCATGCTACAGCTTTTGCTTTGCCATCGATCAGTGTATGGAAGTCCAAGTTCCTAACAGGTCTTATTGCTTCAAGCTCACAGTCTGCCAACCAGTCATGGCCAGTTGCAGCGCTGGCAGCCTCCATTTCCCCTTTTCATTGATGTTGCATTTCTTGGCAACATTCGTGCAGGGGAGGCTTGTGCTTTGGGTTTCACCCTGCGGTTTGGATAGGAACAACTGCTCAGTGACGAGTTTCTGGGGGCTGGAGGTCGAGAGTTTGTGGTTTCAACCGTGGTAGACTAGGGCGGGTTTTGTCTGTGTATGTGTTTGGAGGGAGGGGATTTAAAATGAGAACTTTCTTGTGCTCAGTGTGAGAATGTAAAATCCTAATGCTTATGGCAGCAATGGAGAAATGATTTCATTGTTTGTCATAAAGATTAGCTTTACCTGGGGGTTCTGTTTATTTAGCTGAGTGGAATTGGATATAGATGCTCTCTGAAAGTTCTGTTTTAAATATGCGGTTCTGTAGTATACAGATGTGGTTATATGCAGTATGCAAATGCTTAGTGTTATGTGCCTTTTGCATATTTTGCCCAGCCAGCATACTAGGCTAGTCATCTTGCCCCTTTACATTTATTCTCCAAAGACCAGTGTCCTCTTATAACACAGGTCACACTCTTATTGTTGTAATAGCTGGGTGTGGTCCCAGAGTGCTATTTTCATAACATCTAACCTTTCAACAATTCAGGTATCCAGCTATTTCAATTTTGGAAAGAAAATTATGTTTGGGGACTTGTACTTCGTGGCGGTTTTTACTGTAATCTCGGCACTTTAACTTATTTGTCATGTATGCATATAACCTGGTCCGATTACTATGGCTGATAACTTTATGCAAATGAAAAAAGTCTGCTAACTTGCACATTTCAGAACTAGTAAACAGGCAATTATTCACATACTGCAGGCAATTTCAGACAAGCCAGGTAATAATGAAGGCGGATCTTTAGACTTGCAGTTGTACCAATGAAATCATTAACTGAAATCTGTTACCACCTGAATCGGTCAGCTGGTGAAGGGTAAAGGCTTTATTACTTTATTGTGCTTTATTCTGTTGTGCTGTGGTTGTGCGTGGTGTGTGGAGGTCATCCCTTATCCATGTAACACTCTGTGTTTGTAGCTGGGTCATTGAATGAAGCTAAGTCCCTTGTTAGGGTGCAGCACTCAGAGTTGCTTGGCAACCTCACAGTGTTGACTTTATTTTTAGAATTCAGTACTGGCTCACTAGCCAGCCAGATTAAGGAAAATGGGGGTAGAAGTCACAAATGTGATTCTTCATGACAGGTGCTGTGGATTACTTTTGGTTCCTTCTGTCTGTGTCCACTTAAACTCAAGAGAATATGGAGATTAAACCAACTTTGAATGATCTCTTTGTCTTAAAAGGGGCCCTCTATACCTCAAAAGCCGCACTCTGGTTTCTCTGTTGTTAGCATGGGATCTCTTGTTGGGCACATATATATATATATATATATATATATATATATATATATATATATATATATATATATTTTTTTTTACCTATAACTTGAGTCGTCATCCCCCGCTCCCTCGTAATTATACAGATTGCACTTACATAGTTTCGTGTCCAGGAGGAATTCTGCAAATTCTGTGTCCAACTTCATTTTCTTAACCAAACAGTTATAATGATGAAGTAATGTGGCATTGAGTTGTCTCATTAAGTGACCGAAGGGAGGTTTGAAACTACAGACCAGTCTCCAATCCAGAGGGCAGTTTTTCAAACTGGTTTTGTCAGGCACATAATACACATGCTTCTGCATAGACCAATTTTTTTATGTTCTCTATATTTCAGAGTTTATTTGAAATAGTAAAGGGTAGGGTAGGGTGGGGTGGGGTGGTGGAGGATGGGTGTAGACTAACACACCTTTAACCTCAAGCTACCTGACCTGCTATTTCCAGTGCTTTGTTTAACCCCAGTTCTCATGCTCACTTTGGTCCCCAAGGCTTTCAGCTCTCCTACTGTATAGACCGGAATTCAAAGTTTAAATTGTCTTTGACAGAGGCATCAAGATAATGCCTTTCAAGTTTTGGGGCGGGGGGTGGGTATTTTATAGCCACTGGTACTTGAAGGCTGTAAGCTCTTTAGTTCATTTGACCTGAGTCGTGGGATCAGAGGTAATAAATAGGACAGGTGCATTGGGACTTCATATCAGCACTGAGGATAATGGGATAAACCTTGTATAAAGTTTGGCTGACTTCCCTGTGGAGAGCAACTGTGGTGCTGGTTGAGCTGATGGGTTACGTTATGGGCTTCTTTACCAATTTAGACTATGGTTGGATATTTGGTGATGTAGCTGAACATAGCTGAAGTGCTGATCTCAGACTACGTATCCTTTGTATTCAGTTTAAATAATGGTGGTGGTGACTAAGCCTGCCCACAAAGTTGGTGGTGGTGTTTCCCCCCCCCCTTATTTGAGAGATTTAAATATTATATTAATCATGCTGATTGGACCAACTGTACAAGTAGTCAATTTAGTTTTATATAGCTAGCATTGTTGTTGGATTAAAGAGAGAAGTTTAAACTTTTTTAAAATCAGAGAATTGTTGTGTAAAGTTGAGACTGACTACTGTTATAAAAAATGCTGCTCTAGTGATGGTTCATTAGTGTTCGATCAGGGGATGCAGTCAGTCGTCAAACTCTGCAAGGAGCTACTAAATGTTTAATATGCATTAGCACAATGGAATGTTTTTTTAATTTATCTTTTATGGATGATGTCTGATGTATTTGAAAACAAGGCGAAGGTTGCATTACATTACAAGAGCAAAGACTGGGATACAAACACATTAAGTTGCTAAACTTATAAAAGTCTGTTGGTGCTTGCAACTTTGATGTCAACGTTGGGAATGGTAACGTAAGCAGCAGTGTCAAATGGGAAGCAGCAGGCTCTTGCTTCCATTTTCAGTTTTAAGGTGAGCTTTCAGAGTGTTCCTTGTTAAGTGTGAAATGGAAGCACTCAGAAAATGTAGTAGGCTGTTGTAAGAACATGGGGTTCATTTTCATGAGAACTTGAAGTCTAATTAAAACTACTTCTAAAAGAAGATTCAACAAGAAACCATGTCTCTCAGAACTTAAGGTTGTGAACTGCAGCATATACAAAGCTGATCTTACTTTGCATGGGACCTCTTCAGTTATACTGGACCAATTTGAGAGGAGGCACATAAGATGGACAAATTGTCTTGGTAAATTGGCTAACTAGTTTTAACATGAACATTGGCTAACTATCCAAATTACCAAGACAAACCAACATGCCTTCAGTGTTTTGTTTTACATTGCAAACAGCAACCTTTTCTATTTTGAAATACATTTTCTCTTGATCAATAGATTGTTCATGGCGTTGACCATGCTAGAGAGCTGCATGGACATGAAGATAGTGGTAACACTGTGGGTCTCTTCAGTAACTTAATCTATGGGTGGGCAGACAAAAAATATTCCAAGGATAAACTTTACAGCCTTCCCATGGGAACAGTAATAAAAATATCTGTTAAGAGTGTGGTAGTGTTGTGTGCTGTTTCCACATAGTTGTACTGTGATTAGTCTTTTTTCTCTTTGCATGACTGGTGAAATAGCGTTTTGCCTTTTTTTGCACAGAATGCATATTTGAGTCCTTGTCCTCTTGTTTGTTTCTTTAAAATTTAGAAGCATTATTTATTTAACAGCTGTAGTTTTATTTTATCGCAACTGCTTTACCTTTTTCCTTGGTTTAAAATTTAACAGAATTTTTTCTTTTTTTTCTTTTGCATAAGTATGAAAATTAATTATCAATATGTGAAATGTAGGCTACTTTTGAATGAACTTTTTCTTATTTATAACCCAACAATCAATTTTATTTATTATATATTATTATTTATTTATTATTATATATTATTTTTTGTAGTATCAGTTGTAATCAACAGCCAGCTTGTATGGAGAATACCCTGTTCTTATTTGATACATAGAACATGTACTTCAACTGGTGGTGTTTTATATCGGAAGTACAGAATTGGAAATTAAAGTTTTCTCTGCTTTACATTCTGCCTTTTGGGAAATTGATATGAGCTGCTACATGCCAAAAAAATGTCGTAAACGGTTGTGGAGGGGGGTTGGGTTTAGAAGCTTGTGTCATCTTTCCCCTGTTGGGTTTCAGCAGTTGGCAGCCCAAGCTTTTGGTTTGGGAGGGTTAAAAATAGTGTGGTGCTTTGAGTGGGTGGGGTGGCCAAAAAGACAGCTTGGCAGTCCCAGCCATGACTGTGCATGTCAGCCACCACCTCTACCCCCACCCGGAGAGAACCTGCCTCAACTTGGCTATATGCTCCAGCCCTCAACAGACTTTTCTTGGCACATGCCTGCCATTCCTGTAGTTTGTGGAGCAGGGAGCAGAAGCAGCAGTGTGGGCTAGTTAGAGACACCACCCCTCTGTGTAATTCTGCCGTTGCCTTCAGGGGCTACAGGCCCTGGCTGTAGATGCTGTTTTCTGTGAACTCTAATCTCCCACATGCTGTAGCTACTACTGGAACTAGGTCCTGCTAACTGCTGTTTTTCCCTTGCTGGGACAACTGACCAGACTGGCTCACGCACATGGTGAAGGATCTAGAAAATCGGGTGGGGAGGGTTACTGGCAGATTGAGCCATCTGGTGAAATTTCTAGTAAGATCAGTTTTAAAAACTTGGCTGGCCTGAATGCTCGGTTTCTGGTGTTGGTATCGAGGCCCAGAGTAGTGATCACACATCTTATGCTCTCGGCTCAGGCACATTTGTCTAACGGCTTATTTAGAGGTTGTAATACAGACTTCTATAGGCATATAATGATCATGGGTTCGAGGTTTGTTCAAAGCAGCTTAAAGCTTTAATGCTGAGTTCAGGTGGGGAACTGAACTCAAGGTGAAAAAAAAAACAACTATGCTGGTAAAAATTCAGTAGCCCATTATCACATCTCTTCGCCCAAGCCTGATGGTAAATGGTGCAGTCATTAGTCTTTGCCCTTGTCAATGTTTAGATGTTAGTATGTTGAATCAGAGATGCTTTATTGAATTTTATTCAATATTGGGTAGATAGCAATAATTTCTGAAATTAGCACATTAGCACCTTATCATAATGCTTTTAAAAACCATACTCAATTAAAATATACAATACCTCACTGAACTAAATTAGATATGCTAGTGGAATTCACAAGAATTGTGCCTGCATATATGGATCATAAATTAGTTTGAAAAGACTGTTTGTAGAATTTGCAAAATATTGATGAGCCAAGCATGTAGGATCGTGCTGCTGCTGAGATGGTTGCATATTACAGTTTAATATGTAATCTGTGTAATGCAATGTTTTCTCTCTCAATAGTATGTACGTCTGTTTTGATTATGTCAATCTGGGCTAATTCTTAACCTTTTTGTAAAGGCTTTAATTGGAACAATGATTCATCTGAATTCCAATTTTGACTCTCAGCGTTGCTACAAGTCCTGGGTTAACTATTTTCTGAGAGATAAACAGGTGTGACTTTTTATAGGCATTACTTTACCTGTCTAGGCCTATGTGTGACATCAGCTACGTGACACCCAGTCTTCAGCCCCACACCCACCAAAGAGCGTTTTTTTAAATTTACTTCCTTGTTTGATGACACATTATGTTTTGTTTAAATAAAAAAACATGATTTGATATTTATTTTCTGAGCAACGTATAGCCTAGCAACTGAAAACTTTTTTTCACTAGCACTGGGGGGAAAAAACATTTCAAGCAAGCAGCCTCAGGAAAAATATCTGATGTTATAATTCAGACATTTTCAGGTTTAATATGTTTTTTTCCATTTTAATATACATTTCCTAGCTCACACTAGTTGCTAGTAACACTGAACACTGAAGCTAGAGAGCACAAGTGCTCTTTGTGGAAAGTCCATGTGTCTGATGACCAGAGAGGACACCTAAAAATTGGCAGCTACACTGTTGCACTATAGTGGCAGCAGGATTTAACCTACACGTATCATTGCTGACTTTGTTTGGCTTACTGTATATTCTACAACACTTCAGTCATAAAAAAAATTCACGAGAGGCTGTTCTAAATGAAAGTCCAGGACTTCATAACTGTACAAATCCTACTATAATCGATTGTCCACCCATAAATATAATACATTTTCAAGTGTTCAGTAAGTTAAGTTACTGTAAAGTTAGCTGACTCATAATGATTTATGCAGAAGTTTTAATACATAGAATTTTACATTTTCTCTGTCCATCTTGTCTCTCAGTGTCCTGAGCCATGGGGGCATTTCTGGACAAACCGAAGACTGAGAAGCACAACGCCCATGGTGCAGGCAATGGGCTTCGTTTTGGCCTGAGCAGCATGCAGGGCTGGCGGGTGGAGATGGAGGACGCACACACGGCGGTGGTGGGCCTGCCCCACGGCCTGGACGACTGGTCCTTCTTTGCTGTGTACGATGGCCACGCCGGCTCCCGGGTAGCCAACTACTGCTCTAAGCACCTGCTGGAGCACATCGTCACCAACAGCGAGGACTTCCAGCCTGGCACCGACTCCGTGGAGGGGGTGAAAAGTGGCATCCGCTCTGGCTTCCTAAAGATCGACGAGTACATGCGCAACTTCTCCGACCTGCGCAACGGCATGGACCGCAGTGGGTCCACGGCTGTGGGCGTCCTCATGTCCCCGGGGCACCTGTACTTCATCAACTGCGGAGACTCGCGGGCAGTGTTGTGCCGCGCCGGACAGGTGCGCTTCTCCACGCAAGACCACAAGCCCTGTAACCCACGCGAGAAGGAACGCATCCAGAACGCCGGAGGCTCCGTAATGATCCAGCGTGTTAATGGCTCTCTGGCTGTATCGCGTGCCTTGGGGGACTATGACTACAAGTGCGTAGATGGGAAGGGACCCACCGAGCAGCTGGTCTCTCCTGAGCCAGAGGTTTTCGAGATCCCTCGGGTTTCAGAGGAAGATGAGTTTGTGGTGCTGGCATGTGACGGCATCTGGGATGTGATGAGCAACGAGGAGCTGTGTGAGTTTGTGCGCTCACGGCTAGAGGTGTGGGATGACCTAGAGAAAGTCTGCAACTCTGTGGTGGACACGTGTCTACACAAGGTAATGGAGGAGTATGGTGGAGTCAGTTTGTTCTTGTTTTGTTAACCATCATTTGCTTGTGTGTCTGTATGATGTTAGAACATGTTTCTGCCCTTTTAGTGTTGCACTTCTGCTCTTTTTTGCCCTTTCAGTAAAAGTCATTTACTGAGCTGTGTCCATTACCCATCGAAAAAGTCTTATCTGGGCATTTAAATGTGTATTTTGCTTTATTTTTCATATTTTAAGTGGCCGTTACTTACATTTAAGTTCCTTGCAGTATAATGTAATTGACATGTCAGTCTATTATGAGGTTCAGTCCCTCTCTTTGTTATTGTGTAATATCATTTCCATCCACTTTGTCCACCTTGGACGCTTTCACTAGTGTTCTGGTTAAAGTCTCAGTATGACTGCAAGTCATACATTTCTATGCAAAGTAAATATTGGCGAGAGAAGAGCCAGCACAGATTTGTGATCGTTTACAATAGCTTTGGTACTATAAACACACACTGACCTGATTTGAATTTAAATTGATCTGGGTACCTTGGTCCTTCACACCACCCTCTTTTTATTTCCCATCCAGGGCAGCCGTGACAACATGAGTGTTGTGCTGGTGTGTTTCCCCAATGCGCCCAAGGTGTCGGAGGAGGCGGTGAACAGAGAGTCGGAGCTGGAGAAGTTCCTCGAGTCTCGTGTTGAAGGTAAATGAAAGCTGCCAAACTATTAGGATCAGTTTTTTTAGAAACATTGTAATGTTTGAACTCTGCAAATTGTGTATGGGCGCCTTTTAGTTTCATTTACTCCAGAAAAGTTTAACTCTGTTTAAAAGGAAATCCATAGGACAGGTCTTAACGATTTAATTATTCAGGTTGCATCAGTATTCAAATATCAATTATGTTTTTGGTGTTTTGGGGGGAAAAAAACATAATGCTTGCCCTTACGCCTTTAGACTTACTGAACATACATTTAACCTAAATTAATTTCATCTGGTTGAAATTTCCATGTATTTGCTGTCTTAAACTCACATTGCACATTTTAGATTATGCTTACTGCAAAATATGTGCTGAGAAATTTTCAATGGCAAGTTTTTGATGCAAGTATATGTAGAGACGGCACTGATCCAGTACCACATATTGGATTGAGGTTGGATTAGGTTGATATTGAAATGCTGGATGAGATATCAGTGAAGAAATGTTTAGAGATAACGATTCAGTACCATCCAAAAACCTGTCTGAAAATAGCACAGCAGTGTTTTGCAGCTGCGCACCCCACGTGCTAATTGGCAGGTTAGTTGAGCACAGTTCTATACTGTGACCAACAGACATTTATTCATTAATCGTTTCCAGTTTGGTTGTGAAGTAAAACGTTCAGGATCGGATAAAGAAGAAAAAGATCAGCAGAAACCTGACAGAAACGGATCTAGAGAGGAGAAATAATGAAGCACATCTAAATTCATGTTACTCTGTGGCTTTAGTACATTCAAGCCTAAAAACGTTGTTTGCCGTTATCCTGCTGAGATTTAAAATGAGGCTGAAAATTAAAGGTTGAGATTAAGATGCTTAAGGTCTGTGGGATTTGCAAGGCAATAATATCATTGTACTAAGAGAGACACTGGTGGTAGTGAAGTGTGAGGGAAAGCCTTTTTGTTTTATAATTTTGTTTATGCATACTGAGCCACAGTTATTGGGTGACTTTCTAATGCACATCACTATTGGATTGGTATAGAGACATTGCCATCATGCATAATTAAGTAATAATTAAGTAATTACGATGCCATCGAATGGCTCTTTTGTGCTAGCATTATGTTGGTGATTTTTGAAAGCATGTGGAATTCAAATAATGTAGATTTATCTGCTAACATTGTGGTTCATTTTGATCATGGTTTGTTTTTGATGGATGTTTTGTTGGTATTTTGGATGAAAGCTTGGATGCTTGTTCAGAAACACCAATTAACATCCAAAACTTGGTATTTGGTATGTTTTTTTTAAACCGTAGCATGGAATTTGCATTCAGATGTCTTCAGTCTAGCACGATATCTAATCTAAACTTAAGAAACTGGCAATAATGGAAAATAGTAGTCATATAGCCTTCCATTACACCACTTCATGGATTACGATTATTAATATTTTATGATGTACTGTATATTCCTCTGCTGTTCTGCCATATAGATCTATATGGTAGATTTAAATACCTCTCCTCTGTACATCCTCTTCTTTCTCTCCTTTGCCTTTATCCACTTTATTTATATGCCACAGCCAGGCAGGTTTTCACCTCAGACAGTCAAAGGTTGGCAGTTTGGTGTTTCGCTCAGGTGTTCTCAGGTGTTGCCCATATGCTGGAGATATTAGCAAGGGAACAGTGATGAATAATGCTAATCAGCCTCTCCTCTTTGTGCTAATATCGACATGCTTAGCTATTTGGATACATCTTAAGTGCTGCGTCTCCAGGAATGGCGAGATTGATCCGAGCGTGCGTCCGGCTGTGCTTCCCCATTCCTGATGTATCAGATGTTCTGCTTAATTGAGCCTTTGGCAGTGCTTAGTGTGTTGCACTTGTGTAATGTTCTTGGTGCTTCTCTTTACCTTGCAGAGATCATGGAGAAATCGGGAGAAGAAGGTATACCAGATATGGCCTATGTCATGCGCAGCCTCTCTGCTGAAAACATCCAGAACTTGCCACCAGGAGGAGGTCTTGCTAGCAAGTGAGAGAACCTCACAATTAAATGTCCTAGTTTCTGCCTTTACATGCTAAATTCTAAGAATATTAACCTTGGAATAGTGTCATAAATGTTCTCACCAGCCAAATGTTCTTTTCAGTTCTAACTACTGCATTATTCTGTTTTCTCATGTGTAACATCCTTTATCTGTGCGCACTGTATCCCTCCAGCATCTTATGCCTTGCCTTTCTCCTCTTAGACGCAGTGTAATAGAGGCTGTGTACAACAGACTAAACCCACACAGAGAAGATGATGGGGTGAGTTGGTCTTTGTAGTTTTAAGGGAAAATGTCGCTCAAAGCAAACTAGCAAACCATAGGCTTGTTCTTAGGCTCTTCAGATTTGGTGGAATCATGTCTTGATGCTGATATGGTAGTCTTTGACAAAATCATATGATATTAGCAGGACCTTTAAATTCATCACGGTGTTCTGGTGATCTTTAGTAATGAATTCATATCAGCAGCTTCTTAGAGCGGTTTTCATATCTCTGGCTTTGTTTCAGTTTTGTGTTTTGCGTTGCTTGAAAACATTTTGTGTTCATTTCATGTCTGCGGGGGTTTCAGTCAGATGTTTGATTTAATCTCTGAGTGCCGGTGAAATTGTATCGCCTGAGGAGGGTTTGGGAGTGTGGTTTTTTTTTTTTTTTTCGTTGCTGAAAAGGTGCTTGCACATTTCGTCTTCACTTCAGTGCTTCCCTTGACACTCTTACACTTACACATTCATCAGCTTCTCCTTGTCCCACCCCTTTATTCTCAGTTGTTCTTAATGTGAGCCAGGATGATTGCAGTGTGAGATCTTGGGGGCAGATGGCCTGTCCTAATCAGGCTCAGTCTCTTAACCTTCTCTGCCCACTGACACTGGCGTCTTGCACCAGGCCACGGCGGGTGAGGAGGACGAGGGTAGCGCCGCTGCCCACCTGCTGGAGGCGCTGCGCCAGTTCCGCCTCAGTCACCGAGGCGAGTATCGCCACGTGTTGGAGCAGGCGCTCTCCACCTGTCGGCTGTCCTGCGAGACAGGCGGAGCCTCCAGACCTAATCCTCAGGAAGAAGTTCCCTCAGCCCCACCGTCCGCCGCCACAGAGCCCCTCAGCTCTGGGGAGGAAACGGAGGAAGCCGCCAAGCCGCCTCCCCTCGACGAGCTCTCTGATCCTTCTGTTGCATGACCCCTGATGTCCAGTACAATAACCTCCGACTCCCACAACCACTCCCCCTCCCCCTCCCTCGCTCCGCTGTCTTTCCTCACTGGCTCTGAACACTAGTCAGATCCCCGAACATTTTGTGGCACGGCACACTCCCACACTAGTAAACAGTTTTTGGTGCAGGTTTTTGGTTAAACATTCGGTCTCGTGTAGGTGTTTTCCAAAAAGGGAAAACGGCGCCTGGTTCTGTGTCCAGTTAATCCGCAAAAGGGCCAAACTTCTGTATAGCAAAGTCAACAAAGGACAAGGTTTGAAGCACTATTCCTGTAACTTAAAACCTGCCCTGTGACTGTAAATGATGTTATCCTTGGCATATTCCAGCACTGTCTATAGTCAGCACTTTCCTGACGTGTAGCACTTAGCATTGATCTAATCTAGACCCCATGGAAGCTTTATTCATCCATGGGGGATATATTTGAATGTAGAGTTTGAGTGGAGACATGGTATTGGAGGTTTCCAATAAGGGAACAAAAATCACAGCCACTTTTAGGTGTGGTATTCCAGTGTTTACACCATGTGATTCACTAAACATTTATAAAAGGGAAATCACATTCATAGACCTGACAATCTGGGGCTTGCCAAGGGCATTCACTAACTTCTTGCTCTTGAATATACCGGCACATGCTCGTTGCCATGCAGTGCATGTGTACTTTCCAATTTGGATTTATTTTTTCATTACTTCCCCAGTGCGTGTCTACGAATGGGCACATGCATATGTGAGCGCGCGTGTGAACGAGAGGAGCTGTGTGGTAGAACTCATAAGTATGGCACTCTTCCTGATTCAGATATGTGAATAACCAAATATGTGTGTAAGAAATGAATGATAAAGATGTGCATTCTGTCTGAGGGTGTGGTTGTAAGCAGTACCTCAGTGTTTCTGTCCTTTTAATTACCCGTCTTGGTTATATGATTGAAGTCACATGTTTGCTGTCACCTCTTTGACTGTTGGGAAGCAGGGAAGGTGACATGACCACAGCTGCCACTTAAGAGCTCAAAAATGTTAATTCAGCAACAAAAGCAGTTAGAAAGTAATAAACACCTTTGCAATGGAATTGTCTTTTTTATTATGCTCCTCATAACCAGTATACATGGCCAATATGCTACAGAAAACTGTTATACAGCCCCCTCCAGACATCTCTGTCTGCTTGCCTTGAAAGATGGCAAGAATTTTAGCTTTGCCTCTCACCTTAATCCTCAGGTTAGTTGACAGCCCACTGCCACATGATTGCTCAAATGTCTGTACTCATGCACAGTTTGCACAGAGACACTTCACCATCAGTATGTGAACTGGATAATTTGTGATCCTGTCCACATGGGGTGAGTGTCATACTCCAAAGATACCAAAGCATTCTGTCACCTTTTTTAAGGGTTCTTTTCCTCTTCAGATTACCCATGTTGAAGTCATTTACAAAAAACAAAATTGTTAATCTAGTGACATTTTGGCTTAATTGAATATTGCATATGTAATACTCCTAAGCAGTCAGCATAACTGCATGTCTAAAGATCTCAAATATCCAATCAAAATATTTCTAGTACTGCTGATTATAAGAAAGAGTGGGGGTCGATATGTAATCCTGTTAATGTCTTCACCTATCAGCACTAACCCATACAGTTATTATTTTGGTTTGGGTTAGAGCTTTAGCAAAACCTCTGGAAGACATTATATGTTCATCCTGAACAGTGTGTGAGTTCAGTGTGTTTTGATCGTGTAGGTTTTATTTTATTTTCATTATCATTCTTATTATAATTGTTTTGAACCAAATAAATCTAATTGAACATTGAACTGTTGTCATTGCTGCTGTTTGACGTTAGTAGTGCCCGCGTCTGCTAAACGTTTGTGTTGAGCAAGTGGCAAAAGCTCTCAGGTTGTACATTCTTAACATGTGGTCAACATGTCAGTAACACAATGCTGCCTCCTTTGTTCTGATGGGCTGTTTTGCGATCGTACATTTTTGGTTTAGCAGGTAGGTATGTTGGCAGAAAATACAAGAATGAGAAACATCTGGACATCTGGTGTTTTGAATAGCAAAACTTTCAAAGTCCAAATTTCACTGTCAGTACATGTGTGACTCTCAGTGATTCATGAACATCTTTTAGATTTTCACTCTGATCTTCTCAGGTAAGTGTGGTTAAGGTCTTTTTGGGGCCTCTTACATGTGTCTAGTTACTGCATATAGTTGAACTTTTACCTTTATTGGTTTGTTTTCATTGTAAACAGTATGTTCTTGGCTGCATGGTATAATCTGATATTTACCTTGTATTCTTCTGTTTTTTAAACTAGCAGGTTCAAATTTGCCTTGTGTGGGGTCCCTATGAGTACCTAGTGTTAACTTTTTTTTTTCTTTTCACTCTACCTCATCTTTGGTAATAGCCCCAGTGAGACTCTTTAATTGTCATACTCAGAGGCCTGTGATGTTTCTCATACAAGACCTGCCTTTGCAAGTCCTCTGGCACCAGAATCCCCAGAGTACTATAACATGTAACCATTGGTTAATCTGCATAACCTCCATTTTGTATGTTACATGCTGGGTATTAATGTTTTTGTTTGGTTTTTTGTTTGTTTGTTTTTGCTTTGTTTTTTTTCCCTACATGCTTTGCTCTTTCTGCTGTCTCCTCAGTTCTTGCTTGTCAGCTCTTTCTCCTCCATGTTTTTTTCCTTAGATTGCTCATTTCTTTCCCTCTCTTTGTTTTCTCCCTGTCGCAGAGTGGAGGTGACCTGGATGACCCGTGGTAGCCAGAGACACCCATGACTCCAAATGAGAATGTCGTCAATGCACACAGAAGAAAACCTTTACTCACACTTTTTGGTTTTAATTGCAAGAGATTCATAGGAAATGTTAAGTCTGGAAAGCTACATACAGAAATCAAGAGAAATGGCAAGATTTTTTAGAACTGCAGCATTGTTGATAAGAGAGTAATTAATTTTCACTTTTTTTCCCCCCTCCATGATTTACCCTTCCTGCTATAATTGAACTGAGTGATAACTGTTGTGAGGATTTGCGGCTTGTTCCTGAAGTGTAGGAGAGGACTCTGGACCTTACAGATGGCAGTGCCAGGGAGCTCTGAGAGAGAACTGAGGTGTTTGAACCTCTTTTGATATTTCAGGGTGCTCTAGCGTGAGGAGCTCACTCTGCACCTCCTCACCAGGTTCTTGGATATGGCTTTCACATCCCCACCCCACGCATGTGCAGCTTCCCAGAGACGTGTGTGAACAGCAGAACCTCATTGTTCACCTTTTTTTTTTTTTTTTTTTTTTTTTTTTTTTTACTTCCTTCTACCAAGCACCCTGACTCTGCTTACACCCTGGATGTAGGATTTTTCTTCTTCCTAGTCCTGCCCCTTGTGATCTCTTAAGTATCTTTTTTTTTTTACGTTTTGTTAGGGGTATGATGCTTACTGTGTCACGTACAACTCCTGGTGCTTGTTTGTTAAAGTATCTAGACAGAGCGCTCATGACGACAAGAAGATAAAAGGACAAATGCTCACGTTCCCCCAGCAGCTGAAGAAAACAAACTCCTGGAGGGAATGTCAGCATGGTTAACTTGTACATTTTGTGGGGTCTGCAGGACTTGTTCAATGCCATTCAGTTCCTGACGCAGTCAATGCAATGCAGAGATCTCTCAGCCAGTCTTTAAGGAGCCTCGGCTAGGTTCACATTTTTAGTCAAGTCCTGCTGGGAACGAAGGAACCTCAGGAAGGTTTTGCTCTTCATGTAAGGTTGGGTTCTGCTCAGGAGGGATCTATTCTTAAAGCAGTAGAACAAAGATGTAAACCAGTTGGGGATTCAAAAGAACTGGATTTACCCCCCACCCCCTTTTAAACTTCCAGGTCCTTTACTTTTTCTCTTTTCTTTGTTTCTTTTTACTGAGTCTTTGCTTCTGTCACTATTACTCTTTTCCCTAGTACTTCTCATTTCTTCCATCAACCTTTCTGTTTTTTTTGGATTTTGTTTGTTTGTTTTTTTTGCAGTTCCTCTAACGAAGTTAAAAGTTTTAATACAATTTTAAACTTTTCATTTAAAAGATTATTATTAAAGCCGTTTTTGCAGTTTTTATGATGTAATTGGTTTTGTTTGCAGTCACATAAAAACATGCATTTAAATAAAATATTTAAGAAGGTTAAGACTGTTAGAGTATTTCTAAAGCAACTGCAGAAATATGTATATGCACCCAGATCTTGCTATCAGCAAGCAAATGAAAAGATTGAAAGATTTGCCACTCTGTTTTCTGTGCAATAGGTACTTTGTTGAGTTCGTTGTGGGTAATCCCCCCCCCCCCCTTTTAAATCGAATTGAATTTATAATTTTTTTTTTATGCGCAGATTTTGGATCCTTATGGGAAATCCGTAGTAGTAAAGGTTGGCTTTCAGTACAGTTAGGTTATGGTGAATAAACCTCTCGTTTAAACACTCGTACGTACATATGTACATACGCAAGCATTAACTAGCATGAGTGTTGCTCATATGTATGTATGTTTTTCTTGTTTTTACTATATATTGACACATGGTTTTTCACATTCAGATGTACTTATTTTCATTCATGCTCGGGGTGCATTTTTCTCTCACCCTCTTCTCCTCCATTCTCCACTTCCCTATTTCATCCCTCTACAGAAACATTTATATACTCAAATGCGCTAAGCTGTGGAAGCCTATCTGGAAGTTGTCCTCTAACATGCCAACACCATCCTCCATCCTTCAACATTGCTCTTGAGCATTCATTTACCTTACCTGATCAGGTGTGTAGCTTTAAAATGTGTTAATTGAATTCAATGAGATGATTGTTTATGTATGTATATATATTTTTGCAGTTTCTTTTCCCACTGGTACACTTAAATTGTAGCCATATGCTGGAAAGCTTAATTTTATGATGGATAGAACTAGAAAGTAAATTTACTAAATGATTTCTAGTTAAAATGTTAAAGATATATATTTTGTGCTGTGGGTGGCCAAAAGGATGTACCCACTTTTTCTATATCTACAATTAATAGAATCACAGTTGGGGCGGATTTTATTTATTCAGAAGATTTGGCTTTATGAGAAGTGCTATAAGATGGGGAGGGGCATCTGTTGGGGGCTGGGAGGCGGAGAATGCTGGCCAAATATGGTTTTGAGATGGTGATGGCGGGGCATTTTATTTTTGCCCTCACACTTCTTCACTTCTTATCTCAAGACTCTGCTCTCTCCTGTTCTCTTTCTCCCTCACTAACTGTCTGATCCTCTCTATCTACTTTGTAACATCCATGTAATAAAAGTCCCTAGTATGATGTTGTGGTATTTCATTAGCATACAGTGAACATGATCTGTTATCATCAATAAAGGATTGATAAAGGTTGGTGTTAAATCTACTGCCTTGTTTATATAACTCTGTTCAAAAATTTATTTATTTTTTTCTAGCCGAGTTTGCTTGCTCTGGCATTTTTGCGTTGTCTTTTTATCCATCGCTATCTTGTATCCAAATGCGTCTTGGAAAATTCCAAACTTTTACAATTATCCTATAATAGGATTGAAGACCTGTTTGAGACTGTGGTGTCAACATCGAGACACAAGAGGGCATGATAACTGCACTGAATGCTTTAGAACTTTAATTACACTCCAAGGTGTGAGACTGAGGAACATGGGTGTGCTTGGTGGCTCACTACTTTTGTTGTCCTGATGATTGCTGTGTTGCGACGGAATATAGTAAATACTAAGAACAAGGGTTATGATGGCGTCTGAATGGGGGGAAAAAAATGAATTGAAGAATGCCCTGAATTATGATTGAGAACTTGCACAAATTATGAAGAGCAGCAGACAGGCTACAGACTTTGTCTGACCTACAAGGCATTTCTAATTGCATGTGGAGAAGGTGATAAAATGCGTAATTATGTCTGGGGGTTTCTGAAAAGATCTCATCCTGATTAAGAGTATTGGTGCCAATGCTCTCAGCTCCTAGACACAATTGCTAGTGTGATCTGTTAGAAAGCTGCTGCTGTGAGAAATTGGGGTAACGCTGTGGGCGTCGGCTAAGGAGTCCCACTCACCTGACACTATGTAGGTCATCGTCTAACCTTTTCTCCTAATCTGCTACCTCAGTGAGCAGACACATCCTTCCTCAGCGCCGGGTCTTTGCTCTTCATTTCAGAGCCTCTATCCCAGTAACGGCCAAATCCCCCTAATGGTCCGACCGAGCCCCCGCACTGCCGTATCTCCTAAACCTCTCCTCTCCTGACGGTTGTTTTCCTTAGATCAGGATGTCAAACATGTGGATTAGAGTAATCCACTCTCGTCAGACTGAATCGGAAGGTGTGGGGGGTGGGGTGGGTGGGGGTGATTGGGTCAGCACTTGACTAAATTGTGGACATCTTCAGTTTTGTGGATTTGGAGGTTAAGCAAAGCAAACTGAGTATACGTTGGACAAAGTAGGAAGGTAAATGAAGGGGTGGCAGTGGTAGATGAGGGAAAATGCTTGATGGTGTCTTGAAAATACCACAATGTTGTATGCCACACTCAGTCTTTTTAACTTTTTATTTGCTTTTCTTAGGCAAGATGTCTTATGTTCTAGTGTTACCTGAGGTCCATCAGCTCGGTGTGGTTTGAACTTCTTGTGATGCAGAGCTTGAACTGAATATAGAGATTCCTGTGACAATTTGTGTATTGTGCCCAGAAGCTGTTTTTATTTTTTTAAATGGATAAGCAAACAGCTTACCACTGTGCTGCAGATATATAGTGAAAGGATGAAACTAATTGTTTACAAATTCGAGATTATCTTGTCTGTGAAGGTTTTCCAGGTCATTGAGTTGAATCCTTGCAGTAAATCAAGTAGAGTGACTTTTAACGCTGTTTTTCCGCTCTTAGGGACTTTCAGTTTCATCAGAACTGATGACGTCTCTTGGAACAGTTGATAACTTCAGGATTGTACATCATCAAGTCACTTTGACATGCCAGAACAGAACAAAATAAATTCCTATCGTGTGGATGAGGATTGCTTCTTTTTTTTTCCTTTTGAAACTTTTCATGGAAACTTTAATGTCTTAAAACAGTAAAGCCTTCATGTTTTGTTAAACAAGCTTGTAACCCCTTCTGTTCATAAACAGGATACTGCATTGTGACATTTGCTATTTTAATAAGCTCTCAATACTTTTAGTGCACTAAGCAAATATCTGTCCCGTGCAGTGTGTGGACTGGGCACTGATGGTTTGAATGGCAGGTAGCGTGAGCAGGGGGTCGGGATTACCCCTCTCTCCAAAACCTTGGTTACACTACAGGATTAAATGAGCTGCTGAAAGAATGCACCCGGGGTGGTGCGAGCATGCGTCCTGGGGCGGGAGATTAAGAGGAGCTGGAGTGGCAGGATTACAGAGGAAATGAGAGCAGTGAGCAGGGGAGTGGGAGTCAGTTAATTCAGCTCTAATTAAACACACTGACCAACCTGCATGCTTCCTCTCTCTTCACCAGGATTTGCTTCTGCCTGTTGAGATGTTGTTAATTTATGTATTGTAAAATCCCACTGTTCCTGTTCAGGTTGGAACAGGTTTGGTGGCCAGGTCTGCATGTTGACCTGTTCTTATCTTTCTGTAGTTCCTGTCATCTGCCAACTTATCCACCCCCTCCTTACTAGTTTTCGCGTGAACTCAAGGTAATTCTGAATGCGTTCTTGGTTCATCGGTTACCCCTAATCATTCCGTATTTGCAGTCTTAAAAAGCTGTGAATGAGCACTTTTTTATTCAAATTTTATTGTGAGAGTATAAAGCAATATAAATTGATCTTACACTGTGTGTGTATGCAAGAGAGAGAGAGAGAGACATCATATTTGTGTTCGTAGATATTTGAGTCTCAGCAGGCAGCATCCAATGGAGCTGAATGTCCCTCCCTCTCAGCCACTGGCCCACCAACCAGCTCTGTTCTGACATGACGGCTCTTTGTGTTTGTGTAGCCAGGCCGAAACCCCTGGCCACAGGAAGGAATTAAGAGAGGAGAGGAGGGGAGAAGTAATTATGTTTAGCCACTGAATTCTGGAGATCCTTGTGTTAATTATGCGATTCACTACAAAACACTGTCAAGTCAAGTGAAAAGAGCAGGAATGCTGGTGCGGGCGGCCCAGAACATGACACCTCAGTGCCCCCCCGAGAGGCCATGTCTGCTATGGGCTGAGGACAGCAGGATAAGCTCTTCGTGTATAGCAGCGTCCAATTACAGCCCTGCCCATTAACATGCAGCTTTGCATCTCAGCATGGGTCTGCTGGTTCCTCAGCAGTTTGTTTTGTAACTCTGTTGAGTGGCAGTGTATGGAACAAACAAAGAACTAACCGCTGGTATATATTAATTGCAAATACTGTTTTTTTTGTTTTGTTCTGTTCTTTTTTTTTTTAATGTTTAAAAAAATGTCCACATTTTGCTAAGGATATAATGAATTTTTTTTTTCCCTCGAGCCAGCAGTTTGAGCCTGAACATGCCATTGTGTTGTATGCAGAATCAGGAGGGATGGGCTATGCATTAATGGCTTTCTAATTCACAGGAAGAGAAGTGCGCGATCCTGAGGAGGCAGACCAGTGTACACTTAATGCCTCTCTCCAGATTACGGCTCCTCTTTTTAAGCACTGAGACAGGAGCAGATACGATCAGGAGCAGGACCCGGCTCTGCAGGCTAAGGTAGTACAGTGGAGGAGAGGAGATGAGAGGAAGTCATTTGTGGACTGAGCATGTTTCATGCCTCAGAAACCATGTGGAATTAAATGGAGTAATCGCAGCTCGGGGCCACCTTTCTCCCTCTCGCTCCGTCTTCCTCTCGTGAGTGGAGCAGATTACCAGTGGATCAATGTGGGGGCTGGGTCAACACACACACACATCTTCCCTGCAGTGTTTTTCATCAGGTGCGTAGGTACTAGCATGGAATTATGCAGACGACTTCTTAGCGAAGACAAAAAAGGAAGGGGGTTGTTTATCAGCTATACAGAAATATTGTGAAAAGATAATCTTGAGAAAAATCATTTTTCTTTTGGAACAAACAAGTAACACGTTGGGATTTTCAGGATTCATCTCTCTGAATTCTGAATCGTCTTCAAAAATGTGTTTTGTGATTGGTCCAAACCGCTGCCACTCTGTCTGACCTGCCGCTCACCCGTTAACATCAGGAACCTTGAAGTCATTTAACCCTGTGTCCTGCACCCTGCCAGAGAGAGGACACACACAAGGTCAAAGGTAGAGCACTAGTTGTGATTCAGACCAAGCCAAGCATTTAATTGCAGAGCCTCCCTCAGGCTACTTCTGTGAATGTTCTTAATCCACTGCCATAATGCACATTGCCCAATCGTGTATGTTCATTATCTGCACTCAGTGTGTGCTCCTGGGCAGTCATTGTGAAACGCGTCTTCTGTGAGCTGTGTGAATTCTGACAATGGCAGCTGAGTATTGAGACAAGGCCATTTATCTTATTTAAAGGGGTGTAGAGGTGGTAGACGGAGGGATCAGCAAGTCTCGAGCATCATTGGGAGCGTCTGTAATACGAATGTTTTCGATTCCAGCGCATGCCAGATATGACCTAATGTAATTCTTTTAAATAAAAGCTCAGTTTCTGATAGGTAAAGGATATCTTCAACCTGTTCCTGTACAGCGGAATAGGAAGGTGGTCCACCTTTGTTCTAAAATAAGAATGTACATTTAAGTGCTACTTCACTGTATGTTGCACACTTTAGACCTACTTTAAAATAATCATCTAGGCTACAAATGTAGTAATGACTGGAACGAAAAAGGCTAAAAATATTGGTGCAGCAGTTTACAAAGAGGTCACAAGCTCAGAGGTGTCCTGTCTAGTTAAAAAGAAATCTTAACGTGGAGGGGGTTTGCCTTCTGCCCGAGGTGTGAGAGGAGTAACGGGAGACGTATGAGCTTACCAGGTAATTGTCTACCAGTGGGTGGCAGCAGTCTCCACATTTTGTTTGAGGTGTTCTTAATTGTGTCCTCTGGCGCTTAAGCGTCTACAGCAGGGCTGCCCAGCTCGCCTCTGTAAGGGGCTGCGGTCCAGGAGAATGTGTCCTTGTCATAATACTCCTTTCAGACCTGCTCGTTAACTGATTAGATGAATCAGGTGAGTTTGAGCAAGAGCTTTCGCCGCTCTGTGCTCGTCTCTGGCCCCTGCACTAACCCCTGATGTAAACGTTGTAGTCTCATGTAAATATATATTGAATATTCAGACGCATTGACTCCAGCTTGGTGAAATTCCCTGTGTTGCTTTAGATATTTATGTTGCTTCGCTCAAGAGCAGGCCTGTGTAATGAAGAGGCATCACTTACATCTGAGCTGTTCAAGTCACGAAAAATAAAGTGGGAAGAGGTAGAAAGTTGGCACCCTGCAGGGACCAAAAGTGATTAATACAGGTATGCTGCCATTTCTGTTCTCTACTAGTGCCAGTTTCACGAGCCTGATAAAGACTCCAGTACAGGAAAAAGAAAAGAAAAAAAGGCTAACATGGAGGAAGTAGAATCCATTCCTGAGAGCCGTTCTGCAACACCTGGGCAGATTTACTTACACTGCCTTTCGCTGACTAGAGGCCATGGAGCTGTTTACACAGTGACTCAATCACAATTTCATCATCGCTTCTCTCTCCATTATGTATTTATTCACTTATTTACGCACATGTATTCAAATGTGCACCTGTATCTTCCTGTCTCTCAGTGTAATTCCACTGCTTTTGTCCCATCGTCAGCTGATGACGTTCTCCTCCCCCATAGGGCACCTTCAGAGTGTTCTCTACGGCTGGGCTGGACAGGGATGGTTTTACTGGATTATGATTAGGTGCTGATGATCAGAGGCAGAGGCTCTTAATTGGAGTGGTGCATGTTCCTAGTTGAAGCTGGAGATGTTGGCTAACAGATCTATCCAAAGCAGAGTCGGGCTCAGAACAATGATACAGCACAGGTAGGAGGCAGGACGTCAATAATTCTCTAATCATTTCCGATAGGTTGTGGAGGCTCAGTGGGACACGTGGATAAGGCAAAGATGCCACAGTTCTGCTGTGCTTTGACTCCTGAGCCCTTTCGTTCTCCGTAAGATTACTGGCCGCCTGTCAATCATAATGCAATCATAACTGAAAGGTGTTCTCAATCAGCATTGTGGATTAAGAGATTATGCTCATGTTCTTGCCGTCCATTATGATCGGCAGCCCAGTGTAATTTGGTGATGGGGAACTGGTCCATTTCCATGGACTATTACCCCGGTCACCCTGAATAGGCTTGTGACAGGTGTGACCTCTCTAATAACAAAAAGAGCATATTGATATAATTGCTCCCATTTTTGTGATTAATTTCATATTGTAATGGGGCAGGATTTAACAAAGCTTTTCCCAACTCCCCACCAGCAGTGCAAAGCTTCTCATTACAGGGAGAATTCAGTCTTCGGGCCTTACTGTTATATGTCTGCAGTTAATACAGGTCATCCTGGTAAATGAGCATATGTTATATTGCTGTATGTCCGTGTCCTTGGAGAGACCTGCCATGTGAATGACTCGGATTCAATAAGAAAAAAAGCCTGACTAGTGAGAATAGAAGAAGGTAGCAGCCGCTCATCTCCATGTATAGTGTAATGCTACACACACGCCAAACCAGGCTGATTTGCATTTGCAGGCCTTGGATGGTTTAAGACGGGTGCTCTCTCTCGCTCTCTCTCTCTCCCCCCCTCTCCCCTCTGGACGGTCTTCTCTTGCTCTGAGGAGCCCTGCAAACATACACAGCCTTCCAGTCTGTCGCTAAAAGCCTGGATTAAAACCGTTTGAATTTTACATGTGTGTAATGGAGTTTTAATTCAGATATATCCACTTCTGTTCATTATTCATCAGGCAGTTTAGTGTTTCTGACTGAAGCTCTGTTCTGTCGGGGCGCTGCAGACGAACGGGCCAGTGGACGGACAAGGCTGTGTTGAAGTCGTGACCTCTTGTGAACGAAATGAAGCTAGTCCCTTCCCATTTCTACAGGGAACGTGCGAGCTTGGAGAATTGCGAACACCGAGAGGGCATCGGCTGAAATGACCTTTGACCTTGGCCATTTGGCCATTGCTTGGTGGTGATTGTATATCTTCTTTGCTTTGCACGCTATGCTTTTTTCCCCCCTCACTGTCCCTCCATTCAGGCTCGAGCCCTTTGAACTGACCATTCACCCTTCACCCTTCACCCTCCGTCTCCTGAAGTATCTTCTGCTTTGGCTGGTCCATTCTCCAGCCTGGAATTGCACTGCACCCTGGAGGTTAGCAGGTAGGCCCCTCGGGTGACCCCAACCTTTGCCTGTTGTGTAGGTCTTCCTGTTACTTTCACATACTGTGCCACGGTGCTGACCCCAATGTGGCAGTCCGCAATCGTGACCGTTTGTCTTGCTTTGGCATACGGCCCGTTTTGCAGGCAAATTAACCCTAGTCCTGAACAGAAGATGGCTGTTAGTGGAGTCCAGTTTAGTTCAAGGCAGTAACTTTCTTGAGAACCAGACCATAATGTTTCAAACACAGTGTGCGTAGGGAGAAAATGTAACATGCCCATCCTGTAATTTCATTTGGGGTGCGGCGATCAAATCGAGGCATCTTCTAAATTGGAGTAATCATTGCAAATTGCTTCAACATGGACAATAATGTGCTAAAGTGACATCTGATAAAACAATGAAGCTGTCATGTGAAAAGTTCCTTACATTGTTAGTAATGTGCCAATTGCAGCTCATCAGAAAAGACTGTGAAGACATTACTCACTTATTTCTCTTAAGTGCCTCTTAAGTTTTAAGAGCTTTGCTGTCCATCAAGCTCCTATTATGTCTCTAGGTAGTGCCCTGTGTCTGTTAATCTTATCAGTTTTATAGCAATTTCATAACGGAGTACTTTAATATACTGTGTGGCTTCAAGCCACTAACTTCTTGAACAGTATCAGTGAAGTATATACAAACATGCACATGTGCATTGAAGCAGGAGAACACTGTTTTCTGTTGGAGACACAAGACCTGTGAGGTCACTCTCTCATATCTCTCTCTCCCTCAGTCTGTTAGTCTCTCTTTCTCGGTCTGCCTCTCTCTCTCTCTCTCTCTCTCTCTCTGATAGTGGAGAGTAGAGGATGAGCAGGTCTCTGTGGAGTGAATAAATGCGTAAATGCAGGCCGTTCTTCTCTAATCCACAGAGGTGCGAAGGCAGTGAGCCGTTAAATAAGCAGAGTGCTGAGCTGCTTTCCTCTCCTGCTGCATATTGACCAGAGACTTAAGATGATTAATGCAGCACTTTAGCACTGGAGAGAGAGAGGAGGGGGAATATAGATGTTGAGGAGGTTAATTGTTTTGTTTTACTGATAACAGCTGTATAAAGTGAGAGATGTGAGATACTACCATCGCAATATGACCGAATGTGGCAACATAAAGCCTTTATGAAAATTCAGCAGCTGTCAGCACATATACAAATACTGAAAACGGCCTCGATCTGAAAATTTGCCTTGATCACAAGATGAAAGATGGGGTTCGCATTGACTAAATTGCTCAAGCAAAGCTCTTACACCACGAATTCAGGCGACTGTCTTTGACCATCCAATCTCAGGGGAGTGCACATAGCACTGAGAGGGTTTGTAATTGGCTGCTGACAGGTGAGGTGAAGGGTCAGATGCAATCAGGACACAGGTAATCTACTGCAGGAAGTGATTTGCTCGTTTTGTTTGTTTTTCATATTCACTGCTGCATGAGCAATTGCCTTGGAGAGGAACACAGTCCTGCTGGATGCTGATTGCAAGTGTGTGTGTGTGTGTGTGTGTCGGTGCATGCATGCACACATGATTACATGTGTATATGGTCATTCACCAGCTTGATGCTTTTTTTCCCTCTCTGTCACAGCCCTTTGTACTGAAAGACCTCCATATCATATTCAACAAAGATGTCACTTCTCTCTCTAAACCACTGCAGAAAAGAGAAGTCATTTAGGGACTGAGGACTGTCTGGGGAAAACTAACCCTTACAAAATAGCTACATAAATGAAAGAAACATTTTTTTACAGGAGGTTTTGAAAATCAGAGACGTTCTGCCCCCAGGGCGAGAGGAGGGCGCCGTAATGCGTTTGATGCGGAGCTACAGCGATTCAGTGCTATCAATATAAAAATGTATATGGATAAAGATGCTGCCAATTCAAAGTAGTTGTATGTCATAGAAGGCCAATGGGTGAACGCAAGTCGCTTCACAGAGACCAAAACTGGTAAAAACCTACACAATGGAGGTAGACATTTTGATTGTAATAGCAGGGTCATATTTATGCCCTGTGGTTAAAGGGGCAGATTGATGCAACTCCATTAAATTTTTTGGCTCTGGATCCATAACCAAAACAGCTTTCCCACTTACCATGTGTTTCTGGAAGAGAATGGGTGAGAATGTCAGAACGCAAGGAGCTGATGTATTCCCCTCTGATCCTGAAGACAGCTAACCACTAAACCTGACGTGAGGCGAGCACATTACGCTACGCTATGACCTCCGTAGAGTTTTGTGGTTTTGGAAAAGGCTTTTTACTTTGTAGTGTAGCCCTTTTTTTCTTCAAACATTGTTCTGCACATATAATGCTCTGCAATAAGATGGACTAGCTAGCCTACAATCTATGATGTTGGGAATACCTTTTAAAAATACATGCTCTGTTCAATCTGGGTTAACAAAAATGGTCGACTCAGTAAAACGGGAAAAATTAACATCACATGCTTATGGGTTTTACAGAATTTGAGCAATTACAGAATAACCAACTTCAGGAGTAGCAAAGGAGGCAGATCTGGATGAGGAAAGTCTAGCTAAACTTACCAAGCCTCAGTCAGTCTAGCAGTAGTCAGGTTGTGTGCCGTTTGTCTTCAGTAATTAGGAGTTAGGGAGGGAGACTGTTCTGAATGCTGGGCCTGTCAGGTGGTGGTGGAGAGGGTCTTCGGGGAACGCCGGCGAAGATAAAGCACTGGAGAGTGAAGTGCTCGGGGCTTCCTGGGAGCCATTTAAGCACTCTCACAAAATCATTTCTGCAGATAAAATGGTTTTTAAAAAGCTGTCTTCAGTAACACTCTAGTGTTCACGGAGTTCTTTTTAACGTCAAATTAAACATATGTGGTTTAAATTTTGGTTTTTATTGGTCAGTTTTATTTCAAGTTTCTATGAACAAAGTTTAAGTTCAGTGTTTTCTTCAGCTTTACTTCCCTTTCCTGTTCACCAAAGAAAGTGTTTTTTTTTCCTCTCATTTCTCCTGTGTTCATACACCTTGTTCATACACCCCACTCCCTACTGCTACATTCTGCTCTGTTCTTTGCTTACGTGGACAGACATGAACAACAAAGTGTCATGGAACAGGTTGTGTGTAATTGCCACCAATATGAATAAGTCAAGTAGTGCAACTCGCTGTCATAAAGACCTGACTCGCTGCAAGAAAAAGTGTTTCATTCATCTTATAGTCAGTGGGGTTTTTTATTGCCTTAAACAAAAGGTGATGAGTATTACACAATACACCAAGCCAGGAAGTTGTTGTACACACCCTTTGAAGAAGTGAAGTAGATTATCATCAGACTGACAAAAAAACAAGTGATCTTGACTTGGGAGTAAGACGTTTAAAAAAAAAAATAGGTAGAATGTGAATTAATATAAGGGAATGAAAGTTTACTAGTTGTTAGAACAAAATGTTCAGCAGTGAATTGGCTGTTAAGTATGACAATTTCATGAACAATTAATAAGGAACCTATTATTGGTTCACTGAGTGTATAAGTTTTGTAGACTCATAGCAGATAGAAGTTGTCAAAGGTAGAGAATAAAGGGAAAAGATGTGCTCTCCCAATTGTCCTGCACTGTTGTCAGATGGTAATTGGGGCCAGTAATTATGGTAAGTGGAGGGTTAACAGGCAATTAACCTGAAAGGAAAGAAAGAGAATGGAAGAGACAAATAGAATGGAGGAAGAGACAGGCCCTGACGAGTTTCACTACTCGAACATATCCCATTTTAATATGCTGAACTTTGCTCACCCGTCAACAAAGGTCCAGACTTTGTCAAACAAATGGAGAACTTTAGATCACAAAAGAAGTCAATGGTGCTTAGAATGCCAGGACGAGGTCAGATCAGAGGAGATCAAGAAGATGTGTGTTCCTGTGCTGTAGGAGGTTAGCACAGCTGCAACGGTGTGCGGCTGGTCCGGCTCCTTCCCTCCCAGCAGGCAGAGAATATGCAGCATGTGATTCAATAACACGTTCTAAAAATGATTCCCCTATTTGACCTTTTAAGAAGATTAGCACGTTATAAAATGAGTGGTCAGAGAGCGCCGTGCGTGAGCCTAACCTGCGGGGTAGATGGGCTCAGTTCAGCAGAGAGGGGTGAGACGGGCCGGGCTGCACCTGCAGGTGCCAGGCAGAGGTGGGCATGTGGCGGTGGGCAGCCCCGGAGTGGAGCGGTGCTGGAGACCCTAACCAACGTCAGGCTCCCGGCCCCCCTCCATACTCAAAAACACTGCTTTGAAAACTTTAACCTGAGCTGATGTGAATGATCCTCTTGGCTCCCCTGAGTGTGTGTGTGTGTGTGTGTGTGTGTGTGTGTGTGTGTGTGAGTGAGCGCATGCGTGTTTGCAGCTGGTGCGGTTAGCTTATCGAAGCTGAAATTATTTTACCCTACCACTGTTTGAAGATGTGCTTTGCCAAGCAGACTGGTTGAAGTTTTAAAAAGCTTAGCTCACCCCCCCCCCCCCCCGCCCCCAACACACACACACACACACACACACAACAGCTCTACATTTTTTACTCCCAAACACAAAATTTACATTTTAGCATTACTTATATATTTTTTTAAAGCTGACCACCCACTCTTTTTTTTGTTGTCCTTGACTTGAATGTGTTGTGTGCGAGACAGTGTGTATTGCTCTGCCACAAGGTCATCTATAATCAGAATCACTACAGGCCTCTCAACCCTTTTGTGAGTGTCCCTGCGGTAGGCGGGGAGTGCTGTAATCACATATGTGCAGTAAAGTGGTCTTCACCTGTTTCCTCTCTCTACTATCAGAGACTCATCCGCCAGTCACCTGTGCAGTGTTAGAGGGCCTTTAATGGATCTGCTGGAGGTTATTGTGCCAACGGCTTTACCCCCGAGTCCAGTGGAGTGTGGAGCAATCATAGGCTTCTGTGGAGGAAGGATAGGGGCAGAGCGTTGAAAAGCTGGGAGTTTTTCTCGGGAGTTACAGTAGCTTGTGCATGCACATTTCCAGAGTGGCAATCTTCCCTTCCTTTTTCCGCTCTGAATAAAGGTGATGAAATCCCTCTCGCTGCTGCTAATCTTGAGCTGACAGAGAGGGCTGCTATACAAGACAGTCTCTATCTGTTATGAGAGGCAGTGGACGTCCGCTTGTAAGCTGCTTATGATATTGACTGCTTGCCTCCTCTCCTTTTCAGCACAGCTCAGCCGCCCAGGGGTACACAAACCACACACACACTCTGCCCTAAAACCTTCCTCATGAGGCAATCTCTGCTGCCCCCCCCACCCTCCCCACACACATCCAGCAGTGTGAAGCTCGAAGTTAAGAGGGCTGAGAGCGCTTGCTCCTGTCTGTTATGCTGTTTAAGTGGACCACATTGGCTATTGATTAATGCTATCAGCTGACAGTCAGCAGAGTACTGAGGTAATTTGGCTTGTAAAAAAAAAAGAGAGAGAATGGAACATTCTGTCTTTGTTTGATATTGCTCTGTATTGATATTTTTATCTTTAACAGTTAAATCAAACACATACCTGTCACCTAGCCACTTTTTCTAAATGTCCTCAAAGCCCAGAGGCAGAGCTCAGAGCAATGATGTCTTCTTCAAAATGTTTTGTTCAACAGTGCTGGTGTTTGCACTGATTTTGCTCCAACTGCTCTCTGGGAAGGGCCTGAAATGGCAGGAACGCAGATGACAGTGGAGGGTGGAGGTTGGGGGGGTGCAAATTGGCAGTGGGGGGTGGGGTCAGAGAGAGGAAGAGAATAGGTTTATAAAACATAATCAATCCACTCTGGCCTGGGCTCAATTATCCCAATCAAGGTTAATTCTTTTGAACCCTGGCACAGTTAAAGGGCACAGATACAAAGGAAAGAGTACAATGTTGAAGGGATTCACAGAAGAAATAGAGACACAAAGGTAGAGGTCTGTAAATCAGTCATTTCTATTCAAAAGCACCAGGACTGACTGATGGCAAAGGACAGCACACTACAATTGCAAAAAAAGCATAAAATCAAAGCTATTGAGTTCTACTTTACTTGCGACTGCACATTTATCCTCCATTTAACCCATTTTACACAGGCGTGGAAGGAGGTAGGATGGCGGCTCAGGTTAAGGAGTTCATTTTTCTCATAAACATATTACAAGTTACATTACATATTACTTTATAACATTTATTTAAATGTATTTAAAATGTGAAAGTCTAACAATATAATGAAGCATGTCTGAGTATCGCAGCTCAGTTGAAACAGATTCTACCATCACGGTGAATGGGGGTCACAGACAGGAACAGTCCCATTGGGTAAGCAGGTCACTTCCTGTTCCTCAGAGACCAAGCTGTCTTCCTCCTTTCAGACGAGTACTTTATATATGGTTGTAAGGAGACCTGCTACACTGACAATTAGAGATGAAAACAAGGTGTGTGTGTGTGTGTTTACAGTGCTGCTTGAAAGTTTGTGAGCCACCCAAACATGGGCATTGTTTTCCATGTTTTAATTAAAATAATCTGATGAAATTAATATCCAAATCTCAATGTGTAAAGCAGGCCTTCCAAATAAGGTTCACACAACAAATATATATAATTTTATGAGTTATTCAATGAAAGTAATTTCCCCAAAAACTGAAAATCTGCCAAGTGCAGAAGTATGTGAACTCTTTTAGTTGGTAGCGTGTGGCAGCTACTTTTGCTGCTCTTACGTCAACCAAATGTCTTCTGTAACCACAAACCAGTCTTACATCTGCTTTTGGGGATTTTTGCCCACTCTTTGCAGAACTCCGCCAGGTGAGAGAGAGAGAAATATCTGTCATGTACCGCCTGTTTCTTTGGGATTGAAGTCGGGATTTTGACTGGGCCAATCCAGAGTGCAAATCTTCTTTCTCCCTTCCTTGGTAGTTTTGCTGGAATGCTTTGGGTCCTTGTCTTATTGCATAATCCATTTCTGTCCCAGTTTCAACTCCCTGACTAGTGGCAGGAGATTCTGGTCAAGAATTTGTGGTTCCCTGGATAATATGGAGTTGTCGAAGTCCGGAGGCAGAACAGCAGAACCAGACCTTCACACTTCTACCACCACACGTCATGTTGGGAAGAGCTTCTTCTCTTTACAATACAATGTTGACTTTTCTCCAAATATCCTCCCTGTGATCCTGGCCAAATAATACAATTTTGGACTCCTCTGTTCAGAGAATGGACTTCCAGAAAGCATCTGGTTTGCTCTCTGACAACGTTTAAACAGACTTAACAGGTTTAAACTTTGTTCTTTCTTGAGAGCAGAGGCTTATTTCTAGCAGCTCTCCCATGAATGCCATGTCTATTGATTTTTCACCTGATTGTAGATGCATGTACATCTAACCCAGCTGCTGCCAGAGAGGCCTGGTATGTGGAGCTGAAGTGTGAGTTTGGCCTTTACCTGAATTAGCCTATTAGTTCTCTAGTGCTTCTAGGTGTGACCTTTGATGGCCGCCCACTTCTGGGCAGAGTTGCGGTGAAGCTGAGTGCCCTCCGTTTGTAAACGATTTGTCTTACAGTGGAAGGATGGAGCTGGAATGTTTTGGTGATGGTCTTGTAGCTTTACCCAGACTGAAGGGCTGTCACCACCTTCTTCCTGATGTCTCTTTTCCTCTCTGCATTGTTGATCTGTGTGCTTTACAGATTGGTTGGTTTCCTCTACCTTTTAATCAGTGACTCAAATCTTTCAATATATTTCTATATTTCATATACAAAACTGGTGATGATAAAATAAGAGAATCTGGTAAAACACCAGATACACAAGGAGGTCACAAACTTATATATATATATATATATACACACACACACACCTGAAAAAACAATTAGTGTTCATCTTTTCCCCATTTTTGAGATTTTGCAAGATGTTCCCATTCACAGCACATATCACTGATACATACACTAGGATAAGGTGGCAAAAATGGAAAATTGCTGCCGTGCAAAGTTACATGAAGGACATGAGGTAGACAGGCCAAGCAAGCCGATGGCAGAGTGACAGCCCTGCGCGATGGCTCACACTGATAAACGCTAACCTGCAAATGAAAGGCTCTTCAGGCCCCGTCATCCGCTGTCACAATGCAATTACTCGACAGGACGATAGCAAGATAGAGGCTCCCAGGCTGACAGATAATAAAGCTATTGACTGATGTGACTTAATGATTAAACGTTAAAAAAAAAAAGAACAGAAGGGCATAAGAATGGAAGACTGATGGGATTTGAGTCTATTTTTGTTACTTTTGCCTGAATGTCCAGTGCAGTCTAACTGCTCAAGTAACTGGACAGTGACACTGTTTTTGATCTGGTTCTGCACTTCACTGTACAGGATTTAAATGGAAAGGATCATAATGGGGTTAAAGTGCTGAATTTAAATATGATAGTTATGTGTATGTGGAGTGGCCCATGCATAATAAGGGGGTCTTTTTTATTTATTCAGAGCTATTGGACATTTGGCTGTTCGGATGTTCAGTGTTATTATGTCGTCTGCAAAAGAGCTAATGAAAGCTCTAGAAATAAAGTGCAGTGTTTGCATGTGCTATTGTGCTGCTGGTTCTCAACATATGGACCACCGACAGAAGCATCAGTGCTGGGAATGCAGGCCATTATCATTGCTGAAACTGATGAAATAGATTCATAGAAGTAATATTGGGTCTGTCAAAATGAATTGTTTGATTAACTATTTGTAGGCACTGGTTAGCATAGCAAAAGCAAACAACTTGGAAGACCACAGTGGAGAATAACAGAAAATGTGCTGAGCTAAAGCACTATTCTGGCTGTATACACAGTACAATCAAAGACTACCTTAAAGGGAAAAGCACACAAGCATGACTTCAGAGGACCTACCCAAAGATGTTAACCTCTGGTAAGTCTTAAAAAAAGGAAAGAGGGGGTTGGTAACAAGCTCGAGCTGTTACAAGAGCTGAAAAGTGACAAAACGACAGCTGCTCGTGATCTAAGGCACATCACGGTGAAACATGGCGGCGTACTTGTGTATGGAGGCGCTATTGGCAGACTGGATGTTTGTGGCAGATGATCTCTACGGGATCATCAGCTGCTCAGGCCCAACCAAATGCATTAACGCTCAGCGAGGTGCTGTTCACTTTTCAGGACAAGGAAAGGATTCTATTTCAAAGCCTAAAAGCAGACGTACGTCTTTAAGGTGAGTCACCCAGCCCAAACTTCAGTGAGTATGCGTTTCATTTACTGAAAAGAGGACAGGAAATGACTGCGTTACAGGTGTGACCGATCGTTCCCCGTTCCCCGGTTAGTCTGCAGTCGCCCTGCACGTCCCCACACTTCTGGCTGTTTTCCCGGGGGACGTGCAGGACGACTGCAGACTAACCATGATGATTGTGCTAGATTGTCAACTTACTTGTACTTCTTGAAATGTAGGTTCTGAGGTAGACTAACACAAAATGCACATAACTTTAGACCTTAACTATACCAAAAGATGGACAACAGATGCCAACAATGAAGGTGTTTGTAACTAAGTGTATGCATAAAAGGACTGTAATTTATACGTGGTTCATCCAATATATATGTAAATCTGCACAGAGTACAGAGTCACAATACCAAAAATCCTGTTGCTGTGCAATTCCTTGTAGATTACAGCGTATTGCTATGGAGAGCAGGACTCATACCACTTCAATATGTCCTGCTGTACTGAAGTGAACTGGACTGTGGTGTCCAAGTAAGTTTCAGCAATACTCTCAAGTGTCCCTGCGCAAGTGTTTCTCTGGGTGTCCTTTGGAGTGCCTTTGACTTTGGGATGTTGCACCCCTCTTTCTCCTTTCAGTGCCTCCTTGTCGCGTATTTACACTCAGTGATGAGATTGAAGACGTAAACGTGTAATTAGCCTTCATTGTTTTCTTTGCAGATTAGGAGCACCTTCCGAGCGCGCGGCGTGAAGGGGCCAGGCTCCAGCGCGTGATTGGCTAGAAGGGGGTCTGGATGGGGCACCCTGCCGCGGACAGAAATGGTGTTTCCCCCTGGGCGTAATTTTAGTGTAGTGAGTGTGAATAATGAGTGATTATTAATCAGAGCCTGCCAGTGTGAGCACAGCCTCCTCGCTCTGTGATCAGAGGTCCTGCAGAACCTCCCAGCTCCCAGGGTGCCATTGGGCTACATAATATACTGCCTGTCTATGCAAAAAAAACACACACAAAAAAACCGAGAAGGTGAAGGAAAGCGCGCAGGCCGTAACGCTAGCGAGGCGGAGAGGACAAGCAGAAGCAGCCCGGCCGTTTGTTTGGGAATGCAGCGTGTTTGTTTCTTGGTTCGACTGGTTCTTGGTTTGCTGCTGTGGCATCGTGCCCGTTCGGCCCAACACAGCGAGCAGACGGAGGTGAAGGCCAGAGGTGATTGTGTGTCGGTGGGCTGCGGCCTGCTACCCTGACCCTCTCAGTAGGGACAGACGCCCCCCCCCGCGTGTTGTATCACATCGGGCTCCCTCTGGCCTGACCGTCTGACTGCTGCTCTTCCATTTGTTTTTAACTTCTTTTTATGCTGTTGATGCTGTTGAAAAAAATAACTATGGCAAAATAAGAGATAATTGGACTCTATGGAACAAGGTAGATTAGAGAGAGTGAGGCAGTGTTGGGGTTATAGGTGGATGTTATAGAGGGTTCATTCTCTGCATACACTTGTCTTTTGTGCCCTTCGTGTTTTCAAGGGTTGTGATAACCTGTAGAATGAGTGTCTTGTTTGTAATAGCTGGCAGGCACTTGTCTGACATGAAGGACGTCTTCCATCTTGGCTTAACAAAGATACAAGGATGCATTTTTTTTTTCACCCCAAAGAGAAAAAAAAATGCCCATGACATTTAATTGGTCAATGAATATTATTCTGATGCCGTGCAGAATTTAATTACATTTTCTTTGATAACTGTGATGGATTATTATTCTGTTTTTTTTTTATTCAGAGCATTTATGATATGATACTTCTCTTAAATGTGAGGCAGAGGTATCATGATCACTCTTGTTGCTAACTGTTTAAGGGATACTGATATGTGATAATTGGGATGTCCATTACACAATTTTGTCTGAGCTTATGTATGACTTAATTATACTTTACGCATTGTGAATTGTTAATAATAATATTCATCATAAAAATTAAGATTTTTTTTTAATGACTTTGGTAACTAATAATTGTGTTTTGTGGAAACAAGTAAACATTTTCTTTGAGGTTTTACTTCGTCGTCTCCTGAAAAGTATAAATGTAAAAATGTGAATAAAGGTTGTGTGCGAGTATAAATCTTTGTGAACTGAACTGTAGTCAACAGACCTGAAGCTTTGGCCATTGTCTGCTAGGCACTAGGTGTGTGTACTGCAGAGTGAGCACATCATAGTGTAATGCTTCGAAAGTATCAATTAAATGATTGAAACAAATTCTGCATTATAGATGAACAAAGAAATAGGCACCCCCACTCCTGTCAGCCAGGCCAGCTCCATGTGGCCGTGCATAAGCATAAACATTTAATCGCCAATGACATCAAGTAATAGCATAACTGATTAGAATAAGCGCATCCCTAAGCAGCACCATATGATTTTAACCAAGTAATTTAGCAAAAGCGCTGCTGTTCCATTGTTCCAGAGGATCGCTTGGGTTTCATTGTACAGATGAGGTGACTGAGGGAGAGATTAGGGCAGATTATGGGGCGACGTGTGGCCAGTGAGGCAGACAGAGATGTCCTGGCAGCTCTGCTCCCCCCCGGGAGACCCAGCAGTGCAGGCCCAGGGGAGACACGGACGGCCTGTAGCCTAGCCTGGGGCTCATAGGCAGGACCACCAGTCTAGTGACGTGTTCTTATCGTCCACCTCGCACTTTACATCGGTTTGGCTTTGGTGACCGAATACTGTGTGAATTATATCTCAAATAAAAACCGAGTCGAGTGTATGTGGAATATTTTAAGAACGTAAATGGAATATCCCATCTGAACTTGTCCCGCAACCATAAGCAGTGTGTCTTGACCCCTGAATGGACCTTTGAACTGGCTTATAGAATGAAGGGATTTAGTTGCGCGAGGTTCTTCTTTCACATGGAAGGTGTCGTTTTTCACCATAATTCTTAATCTCTTTTTCAGCCACACAGAGACACAGGACCTTGACACAGGACTGGGATAATTAATGCAACAACCAGATTAATACAGCATAATGCTTAAAATATTTTAAAATATGTTTAATATGCAATTTGGATTTATTGTGCTTATCTGGCTGTTGCCTTTAGCTAATCTAGGAGGAGCCCCTTTCCTCCCAGGCTGACAGATAAGGCCGGGGAAAAACATTACCCACTGAATGAGATTATTGTTTGTCTGCAGGGTCGGACTATTCACTTTGATAAAGAGACACATTTGACTGAGAAAATAAGAAGCAAATTGAATACCCTTTGTGGGCTGAGTCTCATTTGTAACCTCTTTGGAGAGGCGCTCATCTGCAAGCAGACACACATGCACACACTCGCAGACACACACTTGCACACACTCTCAGACACACACTCGCACACACTCGCAGACACACATGCACACACTCGCACACACTCGCAGACAAAAAAAAAAAAGAGGAGTTGGTGCCCTCGTTTACCTAGTCGCCTTTTTTTTCCCACCTTGAAATTAAGTTCACAGATTGAATCTGTGTGAATCTGTGCTGTGGAAAAGACAGTGTCCTTCACATTTTTGAACATTCAGTATGTGTGTGTTTACATGTAAATCTCTATTAAATGGAAATCCAGGCTCCAGTCTAAAGGATATGATCGGTATAACAAAGCACTGTGCTGTTGGCCTGAATTTGGGGGTGAAATGACATTGTTGAAACAGTTACGGGGCAGCACACGAACAAGGTGCTAATTGTTCTTTTAGATAGTTGTTTGTACTGTATTTATTATCAGCCTCTAATTAAAAACGATATCAATAACAGCATTAATCAAAATCTGACATTCATGATTATTTTAAAATTAAATTCTTCAATCCAGTATTAGTGGCAGAAATCTGTGTAACAGATGTAAAGTGTTTGTTTGCTGCCCAATAAGAAGTTGAGAACACAATCTTTACTTGCTAAACAGTTTTATTTGCTAATTAAACACAGTGATTTAAGTGATTTTTTTGTACATAATCGCAAATAGATTCAAACAGCATGTCTTAGGTCTACACATTAAATTGATTCATATATTACATTGCTACTAATTATCATCAATTGATAATGATCAGTAAATGTATTAATGATCAAATGAACTGCTGTGTTAAGATGTAACTGCAGGAGTGAGTATGAGCAATGTATTGTGAACCTAGTGATATTCATGTCATATTTTCTTGTCAAATTTTATCCAATAATTATTCATTTGGAAAACATTATTGTTATTATTATTATTGTAATTTTTATTACTAAAGCCAAAAATAGCGTGATATGGTAGAGAACGTAATGATTTCTTGCTGGGTTACAGTTTTGCTCAACCAGCATGTCATGTTGGTGTTTATTTTAAATATAGGTCTGTATCACACACGTTAACAGTAGACTCTCAAAGCCCTCAAACCACTTTTGTGGTAAACCTCCGCTTACCATGTATCTGTAATACCAAATACACACACACACACACACACACACGAATCAATTACCATTATCTAATCAAACACCAAACCATACAGAGCTAGAAAAGATTCCAAAACAGAGCTCATCTTTAAACTGAATTAGCCAAAAAAGACTAACACACTGCTGTGCCTTACCGTCCATGTTTAAATGCTGCCTGAATGTGACTAGCTGGCATGCAGCCTTACTGAAGGTAGTTGCAGGAAATGATGTTTGAATCCTTCTGCTTTCTGTCTGCCATTTTAGTTAATAGTTCAATATCATTTTTAGGTGTTTATGGAGTCTCACTCTGGGTTTCTATTCCATTCTAACATAAAAAGGCGCCTTTGCGTTGGGAGTCCATCCTCACCAGCTCACTCTCACTCCTGCATATCCCTCTCTTTTCACAGTAAGTGGCAGTGCGCGATTTCGCAATACAATGAGTGGGGGAGAGAGTAAAAGCAGAGACATGCAAGAGTGAGAGAGTCTGTGGTAAAATCACTGGCTCTGAATAGGGGTGACATTGAATACCTGCGGCCGTGGTGCTGATGGAGATTTTTGTGACACTTAGCACAGTTTGTGGCACTTAGGTTGCATCAGAACTCCAGATGATCTGACCAGCTCGGGTTACCCTCCAATTAGAATGCAGGATCAGTAAGTCAGGTGGAGTTACCCTCCAATTAGCGCCCACAACCAAGCAAGCAGGTAGGGTTTCACCCCAAATTAAAGTGAAGGATTAAGTGCCCAGGTAAGGTTTCGTTTTTTCCCCCTCCAGATTTGCAGAGGTGTGAAGAGGTCATGCATGGGTCAGCTAGTGGTCGTAAACAAACCGCCACACCTCCACCCTCGCTCCCTCCGCCACCCCCCTCACGCACATGTGCATCCACTCGTTCCCTCCATCCCTTCATTTATAGGAGAGCAGAAACCAGACCCCTGTGAGCAGGAAGCAGAGGCTGAGGAGAAGGTCTGCGGTTTGGGTACGGAGATGAATATGGGAAGACTGGGATGGGAGGGGAGGATTAGCCCCTGATTGAATCGTTCCTCTTATCTTCCCTGAGACAGTGCAGAATGCAACGCTGAGCCTGTTAAGATGGAGCTGATTCTGTTTGCCCTGGGAATACATGCAGGCAGAATAGAGCTGCACTTCCCAGCAGCCTGTGAAGAAATCAGCACGAGATACACACTACAATGATGTCTAATGCTCGAGGCGAAGAAAACTTAAGTGTGTTCTATTAATGTACATAACAATAGCATGTAATATCAATAATAAAATTATGTGCGAAAATAACTCATTTGTATTGCAGCTGCTGAATACAGCATAAATGCAATTAGTCTTAAGAACATAATGGTTATATTAATAATATCAATATAATAAGTATATGTTAATATATTGGTGTTATGTATATTGCAGATGTACTCTTCACTCTAAAGCAGTCCTCAAAAAACAGTGACAAGAATGCATATTTCTAGCATCTCATACATACGGCTTTACATACTATGAGCACAGAGCAACCAGCTCCTACACCAGGTCATGTGATTTGCTGAGTTTTAATACTACTTACTTAGAGACTGTAAAGCCTTGAGTGGGTATTTCATTAGGTCTAAGCTGGGCGGCCGTGATCGATGGGTCCTCTCCCAGGCGCGGAGGAGCCGGCGAGGGGGGATTGGATATGAGTGGCGGAGCAGCTGGGCCAACCTGGCCTTCACAAGCCTCCTGCATTCAGCTCCGCCAGGGCCTGGTGATCCTCTTATCCCTGGAGTCTCAGTGGAGAGAGCAGGCAGCATGGCTCAGAAGTACGGCTGATAATGCTGCCTCTTGCAACCCCTCCTCCCTCCCTCCAACCCCCACCACCACCACCACCACTACCGTTCCTTCCCAGCCCATCTTAATCTTTTTCTTATACAAATGCTTTCAAATGGAGTCATGAATTTTAATATCGGCCCCCTCCACCCGCCTCTCGCGCCCTCCGAGCAGAGTTACACTCCACTTTCCCGTCGGCCGGGGCGACGCTCGCGCGCACGCTCCGCCCACAGCTGTGCTCCTCCACCCGATACGCCGCACGTTTGGATTTCTTTATTTTTATTAACCTGTTTGGTTTTCTAAACATCCTCAGGTGTCTTGTCACTCTACGCTAGCAGCCGTCTGGTGCCGCCCCCCCCCCCCCCCCCTCTCTCTCTTTCCTCCTCAATAATGCCATCGTATCATTTCGCTCCCTCGCCTTGATAATTACCAGAAACAGTTGCACAACACAGCTGCCTGTTATCATCTTGGGTGTGTGGGCCTCACCAGGGGTGTGAGGGAACGGTGGTCTTACCCCTGCCCCATGGGGCCTGTGAGTGCGGCAAGGCCTCATTACTCACCGCCTCCAGCCACACTGCTAATTGAGCACACCGCACTCCTTTGCCATTCTGAAAACAACACTCAGCTCTGCTGTTGGGAGTCACTGGCGATTCAACACAAGTGCTTGCTAAGAGAGTGAACCACCAATAGCTACGCCAGCCTGCTTGCTCCAAGCTCGTCATGCTGGAACGTTCTGTGTGTGTGTGTGTGTGTCTAATTCTATGATGGTGCAAGTTTTTAGATCCCAAATGCTGATTTTTTTTTTTTGTGTGCATTATATTTTTGTCGTATTATATGTTTGATGGCCAGTGTAGATGCAGTCCGTGTTTGTGTGTGTGTGTGTTTATATGTGAGAGAGAGAGAGAGAGAGAGAGGTGTGTCTTTTCTGCTCGCCTCCATCTTGACACAGCACACTCAGCCTAATCACACATAATTGGATGGGAGGAGCAGGGGGCTGCTGAAGCCTTTGTGTGCAAAGGGCAAGTGGTCAAGTTAATGGGGCCCTCACTCTGAGTAGATGGGGCTCTCACTCACTCTCCTGCCCCCGTGTACAGACGCTTTCTCTTGCCCCGTTGCATATTTTCCTTTAGTTTTACCTTTTTTGTGCATGGTTATGCAAGCGCCTTATCCTTTACCCCGAGCCAGCGCATTCCTCCTCTTTCTGCCTCTACATCCCTCTTTCCCTCTCAAACGTCCCTTGTTTACGTCTGCGTCAGGACCGCCCTGTCCTGGGACCTAAAGAAGACATGGCTTAAATGGCCTTTGGCACCAGCATCGTGCAGACCGGCGTCCCATAACTCTGCCTCCATACACCGCGCCTGCTCTCAGCGTGCAGTAAGTGGAAGAGGATAAACAGAATGATAATGCTGTCAGACGTTGTTATTTTCCCTGGCTAATTTCCCACCCCCCCCCCCCTCCCCGCCTTTGGCTTTAATTCAGATGTCAAAATGGAGCCTGTTACATTGTGTCCTCCCGCTCCCTCCGCTACCACATTCTCTCATTTCGCTCCCTCTTCCTTTCTTTCGTTTCTCCATTCATCAGAGGGAGGAAGGGAAAATGTCACTCTCTCAGCGCTGTCCTCCAGCACTTGTCATCTTAACAGCATCGGAGTGACATCTGCCCCCGCCAGGAGAGTTCCCCTGGTGACAAGCACCCGTCACGACGCCACCGTCTGATTGGATAATGAACTGTAAAATTCACCATCAGTCAATCAGTCCGGCTTTATTGTTGTACCCGTGACATCCACCACAATCGAATTGTCACTGATTGTGTTATGGTTTATACAAAGGCACTTCCTTTAAAATTCCTTAAACAGGGAGGACAAGGAGGAGACTTAAGGGTCTGGCCATGAATAAAGAAACATGGATTTCGAGTCGTCGGTGTTCAGCGTATGTACGACAAGTGTTTGCAAGTGTGCTGCAACCTCTCCGCCGAGAAAAAAACATATATAACGGATCATATGCTGGACTTGTTGGGTTCTGACCCATGCTGGCTCCGACAATCAGAACCACCTTAAAGGAGATCATGTGCTACAATGCTCCTCTCTCCTCCTGCTTGTTTCTTCAACAATACCCTGACTGAGCTTTTCACTACGGTCAGGCCGGGCACAAAAGCACAACGGAAATTGGGGTAACTTTTGGGGGGCTGAGAGGGCCACTTTATACAGACAGGGGCCCCTTGGGTCAGGATGGTGGTTAAATTAAAAGCAGGAAGTCATTGTCCTAAGAGGGGAAAGAGCTGTGTAGGAGGTTTCTCCTGTTCTGAAAGGGATGTGGCTAGTTTTTGACATTTTTTTGTTTTCTCCATGTCTCAGATCTGTGTCTCTCTGTCTGTTTTTCTTTTTTTTCTCATTTTTTTAGGAATGTGAGGTATGTTTAGTCATCCACCATTTGATTAAGCTCTTCTTCTGACCACACAGACACGCAACCTTTCGAAGCAGACGTGTTTCCATGCCATACTTGTGTTTATGGTTTTGCTCTGCACATTGTCATGCATTCAAATCACACTGTCTCAAATACCCAGATCCTGGCCCAATACTCCTCCCTTAAGTATTAATCTTCAACATATATACCTGGTCTCATTCATTCGGTAACTGCCGAAACATTGCCGAATTTAGCACGCATACCAAGCGTTTCTCTGTGTCTCGTTATTCATTGTCTGGAATTTTGACCTGGTTCCTTGTATTGTTTTCTGGCCTTGGATTACCCCAGTGTTGTGGTTGCCATTCGGGATTGCTCATTCGTGTTTATGACCTGGGCTGTTTTTGACTTCGAGTTGAGTGTATGCTGGCTTACTCTCTCTCTGGCTTCGACCCGTTTCCGTCCGACTACAAAATCTCTCCTTTTGATCTGCCAGCATCTGAAGGTTTTTGACATGTCACAACCGTTCCATACATATCCTCTTCACTTCAATCATTCGCTGCTGTCTCAGAGGTTTACAGCTTTCTTTATTGTTACATTTTCCATCTCCCAATTATTTTCCCTTTGTCTTAGTTCCCATCTCTTTTGATATCTAAACGGTGATATTATGACATTTTAGGGCCAATCTCGTACCAGCATTTCTTTCAGTGTTTTCAGTTTTAGCTTATGCTACTCGTCACCTTTTGTTTGAATGGCACAAATATTTAGGGGCACCTCAGCTGTTGAATTGGGGCTGAATTGCTGCAGATGGTCCCTGAGCAGGACTGCGAGAACAGGGTCTGTACACAGAGAGCGTGTCTGGGGCCACCGTGTTTTCCTGGCAGGTGAGAGAGGTGCTCTTGTGTTAAGTGGTTCATTGCAAAGAGGGGCCCACACACCGCTGGAGAATGCCTTTAAATTCTGCTCTCAACCCTCCGGCTTTGTCAAGCCTGCCTTTCTCAGGGCCCCAGGATCAGGTCTCCCCCCTTTTCCCTGAAATACGCGCTCGCCACCCTCCGGCACCCCCACCCGCACCACCACCCTTCACCCCGCGCACTTGCAAGCGCACATGTTGAGTGGTTCATTACCGATGGCCTCCTATCTCCAGGTTCTGGCCCCATTGGATTCCCAGCCCTCTAGATCTGTAACGGGAGGTCTGCCCGAGAAAGAAAAGGGGAAGCTGTGAAAGGAAAACGTGGCACAGAAAGGTCCTGTCGGCACTTCCTCCAGCAAATTAGCAGCTCTCCGAGGAGACAAGGACAACTTCATTGACCCGGGCGATTGTGGGAAACGTCCCACGCCCACCCCCCCCAACACCCCCAACCCTACACCCCCCCCACACACACACTCCCTCCCGCATGCAGCACACCCATCACTGCTCCTCTGATGACATACCCAAGTTACTCCCCCAACTACAGAGTAAGGCAGAGGTGCTGAACCATATGCCGCCCCTGCTACAGCACTGGCACAGCCGCATGCAGGTACTAGAGGACTGTGTTGTACTTTGTGTGAAATTCTTGTTTATTTATTCATGTAATTGAGGTTTCTGTTCTTGTTTTGATAACCTCCACATAATCCCCTCATTCTCCTACAGAAATCATCATTTGAGCTCAACAAATACCTGTGAGCAACTGCTCTAGTGTGAGCAGAGCCAAGACCTGTCTTGTCTCTCAAACTCCTCACGTACTCCTGCTGTACTCTGTCTGATTCTTAAACCAGTTTCTGATTTCAAGAGTTTAACACTATGTAGACCTCACTTAACTATCCACTAAACTAGCTCAATTCTATATAATTTATTATACATTTATTATACCACGTACCAGGGATGTTTTGGTTTGTTTGGGTTGGTTTTGAAATCCACTGTTTGACCTTGTCAAGCTGGCTCTTGGAAATGAAAAGACGTGAATTATACCTGGGTCGTCAGTATTCGATTTGAAGTAGCTCCTTGCTGTCTTGAGAGATAATGGAGTAATCTCTTGTCTTTGCCTTATACACGACAGTGTGGAGCTTTGGTCTGAACAGGAGGGAAGCTCTCATCTTAGCGGTGACACCAGAACATGGCTGAATGAAAGCGTGCTGCATGTAAGTCACTGCTTATCCTGCATGGGGGGGTGGGGGAGGGTTAGCATTGGTGGGGGGGATTTGCATGTACCAGAAAATGGGATTTTACACCACATCAAGATACAATTGTTGACGAGCTTCCTGTGGGTGTGCACGCTTGCATGAGTGAGAGAGAGGGACTGAGAAAAAAGGTTAGAGAAGAAGGGATTATGTCCTATTTAGGGCCTATGGACTGTCAATTCTGCTTACACAGTCACCCTCAGAATCACATGCTAATTTCTGTGCTAATGTCAACTGGAGAGACAGAGATATTACTGGGATAATTTGTCTGGCTGCGTTTATGCTGGGAGTCTCCCCATAAGTGTGTGACAAGGCCTGATAGTTCCCACCACCAGCCTGATCCACACCACAGGCAAGCTGCCAGAGAATCTTATCTTTTAATGCCTTTGCCTGATCTTCCAATTAGCCATGCCACCTAATAGCCTAGTTATGGAAGTGTGTGTGTGTGTGTGTGTGGGTGGTGGGATGGGGGGTTAAATGGCCTCAGTGGAAGCTAAGGCTTAGGGCGTGTGGGGTAAAGAGCACACAGAGACGTCGGGTGATGGGGCGGGGTATTTTGGGGGGGTCAGGCTGTAGTGATAGTTCTGCTTGAGAGGATGGCTAAGGGGTTTTTTTTTTTGTGCATCAGGCAGAGGATGTGCTGTTGCCAGGTTGTCCTGTCTCAAGGTTTGCCGATAACACGGCCTCAGTCCTTGAGCTTCCATTCTGCTGTGTGTATTAACACTGCTTATCTGCACTCGGGTAGAGCTGCGTGCCATTTGCCTTTCGGAGGAATTAGCTTGTCTTCCCAGGCTAACCAGGCAGCGGTGATTAACCTTTCCACTGGCCAATATCTGCCACGCCACGCCTGCGCTCAGATTAGGCCACACATCATTACTATAGGTATGACCGCCGAAATGAGCTGCTTCCTCCCTCCTTCCCAATCTCCCTCACTGTCTCATCCTCTCCCTCACTTCCTCCCACTGCCTCTCACTGACATTGTGTAGAAATATGAGTGCATTTGAACACACACTCTCACACACACACACAGCTGCAGTATTTTTTGAGAGTATGAATATCCACGATTGCTATGTATTTCTGTGTGTATTGAAGCTTTATTCCACATCAGCAGAACAAGCAATCAAACTCACCCAATTTATGAACTGTCAATCAGTGGCAGTTGTATTCTGTTGAGACATCTCTCTCTAATAGCCATTTAATCCATTAAGCAGCCCCCTCCCAACAGCTCGCCATTATTCAACAAATATCATAATACGTTTCTGCACACACCCTGAGGCCCATACACAAATCAATTATTTCCTCACAAAGACTTGAAAGTGCTTAGCAAGATGCCTGAAGGAAAAGCTGCGGGTTATATCAAATTGAACCTCTCATTTGTTTCTTACACACACACACACACACACACACACACACACACACACACACGCATTCTCCGAGCACAATTAGCCAGCGCTCAGTGTGCTTGTTTGTCCCGCTTTAATTCTGCCTGGCGTATCTGTGTTATTACAGAATAAACCGTCATGCAAATACCATTGTTGGGGGTTTTAGGGGCGTCAATGGGCCGGAGGCAGTGAGTGGAGTGGGTGGGCCGGAGCGCCGTGCTGTGGGCACGAGATAAAGACCTGGGTTCAAATATACCACACACACCCGCTTCCATCATTAGCAACACGCAAATAAAGGGAAGGAACACAGAGCTCACGCATGACGCTTGTAGCTCATCGTTAATATTATTATTGGCACATTGTTCTTTAGCTCTTATTAGGAAGCATGTCACGCAACTTGTGTGTGTCGTGTGGCTGTTTGGCTGGTCCTGGAGAAACGTCGGCAGATGGAAGAAATGTAGTGAGTACTGCTCCTGCTGTCTGAGCCACATCTTCCCCTGTGTCCTTTACAGATCTCTGATTGCATTAAAACGTGACAGACGCAATGTCAAAGCCCCCCTGGATAACTACGCATTCAAAAAAAGGAGAGAATGTTATGTTAGGAAACCTTCTGCATGCTAGAAAATACACAGTTCAAGTTGAAGGGATTGGAAAATTGCGAGCTGTTTTGAAATGAGGTGTTTCATCATTTGCGTGGCAGATTTTGTCCATCCGTCTCCGTGACGCTGCGTCTGTGCCACACTCAGCGGCCGAACTCTCCCACGAACACTCCATCATTCTCTCCCACGACAAGAGAACTCACCTGCTCCTCCCATCTGATTGGCTGATCAAAGATATGCAGAAACTCCATTGGACTCCAGGGGCACTGAGCCTATCAGAAGTGCTACTTGCTGTTAATGCAGCTAGATTAATATTGACCTCTATTTCAGTATATTGCAGAGATGAGATTAGTGTCCGCTGAAGTATAGTCAGTCAGTGGGGCTCCCTTATGAGACAGAGTTTGTAGAAATATATATATTCCCCCTCAGATCCCCTTTTGTTTCCTTATAATAGACCAGGAGTGAGTGGTGTCTCTAAATATAGCGATAGACCTGGGTCCGCTCATACACTGAAGGAGACCTGTAAGATATGTCCTTGTGATGTCTTACATTCTTACACAACAAAGTCAATCATTGCACGCCTCATTGAAGTGTTAGTGCATAGTGCTGTAATTCCTTTGGTAGGTCAGAGGTGAGAAACACCTCTGTAAGGTTTGTTGTCTCCTTGTCATGGCGCTTAACAAGATTAACAGGATTACGTTCACATCCGTACTTTAGGACATTTTGTGACTGGAAAGGGGTATGGAGTCAAAACCCTAGAGTGGTTATGTGGTGAGCTGAATTATCCTGTGCAGGTGAACTGTAAGTGCTGAAGGATTCGTGGTCTCCTGTGTCTATTTCTGCTCCTCGTGTCAGGATGAAACCTGTATCTCAAGTGCCGGTGACAAAAGCACTCTTGGCTGTCCATCACAAAGCAAATCGGCCGCCATAAAGGCAGGCGGGCCTGGTCAGCGGGGCATGATGGGACGGCGGCAGGGAACTCAGTCTGACGCCGTTTGGGAAGGATTTCCTGAAGAGCACTCAGAGGGTCCTCAGCCGCACCGAGGACGAAAACAAACACGCAGTCATCCGCAGGAGCCCGCGCTGCCTCTCAGGCTGTCCGCCCCGGCTGCCGGGCACGTCACACAGCCGCCTACAACACGGCCATTAGCGTGGGGTGTAGACGGTGTGCGTACCTCCTGCTTCCCCGCGTCCACGGGCACCTGCTAGCTGCAGTGTCAGCTCAGCCCTCCAGCAGGACAGATAACGCTATGGTTAGTGAGCACGGCATTAGCATTAGTAAAGGGGCCTCATTCAGGACTAATTGATTCAGGGGCTTATTTGCTTCAGCTGCGAGACGTTAAGTGCTGATATGTTTACGCTGGATGGATAAGAACTGGCTTCACACAGACAAGGATTACAGCTTGGTCCAGAAGAAAGGAGCACCGATAAATACTTTTTGTGTCCTTGCACATGTGTGTGTGTGTGTGTTGTGTGCATTTGTGTTTATGCATGTTTTTTTTTTATTGTTGTTGCTTGGCTTCTTAAGTAGTCGAGTCAAGTCAGGGTTTAAGTTCTCTCTGACATATTCAATAATTAGCATTTAGAATTTTTGCACAAGTGAATAATTACTGGCTGTGTGTAATGGCTGTCTGACAGACATGGCAGCAACACAGTCTCTGGTGTGTGGCCCTCACACCCTCACGTGTCCTCACACTACACCATCCACGTGAATGTTAGCAGTCAGCAGACGTGGCGGTGCTGAACCCGTCAGCCCCGGGGCTGCTGCTGGAGTTGCCTGCCCACCGCCCTCAGCCCACTGAACTCCCCGTAAGCCCAGATCTTAAACCCATCGGCTCTCTTCTTTGGTGTGTAAAACAAACTTTGCGTGTGCTCACCATCACACCATCGCTTCCACCCAGTTGCTTTCCATGTGAATTGCTCTCAGACAGCCACCCCACGCTAACACTTTGAGAGGTTTGTAGGAGCACTGTGACTCAGAGACTCTCTCCACTCTCCGCCTTTCTGACCAGCTGGGGGTACAGAGGGGGCAGTGGACTGTGAATAGCGAGAGAAGACAGCTCCCCAGTGAATTGCCTGTTATCGTCTCTTTGTCCTGGAATAGTCAGACATGATGAGTCAATCCCTGACACTGCACACTCCTTGCTCAATTTCCTCATGCCGACCCCAAGGCTAACAAACATTTTTACTGACTCTGTTGGCTATTACGCCAGCCTAATTTGGCCCAATGAGCTCGTATGGTGATCAGAAATAACACAGACATAGGCTGTACAAGAGCACTTGGTTGTAGAATTACATAGCTGGTTGCTGAATTATTTACTGTATATTTTTTACTATATTTACTATATATAAATGTTACTGCAGATGTTTACTTTAAACTATATTTTACTATATAGCCAGCCATTAAAGACTCATTACAAGTGTCCTATATGGACCATAAAGCACATACCTAATTAAAATTTGATCAGTCTGCATTACCTTGACAGGTGTGTCTGTTCTATACCATCTCCCCTATGCTACTGATGAGGGAGGCAGTGGGTAGCATGTGCCTGTAATAACAACATCTCCCTGCACCCCACCGTTAGTCTGGCCAAGGCCACAACACACTTATCTTTTGACTTTAAATTTAGAACGCTGCTGATATCAAAGTGGAAATATAAATCTAAAAAACAAACAAGCAACCTCCATGTTCATTGTAAACTTCTAGTTTGACATTTACAATTACACCTCAGGTCCCTCCCCCCTCCCCTTCTCTCCCTGTTGACTCATAAATAACTCAATCAAGCTACTCTGCTTGGCTTTCACACCAGGAGCCTTCAAGGGGGTGAAATTGTCATCAGGTTAAAAAAAAAAGAAGAAAAAAAACACAGTTTATGCAAAAGTCCCACTGTTAAAGATGGGGAGGGTCTTATTCGCTTCGTGCGGCAATGATTTTCAAATGTGTTCCTCACTTCAGGAGTGAGAGGCTGCAGTGAGGGCCTTACAGCTGTTTTCTGGAGATAATTGATTTTGGAATAGGCCAGAGATGAGAGCGGGCAGCAGGCAGGGGGGGGGTGACGGCACACTGCGGCGGGGTCCAAGCCAATTTCCGCCGCCCTCGTCCCTTTAATTACTATGGTGCTAGAACGCGGGATGCGCCCGCTCTCTTGCCCGGCCAAATTAAAACCCCTTACTTGCCACCCCCAAACCACCCCCCCCCTTAGCCATGTAGAGGCCTGATGAATTTTTCATGGCCAGACTCCTCTCCCTCGCGGCTCTTCCTCCGCCGGTGCCGTTTCCCGTGCCCTCTCACGACCAGCCGAGGGCGCGCGGGAGACGTCTGCACGGACAGATAAGTGAGTGGAGAGGTGCCGCTCCTCCCGCCCGTCAGCCTGGTCACCCGCAGCCACACGTCTGGATGCTCCGCGCCTGCCTTACACGTCTGCCTCCGAGAGGAGAGCATCAGAACGCAGAAACAGAGGCAGAAGCCGGACTTCCTTAATGAGAACACGCTTTTTGTTGAGGGGGAGTCTGACGTTTAAGTTCGCCGGGGTGCGGGCTGGAGGACAGTTGAGTGGAGGAGCTCCTTGTGGAGTGTTGGGGACCCTCTCGTCTTGTAGTGCACCGCTTCATCCCAGCACACAATAGGAGCGGAGCGCCGGCTCCTCTGGGAAGTGAATGGCGGCGGTATGTTCTACTTAATCCCACTGCTGGGGGAAGATGACAGGATCTCTGTGGCTTCCAGAATGTGTTGCACCGCCACAAGTCATATTCCTCATGGCTTCTCACAAGCATTGTGCTATAAGGGGTCCTGGCAGCGAAAGAGCCTTCAGGCACCTACTCTGATAGGCTCCCAGGGGTACGTCACTAGACATGCCTTAAGTGTCAGTAGTTTCACAAGAACGTCTGCAGTTCTTCGCCCTGACATACATTTTTTTTTTCACTGATTTGACCTTCAGCAGTTATGATAAGTCGATTCTTCAGCTTTAACGGACAATAGAGCTGACAAATCTGACGCAGATGTTGAAAGAGAAAGATAAGAGCAGAAATACATAGAGACGTTGAGTGATGGGCGTGTGTATAAATCATTGGGCTGCTTTTCATCGTGACTTTGTTAGCCTGCCATGTTCCATATTGATTCCTTCAACATGTGTGGAGCTGAAGACGGAGGACTCACCTCCAGATCTACACCCCAGGCGGTGTGAACTACAGGCCCCCTTTTGTCCAGACATTGTGGGCTCCAGTGTTCATTCTTCCTTACCCTTCCTGAGTTCCCCCAGAGGGAAGCAGCCAGATTTACAATATGCTACAACTGGTACACAACACCTAAGTAAAGACACTATCAAGTTCAGGGTTAAAACTTTTGGGTTATAAAGGTAGCCATTTGATATTCTATAATGATGGATCATGTTCAGTGACCTTTAAATCTGACATGAGACGTTCCTGTAATTCTTATTAAGTGTGGTCATTATGTCAATTTGTGCTCCCATTCATATAGACACACATCGTTGCCCCTCTCTCCAGTCATAAACCTCCCAGCCATCAGGAATATTCCAAAAACCCAGACTATGATAAGATGATGGGCTGTCCAGGTGGGTATTTTCCATATGACTTAATGGAGAAACACAGCGGAGGTCAAATTCAAATCCAATTCACATGGTAGCATTTCATCTTCTACCCTGAATCCACACTGGAGCTCGACCCCAAAACATACGAGACGGAAATGAGCATTAAACATCCGGTGATGCATTCATCTCAGACGATGAGTTATGAATAATAAAGTGCTACTTTTGTTAAACACTGGACAAACCAGGCGTGCTTCATTACACCGAGAGAAAATGGGCAGTGCCGAGCTGAAGCTGGGACCATAACGTTCCAAAGCTCGCGGGCCACTGGGACACCACAGCTGCTTGCTGAGCAAGACTTGAATGTTTTTAGCATTTAGTGACTGTTTAGCATTTAATTTCGCAGGCCTTGCTTAATGAGCTGAGCCATGCTTGGAGCGCTCGGTGTTTTGCTGAATTGAGATTTAATTACATTCCTCCGTCGTCTTCTCTGACCTGACAACGCCCCCACCCCCTCCCCTTTCCCTGTCCGCAATGGAATGAGAGAGAACAGAACAGCGCGAAACTAGATAGCTAGCGAAAAGGTGTAGCCGGCCTTCAGCCGAGACACGCTCGCTTTCAGAGCGTATGGCCTAGCCAGCCTACCTGTCGTTGAAGGTTTCCTGGATGAAACACTTCCAATGTATGTCGAAGGCCATAGCACTATGTTTTACATGGCTGCTAATCACATGCACCCTGCAGTGCGTTTGACGAGAAAATCTGAGCTAGCTTAATTAATATGCTGGCACATTAAATAAGAATCGACTTTGGTTGCGTTTGGTGGTTCTGAAGGAACATATAATCACATAATGCTCAGTGCTAAGTAATCCAGAGCTGAAAACATTGAGTGATTTGTTTCTTCAGCTCTGAGGGACAGAACATGGGGCCTTTTCTGCCTGCTTTGTTGCAGTGAAATAGCACACCACCAGTCTGCACCAGAACATCACGTCTTTAATCACCTTGTCTGTGGACTTCATATTTTTCATAACAGAACATCTGCCCCAACACCTAAATGGCATTAACCATTTAATCTTTGCTTGGCTCTATGACGATGGATTCCTTCCAGCCATCTTACGCTTGCAACCATGTTGCTTATTTATTTCCCATTGTGAGCAGCAGCGATTTTGTGTGTATGTGTGTGTTTTTTTTTATGTTTAATGACTTGCAGCTTCTCTGTCCCTGCAAAGCTGTTTTAATTTGTCACCTCGATCTCCTGCTCTGCGCTGTAGGCCTGTGGTCTGAGGTCATTCAAAACGCTCAATTAGCCCCTGAGCTAGAATTCCACGCGCACAGCACAATAGTTCTGCAGTGCTGTATTGAATGGATGTGCCAATTCACTCCTCTCGCCGTTTCTTTCTGTGGCTGAGGCCTGTGTTTTTTCTGCCTTTTCTCTTTTAGAAATGCTTGGTCCCATCTGCATTATAAAAGGAGAGAAGGTTGACAATCACAGTTCATCACTCCCAGAAATCCAAGGAATGATTGACAATTTCCGTAGCAAGGCAAATTACAGTGGAGATTTGTGTTTAGAAATAGACCTTGGATATTGCTTCAGATGACCTTGAGGAAACATGGGTATACTGCTTGGGAAAAAAAAAAGTGTTTGATTTTCAGTCTCTGTATAGGAGTAAATTTCTAGGCAGTATTGGAAGCAAACTGTTTACAGCATTCTCAGTCAGGAAGCCATGTTTTTAACAAAGGTGAGGAGAAGAATGGGAAGGAATACAATGTCCCAACATGCAGAGGCCTGGGTGAGTGGTGTAGAACATCTCAACAAGCAGAGATGGCATTGTTTTATTATGTGTTTATTCTTTCACATAATGCACAGTTATGTATATGGAGCACGTACAGTAGCAGATGGCATATCATGCAGTCGTTGCCTTCATGGCCTTCCTGAGGAAGAGGCAATGATTGAGTGGAGGATCTATTCAGTTAGGAACATTACAAACACCTTTACTGCATTCACAGAAAGAAAATACTAAAACAGTGCAGTTGTGCCTACAGTCACATGGCAATTAATATTATTAAAGAAATCCTTTATATGCAGCCACATGCCTGCAATGTAGAGTAGCTATACAGCCAGGTTAAACAGCCTGAGCTAATATCACTAATCTTATATACAGTATGGAAATAACAGTGGTGGGAAATCTCACCTCAAAGATATCGACAAGGAATGTGACATGACATTATTATTGACGAGATTATCAAAACAACTGACTTTATTTAATAAAGATATTTTATCCTACTCGAATAAAAAGGACTATTGAATGTGTCACACACTGTGTGGATCCTGTTTGGTGTAGAATAAACAATTCAAGTTTAGAAACATGTTCTACCCCCATGGCCATATCTAAAGTGCCTGCTGAGGAAAAGGTTTACGCATGGTAGACCTAAATGAACATATAAATAAATCATATATTTAAAAGGTGTGTTATGAGACAAATGAAATGTCTTGATTTCTTCCTGCCTATATTTTTATGCTATGATAATCTGATTTAAACTGTTTAAGTGATGTAATTTGCATCAACATCATTAAAACAGACAAAGCATTGTTTTGAAAATCCACTTGCTCAGTAGCCTTCATAAAGACATCAAATTAAAGTTTGAAGTAAACATAATAAATGTTTTAGCACTGGAGTGATGAGTGAGGGTTGGTGGCTTTAGCCAGATAATGTCTCTACATACTGCTGAACTAACAGTCACATAGAAATATATCACCCCAAACTGAGATAGATAGATAGATAGATAGATAGATAGATAGATAGATAGATAGATAGATAGATAGATAGATAGATAGATATCCCAATTTAACACTTCCTTATTTCTATATTTCTACATTATTATTATTATTATTATTATTATTATTATTATTGATAATAATAAGAATAATAATAATAGAGGTCGTATATGGAAAATATGGTCTACCAAAAATAATATATTTTCTTTTAGTACGTACTGAAATACTAAATATATTAACCAAAATATTTATATAGGCTAGCTGAATGGCTCTATAGTCTAGATTGTTTGTATAATAATTATACAGGCAACCATAAACGCTAATTTAACTTAACCAAGGTGGATGTGCGTTGGACTGGCGTTTTGTCGTCAGGTTCGTTGATCTGAGCGTGTCTCACTCTCTAAAATACAGAGAGCTGGTAAACGGTGCAGAGCGCGATGAAACCTGTTGAATGCGGAGATTTTGCAGCCTTTGTCCTCCGGCAGGTCACGGGGCGACACATGGGGGTTTGTATCTGTCACAGCGATGAGGCTCGCTGCCTTTACCCTTTCCAGACATCCTGTATTGATCTAGAAAGGCAAAACCGCGCAACAAACGAAAATCGTTTTCGGCAGTTGCACCTCATTCATGTCTACCATTCACCGCTCGCGCTAATAACTTTAGAGTTCTATAGCTAAATAATGAGTTAAAAAACATCGATCTTTTTTTACGGCGACTTTCGTGTGATAACGCCCGACATAAAGAGAACAACACCATAGAATAATGAATACACAGTATGTCCTGTCGATGTGTCTGTGTCTTTTAGCCATTATATTTTGTCTCACTTTTTGGTTCGTACATTATAGTTCTTCATAGTTCTTATAGTTTCATACATGCATTATTTATACATTAAAATGAATCGACTATCCAGCGCTGTTCTGCATGACTGTCTCTTGCGAAATCGTTGATTTCATAAAGAATATTGTATATTATAAATGTTAGTAGTGCTATTTAATATTGGTGACCTAATCTTATAAATTGATGGTTATAATAGCTACAAAACACACCTAACTCTAACTCAGACTCTAACTCAGTAATTTGAAAGATTAGTAGTTCATCGGTAATTCTGAATAACACTGACTGAAAAGGCTCTCTATCCCTCCTTTTAAACCCGAGGTAGCCTAGATGATCAAACTTTCCACACGTTACACGATGTACTATAATCTGAAGTCATGGTCTTAACATTGTTCATCACGGCCTAATGTATCTGGAAAATGTCTTCATGCAGCACAATTTAATTGTTACGAAAGGATAAAGCCAATATAATTAGTATATTAGTATATGTATATCATAAGCATTGAGTCACCGAACAAATCACATGAAGTATATGTATACGTACATCTTAACAACATAATGCCCATAAATATAAACACTGTCATTTAAAAAACCCAGATAAAACCTGACTGACCTGTTTGGTAATACGTACGTTTTAAGAGAATAATAATAAAAGAGGTGAAAAACATGGAGAATTGATGTCAGCAGAGGTTCTGTGTCAAATATTTGATCAGTTTCAAAATGCATTCTCCGTACCTAAACAGGGGTCTATATTTGCAACAAACACAAGGTTAATTTAGTTAACTAATGCTGATAAACAAAATAAGTCCCCTTATTTATCTTCGGTGTGCAAGATTAGTGATTTTGTTTACAGGGATTAAGTCAACATCTGTGCATATTAAAATGTTTTAAATCTTGCATTGGAACTCCGACGTTTATTGCAGCAGCTCTTTTACGCATTTGATTCTTTTTAACTTTAAGAAATAAATAAATAAACGAAATAACCCTGCCTTACGACCCTGCAATTGTGTTCATTCTCACCATGTCAGTAAGTGTCATTCTTTAATCTCCTCTAGCAAGGCTGACCTAAGAACAGTGGTGGTTGGCTGCTCGAAAAGGCGTCTCCCATTGGACGGAAGGTCATTAAGCCCTAAGCCTCAGGATAAACAGACTATTAGGCCAAGTGAATTAACTTGTTTGTGGCATTAATTACATGCTTTGTGCAAACAGAAAGGCATGTAAAAGAATGTTATTTGTCGCAGAATTGACAAACAGATCTCGCTTCCTTGTCACTGACATACTTTTTTTGTTTTAACTGATATTATAAAGTTCATTATAAGGTAAATGATCACATTAAGAATTCCCACAATTAATATAATCGACAATTTAAAAAAATAGCCATTTGATGTTTTCGTTTCTTATCCAAATTAAAAATATATGTTTGGTGAAAGATACATTTCTGGAAATGTAAAAATATTAACTGAAAAATATTAAACTTTTAATAGTCGACATGAAAACACGCAAGCTTGTGGTTTTCTGAACATGATGACAGATCCTGCGATATTTATCTAAGTTGTTAATAGACTATATTAAAAGTATTTATATACATGTGTTCTTTATGAAATAATGCATTGTACATAATCTGTAGCTCTACCATTTAAACTATCATCTGCTGTTTATTTATTTTTTTGGTTTCGAACAAAGTTTCACTTGAACAGAATGGAGAACACACGTTCGCATTCTTCAGCAGGTCCGAACTCCCAGTAATACTAAAATAATATTAAACCTACTAATCCTCCTACCGTTATACGAACTGGGGTACCATACGCCTGCTTGAAACATCCCGCAGAGAGAGGCTGGTTCTGATTGGAGCGACGATAAAAACCCCAGGCGCAAAGCAAATGTGGGGAAGGCTTTTGCGCACTGGCTAATGACTGGCATGCTTGACAGTGATTGGCAGGGCTGCCATGACAACTACAGTACGACACCAGGAAGACCAATAGAAAAGCGAAACAAAATGTTTCAGCGTTACACTCGAGTCTGATTAAGGGTAGATATTACCCGGCCTTGTGCCATTACTGCTATAGCTTCAGAAACATCAAGTTGTTACATTTACTGTGTTTTTTTCTTTCTTATTCGTTTATCTACGGCAACTCCATGGTTTTCAGATCTCCTTTAGAACTCTATCCCTCTCATCTCTTCCTGCCGAACTTCGCGGATCGCCCTCTGCTTTTGGCTGGTAGCCTTCCCAGAGCGAGATCCCCGGAGGACTTACCCATGTTTCAGCTACCCACGCTCAACTTCACGGCGGAACAGGTAGCCAGCGTGTGCGAAACGCTGGAGGAGACAGGAGACATCGAGAGACTAGGTCGCTTCCTCTGGTCTCTACCTGTAGCACCTGGAGCCTGCGATGCCATCAACAAGCACGAATCAATCCAGCGAGCCCGAGCAGTGGTCGCCTACCACACTGGAAGTTTCCGAGAATTGTACCACATTCTGGAGAACCACAAGTTTACCAAGGACTCCCACGGAAAGCTCCAGGCGATGTGGTTGGAAGCGCACTACCAAGAAGCCGAGAAGTTGCGGGGTCGTCCACTCGGACCCGTTGATAAGTACAGAGTGCGTAAGAAGTTTCCTCTGCCACGGACCATCTGGGACGGTGAACAGAAGACTCACTGTTTCAAAGAACGGACGCGCGGCTTGCTAAGGGAGTGGTACCTTCAGGATCCCTACCCAAACCCCAGCAAGAAACGGGAACTGGCGCAAGCTACTGGACTCACCCCCACACAAGTGGGAAATTGGTTTAAAAACCGAAGGCAAAGAGACAGAGCGGCTGCTGCAAAGAACAGGTTTGTTACACACTATTAAAAACATTAAACGCTTTGGGAAAAAATGAAGCTAAATCCAAAATTGCTCTAAATTGGGCTTTTGTTAAACCGACGGGTCTATTTGACAGTTTGAGTGTAGAATTAGGGCAGGTGATTTCAAATTTGAAGACATTTTGGAAGCTTACCAAAATTTGAAATGTGCACTTGAAATGTGCTACAAACAAAACAATATTTATTATCAACTGGGTAGTGTTTATGTAACTGCAGTAACAGGTCTTTTATATGACGATTGCTAATATTGTGATGTTCTATTTTTAACCTAATATCAAAACAATAATAAAAAATAGTATTTTCAGTTAAGATGTTCAGGCTTATATGATAAGTATAAAGAATATGTGAAGCAGTAGCTAACACGTTTGATCGTTACAGAGCCATATTAATAATAATAATAATAATAATAATAATAATAATAATAATAATATATGTTAACATTTTCTGTTAATAATATGTTGTTGTGCAACATTCGTAGTATGTATACGTTATGATTTAAGACTATTCTAATATTACTAAAATGTACTATACTAAATGTATTTCTCAACATAAAGTATATGTTTGGGGATATCTGAATAACTTCACTCATATTCATAACTGTTAATACAGTTTTACTCGAATAATCTCGCGTATAATCTCGTGTATATTTCCAAAATAAGAAATTGACTGTTTTAACCACTTACTCGTGCGTAGTCGTGATGTGTTTACCCATCACGAGATTATTTTTGCCTTTGATTTTTTTTTAAATAGAGGATACTGGTTTTCATATTGGGAGAAATGTTAATCTTGTATTTATTTATTTTTTATCGTGTAGAGCAAAGATTAAATGATCTGACACAGTGTCGAATGCACGTGAGTAATAAGTAACTTTATTTTGTCAACGCTGCGTTTCCTACCAGGCTCCAGCATCACGGTCTCGGACAAAGCGGCCTCCGTTCAATTTCAGACGCTGCCTGTACCCCGCACAGCTCCGCTGAGCCTCCTTCCGCGGCGGCAAGCCCCACCACCAGCGTCTCCAGTATGATGGAGCGGGTTGACGCTGGCACCATCCTCTCCGTTACGGACAGTGATTCAGACTTCGACGTATGATGTAGCATCGTTTAAAATACGGGAGATCTGGACCTGAAAACTAAACGGAAAATGGACAACATGGGTAGCGACCATTTTGGCTTTCACGTTTGTTCATCAGATGGAGAAAAGCATGCTATTTTCCAAGCTCTTCAATGGACCGATACTCTTTCATCTCCTCTCTCATTTTTGCATGGTCATTTGTGAATATTTTGGACGTTTTTGAAGCGGCACTTTGAGAAAGAAGACTTTGGCTTTTCGCCATTTTACCTCTTTTCCGCTTCTGCCCCCCCCATCCCTCCCTCAAAACGATCAAACCGCCAAGCGGACAGTTTTATTTTCTGTGTTTTATCAGACAATCGTGGAAAGTCAAAAGCACCTTTACTCCTCTTCTTTGACTTGACAGCAGATGTTCAAAGTTTGCTTTTATCTCGAGATTTTATATCGAATTATCAGTGTCTGGTGCGTTTTGCCCTGTTAGATCTAGACGTTACTGGAAATGCTTGTATAATATTGCAGATTCTCCATCCTCCAGCAACTTCCCTTATTTTGTGTCCATAAGATGTCTAAGTGTCTGTAAAGTGCTTTGAGATTTTTAATGTATGTTCATTCGTTCGTTTTTATACTGTAAATGGGTTTATGGCGCTGAACACAGTGTTATGGGTCACTTTTATGCAAATAAATATAATTTAATATTATGGATCTATTCAAGTCTTTATTTGTGGGTATATCGAATGGTCAGAGTTTCTAAAAAACACGGTAATGCCAAAAACAGAAGGTTCTCCTACACAAGAGGCCTGATATCTTCTTTATTGTTTTTATTAAATAACTTGATATAATTTATTATTGACAAACATGCATGTGTTTACATTTTTAACTGTTTGGTTTACATTACATTACATTACTTGCTTCGTACTTGCTAAATTAAGTTATTTGTTTTAAAACACTTATTATTATTACTATTATTATTATTATTATCATCATCATCATTGTTATCGTTATTGTTGGTGTTAGCAGTAGTAGTAATCATGGTAGTATATTAGGGAAACGAAAGGCTTGAAATGCTTTTGTGACAAGCAACGATAAATTTTCCAGGAATAACGAGGAATCCCTTTTGCAATTGGCTTTTGCAAATTAAAGAACATAATGGAATTCAAAAATCATTTCCATATATATTCAGTCAACAAGTAATATTTAGGGTTACCTAATTTGTTGCCTAATTATTCCTGAAACTAATTACTAAGAGTTCATATTACAACAAAGAGTTTGTCAAGGTTCCTCCTTTATTTGTCTTCATCATCACAACTCCTATAAACCTCAACGAGGACAGAATGGACTGGTTTTGTTTTTCTGACAACTCACCGTAGGAGAGGGCGAGTCCGCGCTTTGCGGTGTTCTTTCTTACGCGCAGGGTTTCTCTGGCCTGTTTTCGCTTTGGCTTTCATCGCTTAACTGAGCACAATTTTGTATTCGTGTTTATTCACGCGGCAGTTCCCCCTGACCTGGATTCACTAGACTGCATGGAGTCGCGCAATAGAACATAAAACGTGATTTACCTTTTTATTTGCCAAAATCAAATAAATTTGTTTACTTACAGATAACATTTCGACACAGTAGCTAGCACTAAATATGCAGTACCGTATACTTTATTGCACATAAATTAAATACTTCAAAATATTTGTTTTAACATCCTTACTATATATTTTCAAACTCACAATTAAAAAATGCAGTATCATCCAAACGAGCTTGCTACATATTTTATGGTGCAATTATATTAAAACGGGTTTATTTAAGGTCAGGGGAATAATGACAGGAGAAGTGGTTGTATAGGACAAACGTTTCAACTTTAATTCATAACCGCTAGCGACCGTGCTCATGGACTCCACTCACTGTAGCAGCTGGTAAACGCCACAACACTTTGACTTAAATGAAAACTTACTCGGCTTACCTCAAGCAAATGCTAATTGCTTTAACCTGCTCACCTTCACACGCAACTGCCGAGAAGGGTCGCGACCCGACACCTGTAATTTCACCCGCTGAGTTTTATCCCAGAATTATATGTGGAGTACATTGTCGCGTGTTCTTTGAAACATCTAACTGACCCTCACAAATGCGCTCTTTACAAGATATATGATACCACGATCTCCTCTTCAATAAACAACAGTGAAGTAATTTCTGATATTTCTGAGTAAATTTTATTTACATTTGTTCCTATTCACGTTGTGACCCAGCGCCCACCCTGTCCTCCTGGTGTTTGTTCAACCTAAATCGTGCGGCTGATAAAGATTGATAAAGATAGTTCTTATAGTTCTCATGAATATGGTTTAATCATCTGCACCAGACCAGGGTTAGAATGCAGACGTTCAAGAGAGCGACAAGGTATGAATGCGCAACTGTACATGAGACGACGCCTCAGTTGGGGATAAAACCTCAATGGACGCGTAAACGTCTTTATGTGTTCTCCGAATAATGTGCTTTTGTCGCCATCATGTGGTCATAACTTGATTTTACACCCTAGAAATTGCGTTAGTGCTGTTTGGTCTGGCCTTACCTGGTGTTCCTCCAATACTGTATCCCACGTAGGCTACATAGTTTCTGAACCAAACAGCAAATCTGATAAAAGACATTATCAGACTAATTGTTACACATATGTAATACATATACTTAACAATTCACAACTAATTTAAACCAAAAAAGGGCTATACTTATATAAGGGGTTGTTTTAATATGTTTTAATATTACAGAAATCTTGCTCAGTTTCAGTTCCTATTGTTCTATCTTAATGAGTTACCAGCTTTGTATTAAGCAGATACATTTCTGTTGATTTTAGCTTTATTGTGGAAGAACGGATACTATTGATGAATGGATGTGTTTGAGAGACCAAAGAGCTGTGTAAATCAGCAACAATTCAGCAGTTCGGCTCCTGAGACGGGGTCAGTTTATCATTGACGCTAAGGACTGAAAACGATTTTTAGAAAAACGTAAAAGAAAAAGAGGAATTCATCCGCAAGCTCTTCCTTCTAGTGAATTCTAGGTTAATAAAACAACAACGAACTTAATATTAGTCTATGTTAAGTAATTATAGTCAAACACAAAATAGGGAAAACAAGAGAGTGGCTGTTTTAAAAAGCAGAATTACTTATTTTTTCGTAGTTAATGCAGCGCTGAACAGAAAGGTAAGGTAGACTTTTAAAGTTACAGCCTTTAGTTGTGGCTTTTACACGGAGCCGCATACATATTATTCAGTTTGAAGGTATGTGTGAAAATCATGATTTTGGTACTGAGAGCACCTCGTTTTTCTTGCTCAACCAGGTAAGCAACAGGATCAAGTAGACGTGGAGTCCGGAGCATTTCGAAGAGTCACGATGAAGCATTTTCTGCACTAGGCGGCAGTATGATTCCAGTTTTGATTTTGAGCAATCTAGTCCTACCAATCGAGCTAATCATGAGGATTAGAATCGGCGCAGAACACCGCACGGTGTAGTTTCTCCTGTTCTACACCTGGTTCAGTCTAGGCTATCAGTTCTTCTTTAGACATCTCTTTTACATCCAGTTTCACCACACAACAACGACTAAAGTGTTGTATTGTAAACGTTTGTACTGTGAGACAAATATTTCATATTTAAATATTCAAAATACATATTTACGCTTGCAAATGAGATGTGCAAACAGCATCTGATTTCAGAACAGAACCTCCCCATTTAATTCCAGTAAAGGATACACAGGGCCGCAATCTATTTTGGAACCACTGGCTTTGGCTATTGATTAAACTTGTAAAGCCAAATTAGTTATTTGTTGTGAGGCCTGTTTATCACTACCGTGCTTTTTATCTTCTATAGTGTTGATTTGATATGATTTTAGAATGAATCCTAATATGAATCCTAACATGAATCCTAATATGATCCTTGTCTTACTACAGACCCCAATTCCCACAACGACGACGCACGCATTAGCGTTAGAGTGTCTCACATACATGTAGTCTACGCTTCCTGTGTTTACGAAACACTTCGAAGTGAATGTGGAGAAAATAACCTACATGCTCATTTTGATAGCGTTTCCCGGAATCCTGGGTAACTACTGAACTTCACACCGATTTTAAAACTTTCTGTGACGCCATCCAGAACTAGCTATTGCCTATCAATAATCAATAAACTGATTGATCGATCTGTATCCTACTCCTTTTGGTCAATAAGAGACACTTCTGATAACGTTGTTGGATTTTATTATGAAAACAGTAAAAAACAAAGCTTATATTGAAACCTAATACTGAGCTTATACTGAAACCAACTCTAAATTTGTTGTGTTTACACTTAAAGTGTAAGTAAAGTGGAGCATAAGCAACAACTCACAGGTAAAGATGCATTGTTCTTTATACAAATTACCCATAAGCAACACCGTTTTTTAATGTATGGGCCCGTGCATCTGATTTTTCTTGAGAAGATAAACATCATAAACAATACCGCGCTAACCAAACGGCCTTTAGACTAGACCAGACCAGTTCACGGTCATAACAAAACAGAACCAGATACTTTTCTTTTATGAAAAAATACGCTCCATGATTAAAGACACTATATACTAAATCGTAAAATAACTGCGCAGATGAAATTGTCATGTGTACGACGTTTTTTAAACCTTAACATCACTACACAATATATATATATCAGTTAAATGCATCCATCCAACAGAGACGCGCGATATTAAACTAATGTATAACACTTTTTAGAACTTCTCGACAATATGCCATGCTAGAAAATGACCTAATCTAACTCCCTATGAAGACATCCCTTTGACCTACAGCAGGGAAGGGTGAGCTGAACGAATGTCCCCGCCCAGTTCGCTTACCTGTTGAAGATTTCTACTTTGACCTAATATACGCTATATCTTTACACCTTTGCCAACTGCCCCGTTATTTTTAAATTGTTTTGTGCTATGCTGATATTGTCCGTTGGAAATATATTTATTTATGAGTGACATATTAGCAGTAATTAATCCCAATTGCCTAATAGAATTGCCTAATAGGTGAATACAATCGATACTGTGACAGATTCTTTTTCATTTTATTGAGGCCACTCATTGTCACTCAATGATAATGCAAGAATGATATAACCAACATGCAGTGCTATGACCTTTCGTCAGAAACGAACAAGAAAGTATTGTAATGATGAGATAAATTTTCTTAGTTTTACAAACGTTTACTTTACTTTAAATTTACTTTAAAAATGATCTTTAATATTAACTTCTATAAGGGGCCAAATAGGCAAAACACAGACGACTATAGTCAATATTGTCTTTAGTCAATATATATTTTATTAGTTTATGTATAGCAAGATATATCAAAAAACTATCAGCTGATTTATAATGATTTATTATACAATGGAAAGTGTTCCTTATCTTTCGAGTACAGTGCGTAACATGAATGGTGCTTTGTCTTCGTTGGTCTTTGTTTGAAATCGGCTATTAGTTTATAAGACTACAAGACGTCCAAATACATACATTTCGTCAAAGCTAGTTATGCAACAAATCTTATTTGATGTATAACAATTGGGAAATTAATATATGTTTTTCTTCCTCATCTTTGGTTTTAAGAGTAAGTGGTCTTTTGCGCAGTACCTACGGCCTCGTTGCGCACGCGTTTTAAACCTCCGAGTTCTCACGAGCCTAGATCCACCAGGCTGGCCGCCATTGGGTTGAGAAGGCTGTCGTGCATGGAAAGGTGGTGGTGATGACTGTGCTGCTGATGAGGGTGGTGGTTGTCCGTGCCGCTGACAGGTATTGCACTGGGGCCGGGCGGAGGCGCGAAGCTGTGGAGGGGAGGCAGGCCCGAGCTCGTGGGCATTAGCATAGCTGGGCTCATGGAGGTGTGATCCGGGGTCCCGACTGGAGATTTATCGTCGTCCGAACTTTCACACTGAGATTTGTTTTCGTTCATTTGAGACGTCAGTAGATTGTGCCCGTTTTGATTTGTGCCATCATTTTCCCTGAGGAGAAGATACGTGACAGACATTAGCCTAGCAATTCAACAAGGGTCCTAGCCTGCTCTAACGTCCCATACAGTCGCCTTCGCCACGTATAAGGATGTACATGCCTAGTGTTCTCATTGGCCATGTGTTATCACCAAATGCATTTTAAAATGAAAATACAAAACTTAACAACAACAACAATAAAGTAAAATATGTTCCATCATTTAATTGCAGATTTGCCCCTTCATAACTTTAACAACGAAAATAATTATAGATAATAAGAATAGGCTAATGGTAATAATTGTAACTTTTCGAAGAAAATCATTTCGATTCATTATCGTGTTCTTCTGTTAATTTAATTAATAATATGTAATCAGTTTCATTGTTCAGAAGCATTATGACAGTTGATTAGGAATGTGATTATAGAACGTTTTAAAATTTGAATTTGTGGGAATATTCCACCTGAGAATGTTTTAGCCCAGAAGCCTGTAACGCCGATAAAAGCCAAGTTAAAATGCCAGGTTAAAATGCCAGGTTAAAATGTGAGCAGTTGCTCATTCTGAACTAGGCGGTTCGAGATCACTGAGTCTCTCGGCGGCCTACAGCAAATACAATTACAAGTCTATAGTTCTACAGTAGCCTATACAGGTGGATAGCTCGTATAAATTATATAATGGCATTTGTGAAGTAACTTGGTAAAACTGGTTATTTGTTCAAATGTAAACAGTTTTCACTTTTCGTGTCTCATTACTGCCTTCTCTCTCAGAACCCATAATGTTGTTTTATACAGTGTATATCACGCGCACAATAAACGTATTGTGTCATTTATGTTGGAAATGAATATTAACTCGAAAAAAAATTTATATATATATATATATATATATATATATATATATATATATATATATATATATATATATATATATATATATATATATATATTTCGGGTTAATATACACAAACAATTAAATAAATATTTATCATATCGAATAAAAGTTTAGAACAGCTTACCTCTCCTTTGCCTCTGCAGCACGGTCTCTCTGTCTTCGGTTCTTGAACCAGTTGCTAACCTGCGTGGTTGTAAGACCTGTAGCCTCGGCCAGTTCTCGTTTCTCCCTGGGGGAAGGGTATGGGTTGTGTGAGTACCACTCTTTGAGCACGCACCGGCTCTTCTCTTTAAAGCAGTAGCTTGTCTCCTCTCCATCCCATATGGTACGAGGCAGCGGAAACTTTCTACGAACGCGATACTTTCCAACCGCGCCGAGAGGGCGACCGCGGAGCTTTTCTGCCTCGATGTAGTGCGCTTTCAGCCAGAGCTGCTGCAGCTTGGGGTGGTTGTGCGGAGAAAACTGGTGGCTTTCTAGTACTTTGTAAAGCTCCCTGAAGTTGCCTCGATGAAAAGCGACTACTGCCTTCGCTTTGAGGACACTTTCGTTCTTGTGAAGGTGTTCGCAAGCAGGCAAGGACCACAGAAAACGTCCCAGGCGTTCAATACTCCCTCCTTGTTGCAGGACCTCGCAGACACAGGCAACTTGTTCTTGCGTGAAACCAAAGGTTGGTGGCATAGACATTACTGCAAGCAATAGTGTTCCAGCGTTCCAGCGTGTTTTCTTAAGTCCACTCGCTCGCGAATGTTTTCCCCAAATTCACACAGGTGACTCTGGGGTTTGAGGTGTTCCCACGGACGAAACCCAATTCTTGCTAAGCATATGAAAAATGCATTATATAAAACAGCCCAACAACCACAGTGGAACGTTGTTAATATTTACATGTATAGCTATGAATCGTTGTTCATTTTCTTCATCAGATGATTAGGTTACCTAGACTATTAAGAAACGGAAATGATCTTATTCCTGCCTTGCGCGTTCAAGTTATGCGCAAGACATTATTTCCTCGATTGTCTCCAGCTATTAGCCCGCCCTCTGGTAAGCGTATCTCTTTACAGGTTTGCCTCTGTGCCTGGCGCGAGCGCATCCTCTTGGGGAGCCATTCAGGGAAGTGTGCAGAGAAGTTGTGTAGCCGAAACTGACCCCGGCTACATGGTGATAGAATGGCACTGTCATGCGCCATCGGGACTGAAGTGCGCGCGGCAGGTCAAACAAGCGGAGACAGACATTAAAACTCACAACATGCATTTCTGCAGCACATACAGTAAACAAGCACGAATTCCATTGGATTAGAGACTAAATCATACAGCTCGCGGTCGTACTTGGCCTCATTTCTTTACGGCAGTCAAGACTTGTCTAGCTGACGTGTGTCTGATGTCTTTGAATTCTAAACTCACTAAATGTTACGTGTCATTGCTGAAAATATTAAAAGGATTTTGACTCAATAATCAGTCTGCTTACTTTACTATCCGATATACGAAATAAAGGAATGTTATGCTAAGGCAACAGTTATCCCGTTACCACTGAATCATAGGTACGTTATATAATTAAAATTGGAAAAGTACTATCATAGGAGCCACTGGGTACGTCGCTTTGGACAAGACAGCCACAAGAAGTGTGTTAGATTGATAGTTGTGACGAGAAGTCGCTGGTGTCATGTATCTGTTGAGTTATTTTGGAATGTAACATGAGGCCATCTTACTTTTTCATATGGACATTGTAACTGCAGCATATGGTTCCAAGGGGACACAGAGATGTTTGCTAATTGGTCCTTATTGATTTTAAAGGCTGTGTTTATTGGATGATTAACTCATATATGTTGAAGGTAGATCATAAAGTATGCATATATTTAAATATTTTATTTATTTATTTAGTTTATGGTAGTTTTATTTTTTGCTTGTTTTAACTGTGTTCTAGTCTTATGTTAGCAGTTGCACAAATAGAGGAAAAATAGCACAAGGGAGATTCATATCTGTCAGATACAGAGTTGTAGACAGATTTAAAAAAAAAAAATTATGATTAACAAGGTCAAATTATTTTCATTATTTTATAGTAATGCATGTGGTGCAAACGTCACCAACTCCAAATTTCAAAAATCATTCAAGTAAGCACAAAAGTTCAACATTCCATGTCGTAAAGCACTCAGACCCTGCAGACCCTGGTGCCCACGCACCACCCTGCACAGGGCTGAGTTTGCAGTAAAAGGGCCTGATTGATTGTACATGGTCAGTATCAGTTTCCCTGCGGAGGGGGAGGAGGTGCGTGGGCAGCGTCTGGTCCGTCTGCGAGTGCCCGGGGATGGCAGCAAGTCACAGTCCCGGGCTCAGCGGGACAGAGGCGGATCCGCCGTGGTGCCGGAGCTGCAGGACGTTCACAGAGAGCTCAGGAGGCCAGAAGTAGCCGTTCTAAAAGTCCACTCTAAGCGTCAGTGTTTGTTATTCAGAGAGCTGGGCTGGGCGTGCTGTGTCACTGCGATGCCAGCTGCAGAATGAGGGCGCCGTCCCTCGCTGCTCTGTGGGGCTCTTGCACCTGACCTTGCTGATGCAGCAGAGAAGCCTGAGGAATGCTGACATTGCTGACAAGTCATACGAGGATAAAACCCACGTAGACGTAGTGTGACGCAATAGCCTACGCCCACAGCCGAAAGCTAGTGAGCTAAGACTTTGTGACCGCGTTGAATGCTGCCTACAATCTTCAACTCTTTTTCTGAAAGGTTTCCCAACATCGAGGACATGGACAAGCTTCCTCAAACTGTAAATCTGTGCATTCTACAGCAAACATCATCTACTGTCCACCTGTCCACACCAGCCTTCTTCCTAATCAGGAACATGATGCTTTTCTCTCTAATGTAGCGTTTGCTACTGTGGGCTTTTGGCAGAACGAGGTTGTGAGGTTGTGAGGTTGTGAGGATGCGAGGTTGCGTGCAGGGCCGTGTAGCCCGGCCTGGGCTCTGCCACCATCTGCACCTGTCTCCTGTTTCAGCAGGCTGGGCGTGAGGGGGAGCTGCGCTCACCCAGACGGCTGGGCCACGCTCTGCTTCGCTGCAGGCTCTGGTGCTGACCATGCTGTGGCCTAACCCTTCCATGCCTAAAACCCATTTTTCTTCTTCTTCTCCTATTCAAATCAAGGCAGTTGTGTGGGGGGCATGGGCAGAGACACCCTACACTGAGCAGTCACACTGACCTCCACTCACAGCGCACACTCTAAATGATTCATGAAACGGGCTCACCTTCCCTCTCGGGAGGGACGCGATACCTGATAGCACTGGGAGAGGCTGCCACTAAGCTGTGTGTGTGTGTGTGTGTGTGTGTGCGTGCACGCATGCGTGTGTGTGTGCAAATGGTGGGGGATGATGATGGCCCAGAGGTTCCTAAGTTTCTCCTACCTAGTTGTATCTAAAAGTCAGAAACAATTTGCAACAGTAATCACAGTTACTTAATTATGTTATAAGACTGATTCCCCAGCTACTTTTACTATTTCAGTGTTGTATGCATAGGTGATGATAGCACACCTATCCCTGTGCCATTGACTAACTTATGAATCTTGTTAGTGCTTGTTGTCTCTGTCTGTCTCTCTCTCTCTCTCTAGCTCTCTCTCTCTGTCTGGCTCTCTCTCTCTTTCTCTGTCTTATTCTCCTTCTCTTGTCCTCCTGTCTGTTGGCCCCCTGGGGGATCAGGTTTCCCTCCCCCCATCCTCCAGCAGAGGGATTAAATGTGCATGCACAGGGAAGTGACACCACCAGCGTCTGGGCAAGAACATGCTTCTCAGACTGTAATCAAAGCAGTATCTTTCATCCCCCCTCCCCATCTCTCTCTCTCTCTACCTCTCTCTCTCTCTCTCTCTCACACACACACACACACACACACGCACTGGCTTTGCTCACTCTCTGAAAATCCCACACTCCATCATTTTATCATGCCAAACATACTTTAGTAAAACTCCAATTGCTATTTTGGTGTGCAATAATTTTAATTGTGTGGTAACTGAAAGTTTTAAAATAATTTTACTCTTACAAAGAAAACTAGAAATCCTCTTCTGCTACTGCACATGTTCTGATGAGTGCTACCTGTTCTATATGCATCAAACAGATCTGAAGAGCAGCTGATTTTTTTATTTTTATTTATATTCAGTACTTGGAAGGAATTGCTACTAATTCTGAATCTTAGAGGAGACCTAATCAACTTACATCTCCTTTAAATTGTCACAAGTTAGCTTGTTGAAAGGTTAGAACTATTAGAATATTAAAAGTTATTTTTTAGGATTTAGGAACTGAATAAGCTTTAATTTGTTTCATTTGTTAAATCGGAAGTTTATTTGTATGTGTATTTATTCTCCATTTGAACCTTAATGAAAACCCCTTCCCTGCACCAGATGTGGGTCAGCGTGTTAACAGTTATGGAAGCACTTTGAGGAACCAGCTGAATGCTGTTGTCAGGGGGCTCAGAAAACACTAACTGTGTTTGACCTTTCCACTATAGCACTTCTACTGCCCATTACGATTCCAATTGAGTTCACGAACCCAGTGCACAACTACCCAAGAGAGTTTGCCAATTCCACCAGATGTCACGACATGGGTTTATACGTTCGTAGTACGCAGCCTCTTTTGAGGACCCTCTGTGGCGTTACATAAGGAAGAGGAGCCCTGTGTGTATGGAATTGTCGCCATGCTTAATTGAGGTCGTCAGACTAGTGCTGACAGAACTAAAAGCATGCTAATGAGGAGGTGTTAATGGAGGCTTGGGTTTCCATGACACTCAAACCTTGTGCAGGTCACAGAGGACCAAGAGCAGACTTTAGAACTAAGTGTAAGCGTACACATGCATGTTTGTGGTCGGGTGTCCCAGATGTCACCATACCCATTCTGTACTCTTATAACTGTGGGAGACAGTACTGTTTTCTACTTAGACAAGTGCTCACATAACGTTGATCACTTAAAATATCAACACTCACTTCCCTTATGAAAACTGAGTTGGGGAATGTCGTATTATCAGTAATAAGAGCATTGCTTAGCCTGGTACAGCTGAGTGCTTTTTCCCCAAGTAATGCTGCAAATCCTGGGCCCTTCCTGATTTGATCCTTATGTTCCGGTTTTTAATTTGACAAATCATGATAATGATACACTATATTATCTTCCATAATCAACAGAGTACTGAACACAGGCGAATGGTAATGGTAAGAGGTATTCATGTACTTTAGGAGTAAACATATTTCTAGGAAACTACTCGAAAAATAACAAGTAAATTTACAAACTCTGGATTAAAATTGCTATATTGTTATTTTCATGGATGGTTTGTCCTATCTGCTGGAAACAGTGTTCATTCTAAAGCTGGCGGAGGTGTTTGTATTCTGTACTGAGCTCCCTGTACTCTGTGAATGTCCAGTAAAATGTAACTGTAACTGGACCCAATTTACAGAAATGTGATACAGTAAAAATTACAATATTTAATTAAAATAATGCTTTGATAAAATTTTGCCATTTAGAATCTAAAAGTATTAATACAAAAAGTAGAGTAGTAAAAAGTAGTAATACAAAAATAAAGATTTGTAAAAAACCTCAGAGGTCACTATGTCAGGCTTATCAAAGATCTGAGACCAAAACTGACTATACTGGATATAAGCTATTAGAGATACCATTGCAATTAAAATTATTCAACCCCTGTTGCAAATTCCAAACTGCTGTTTGCAGTTATCACATCAAATAAAAACAATTTAAATAGCTCAACGCAAATCACGTGGTTTCTCCAAATCCAACACAAAGCGACATTTTTAACAACTATTGCAGAATTATTCAACCCACTGAAAAGTGTCTCCGATATGAGCAAATCAGGTGTCGTCTTCATTAGTTGCATCAGGTGTGCTTGAAATAAAACACATCAAATTATCGACTGAGTAGGACTTTGCTGATTGTGGCATGTGATTGCATTTTAGAATTCAAGTTGTAATGTTAGAAGTCAAGAGTCCACAACATTAAGAGGTGGTTTGCCTTGCACAAACAAAGAAAAGAATAGAAAACAACAGCAAAGACACCGAAGATACAGAGATACAGCTGGTAGAGTTCAAGTTCAAAGATAAAGAATCAGTGGCTACACTACCTCGACATGGCAGGAAGAGGAGGCTATCACCAGATTCTAACATATTCCTGATGAGGCAGGTGGTCAAAACCCCTCGAAGGACCAGCAAGCAAAATTTAGTGGCAGCAGGCACTGAGGTGAAGGTCTCCATGCCTATACTCCAAGACGTACACCCTACCAGCCCACATGTACAAGAAAGGCTCCAATACGCTCAAAACCATATACGCCACAGACGTTTGGGGGATTCTGTTCTGAGAAGCAAAACAAACATTGAATTTGTTTAACCTATGGATCAGTGGATTGTCTGAAGAAGGACGAATGAAGCACACACTGGAAAGAACCCCCTGCCTCCAGTGAAGCATGGCGGGGGACACGTGACGCTTTGGGGCTCCTTCACGTTCTCCGGCACTAGATATCTGCAGCGTGTGGAAGACATTGATAGATTCAATCAAGTTTCAGGAAATCCGAGGAGAAAACGCCATACCTTCTCTGAGGAAGTTGGTCCTCCCAACAGGACAATGATGCCAAGCATCCCTCTGAGTCCACCAAGGCGTGGTTTCAGAAGAACTCCTTGAAGATTCTGGAGTGACCATCACAGTTGTCTGACTTGAAACCCATAGACAATCTTTGATGGGATTTAAATATGTTGACTGCAGCATGCAAACCCAAGAATATTAGTGAACTGGAGGCCAATGCCCATGAGGAATGGGCTGAGATGTCTCAGGAACGCTGTGTGAAGCTGGTGCCTGGCTATGCAATATGTTGGCAGCAGGTCGTAACATCAAAACGGAGCTCTACTAAGCACTAAAGCTTGTCATGAAGGGGTTGAATAACTCTTTGACTGCAGTAGTCATTAAAAGTGCCATTTTGTGTCAAATTTGGATAAACTCTTATTTGATTGGTTTCTTGCAAACATCTGAAAGTTTGTAGCTAACAAACCTTATTTAGCTAACAAACCTTATTTACAATGGGGGTTGAATAATTTTGATCTCAACTACGTGGGAACATATGTCTATATGAACACACATGGAAGGGTTACAACTTTACATTATAGTGATCCGTCACTTTGTACATTGTTTGTGCATTGTTTGTATGTTCTGTTTCTTCTGACCCTACTCGTGGGTTGTGGTTATCCCTACTTGAGCAGTGTGGAAACCCAACGCCCCAGACCCAGGCCAAAATCTCTGAAGGCTACATATAAATCACAAAAACGCAGGCAGGGTTTCGTACGTGTCTGTGCATCATACGAGAACACAAAGCGCAAAAACAAAGTACCAACAACAGACATACAAAATGTCAATTCTCAAAATGTGGATATGTGTAATAGAAGTAGACGTCATGCTTGCAGGAAGGCATTTATCAGGGCTGTCTGCATTTTGCCCTCTTCCATGGCTGTCGGTGATCTCTGTAATGCGCGCACACACGCACGCACGCACAGACACGGGGGTATTTTGGGCCCAGTCAGTTGGGCTGAAATCAGTCCGCTATGATTCATTCTTTGGGAGTTTTAGGTGGATATGTTTACAGTGTATGCCGCAGGCACATCCTCTCACTAATGTTACAGTGCAATGTTATACCTCCATTGTTCACATCCAGAAGATGACACTTCCCCTAAGGACGTGCACATCAACTTACATCCCCACCACTCCCTCCTTGACCAACTTAGCGTAAGCTGAAAAATTCATCATTTAGAAACCAATTCGCATTCAGAGAAAACCAGGGTATATGTAGCCACATGTGCACGCTGGTATAATTCTTTATGTGGACTTTTCTATGTTTTGATTGTTAAGCATTTCTGAACAAACATATTTACTGAATTATTTGTCATATCTAATTACTAATTCTTTTTCATACTGAATCTCACCAGGTTTTGTTGCTAACAGTGCTCGGCTGTCATAACTTTCATCCTTTTCATTCTTTTTTCTGTGAACCAATGGGACTGCAGAATTAAGTCCATGTTTGGACCATTTCCTCAAATCACTGTTTAATAATCTTGCTTGATATGTTTCACTACACCCACCTTTAGATAAAACACCTCTCCCACTTCAACATGCCAGAGTAAACCCTCTTGTTAGATCAGTCTAACAAGACTACAGACTTATAAGTGAAAGCATTTAACCAAATAGCAGCAGTCAGCCACCAGCTATTTCCTATTCTCATTCTCCTTTGCCAAAACATCTTTAACTCACTTCAGCACTTGTATGCCTGTTTCACTGCAAATGTGCATTTTCTCTTGACTGTGATCATCATTGCTACCCATTGCCTCGGACGCTTTATAGGTATCCGTGAGTAACCTGCCTGCCGTGCACCTGTGTAGGGCTCACCTGGGGAATGGCAGGTGAGTGCTCTCTGCTCACACAAATGGCTAAGCTACACCTACGAGCCCGACCTCATCCTGCTAGCACTGGTGTCCACTTGAAATCAAGTCAATAAACCTTTGTGCTTCTCAAGCAGAGAGGAACTAATGCTGCCCAAGACTGAGATCTCAGACTTTATTTGAAAACTTCGCAGATCAGTCACTCTCACCTTTTAATAAACCAGTCTACATTCGGACTACATGAAAACTTGAAACTTGATTTCAGGTGGTCTCTTAGTTTTATTGCTATCTATCTGAGTATGTGTGTGTGTGTGTGTGTGTGTGTATGTGTGTGTGAGTGTGACTGGCTCTACAATATGGGGAAAAAATGAAAGTATAGTAATATTGCTACATTGTGTGATTGAAGCATGTTTTGTAATATATTTAAACAACAATGATGAACCTCTGATGTGTCTGCATTATTTTGATCAAAATTGTTTACATTTCTTAAATCAAGTGATGGCTGTGATTTGTATAAATGTATATACTACAACATTTCACATCAATATCAAGACTACAATGGCCAACATTGTTATAACAATTGCAAACAGTACATTGGGTAGCCCGTGTGTGTGTGCGCGATGTGTGATGTGTGTGGGTGCGTGAAAATGAAAGACATATGATTTGTTATTTCAATCAGAGCTCAATTCACAATAAATATTGGTTTCACATTTGGCCAGATATGTGCAGAATGAGCTCATGTGACCCCTCATAAGGGCAAAGGGAGGAGCATAACTGAAAGCCGCTCCCCCCCCCCCCACACACACACACACACACTCACCACATGGTGTTGGGCATGTTTAGAGTTATGATGAGAGTAGAACTAGACAGACTTTGGTCCTCTTGGTCCTCTCGTGTCCATCACCTCTGGAATATTTATATAAATATATAAACAAATGAATAAATAAACAAATGATCAATTAATATAGAATAACTTAACAGCTCACAAGTTACCTGCCTCTGACCTTTTGGTCTTCCTGGTTAAAGACGACAGTGTGAAGCAGTGCTGACTCGGTTTCAGGCAGAATGGAGATCAGTTTCCCAGCAAGTCTGGATCTGTGTGGAAGGGATCAGACTGCTTAAACAAGCATGCACTGTTGTATACATGAGATTGATTTCAGTGTGGAAGAACTGAAATACATAGATGTGCACACACACAGTTCTGTTTTCCCTTTATAGGCAAATTAAATGGTACATTCGGTTTCATAACCACTAAAATGCAGGTGTCTGTAGTTCCTTTCCACAGTCTATTTATCCTTTGCTGATTGACAGATGGGCGTACTCATCAAAACTGATTTCGCTTCTGTTGCACCCAAATTATACCCAATACTTCCCCCTTCAGGACAAGAGTGAAACTGTTCAGGCAGAACATTTCTGCACATTTTCAGACTTCCTCATGTTTTATTGAGGACGTCTGCTAAGCAAGTCTAACTACACCAGTCGGTCATCTCACTATGTGTTTGCTTGTTGTTAATCCCCTGTTAATTTTAAGAATGAAATAAACTTCAGCACTCAGAAGACTACTGTGATAACCGTAGAAGCTTCCATCACTGACGGTTAACCACTGAGCTCACATGTATTACAGGTTGCCATTTAAATGCAAGTAGTACTAGTGTTTTATTGAAATTATTTTGAAATATTATACTATTTTAGGAATTTTATATTATTTTCGGCTACTATAAGAAAACCTGACTGCTCGCTAATCTCGCCATTCCAGATCTCCCGCACCCCAAACCTCCCCCTCCCCCACACCATTCATGCCCCACCTCACCGATCCCATCAACAACTACTCCTAAGAAAGACGTGTTTTGCCACTGTCTTGAAGAAACTTCAACTAGCGGTGCGCAGATCGTTTTAGCCACTAGAGATCAGTAAAGCACCGAAGAAAACCACAATAGCTGTTCCGAGTGTGATCGTTCCTGGATTCATAGCGCTACCTGCCATCCCTTCACTTCTACCCACTCGCTCCACTGCTGAATGCAGCTGCCGTTCAGCTATAGCTGTGCCGTTTCGCACACCAGCGGGGACGTGAGGGATTCCCCTCCCAAAGATAACAGCCCTCTAGGCGTCTTCTGGGACCTCCTGCCTTGGACGCAGCATGGCTCTGAGTCAGAGTCCCAGCTGTATGGCGGAATTCTTACCTGTTCAGCAGAGCTGGGGTTAGGTTCCCCTTGTTCCTTAGACTTCTGTAATGCAAATTTCAAAACCATTCTATTTGAATAATTTCAAATCACAACCACACACATTAACTGGTCTAATAATAAAAAAGGGATTAACATCAATTTAAAATATTTCTTTAATTTTATTCAATTTCTTTTAATTACAATTCAATTTCTTACTATATAGAAAGAACGAAAAGGAAATGTGTTCAATGTCACGTCAGAAATCTTTCTAGTAATCGAGCGAGCGTCGAATGAGCTTAATGGGAAATACTTATTAGTCTTTCAGACTATGCGCTGTCATCATGATAATCATCACTTAAAGGTAGTACTGACAACGAACGTGGCGTTATCGAAGGGCCTAAAACACGTGACACTTTGGAAATGCCTGCGTTCTGATACACGCATGCGCACCTCTGATCCTTGCCCTCGGGTGCATTTCTGTATCCCCCATCCTCCGAACTGCTCTTCGCCTGTCTGTGTGCACACGCTCCCCCATCCGGCACAGAGTGGACGCGGCGCGGCTTAAGTCAACTGACGTGTTTTGCGCATTTCCTGCACTGGCGATCAGGCGCAGAGAGGGAGAGGGAAAAGGGAGGAAGACTGCAGGAAACGAGTTGAGCTCTAGCCACTAGAACGGACGAGCAGCTCAAATGCTGCGGAGGATTCCTCGCGTCAATAAAAGACAATCTAGACAAGTGGATGGCAATTGTCCTCTAGCAGCGAGGGAAGGAGGAAGATTCCCAAATGCCCAGACGCCGTGGCTCGGTTCGCTCTCTCTCTCACCGCCCATTGGAAGACGAATAGTTGGAAGACAACGCTACTCAGGACCTTCACATTTTGGGGTATTTTCTCAGCACTGAAAGCTTGGCGAAGTGGGAGAGATCGCCTTTACGTTGACATCGTTTAACTTCTTAACTAGCAATCTGTTTTCCAGTTACTGTCCACTTGCGAATAAACCTCCATCTGAATGTTATTCCAGACGCAGGAGATTCGCTTGTTTACGTGTGTTCACAATCGTAAAACGGACCATAAACAAAACCAGGAGTCTTTCTTTGCACTTTGAGAGCGCATATTAAAGTAGACTGAGGTATTATTTTCCGTTACACGAAGAGACCTGTAACCTAGGCTATTGGACGTAGTAAAAGCAAACTGGAATTTTAACAGCAGCATCCACCTAAACGCGTTGATGCATATTGATGACGTGATGGTAACTGTATGTCAAACGCGTTCCTTGGAATAAATTCTGTAACTGCAACCTATTTCGTACTGTAAGGTAAGCAGTTGCATACACGCACAACCATGGTCGTTTTCAACGGGTTACTGAAGATAAAGGTTTGCGAGGCTTTGGATCTGAAGCCCACCCCATGGTCGCTAAGACACGCCGTTGGACCAAAGACTCAAACGTTTTTGTTGGACACATACATCGCACTCAACGTTGATGACTCGCGCGTGGGTCAGACCTCCACAAAACAGAAGACGAACAGCCCGGCATGGCATGATGAGTTCGTCACAGAGGTTCACGACGGGAAGAAAATTGAACTGTCGGTCTTTCATGACGCCCCAATTGGGTATGACGATTTCGTGGCAAATTGCACCATTCAGTTCGAGGAGCTGCTTCAGAATGGCAGTAGACACTTCGAGGACTGGGTATGTTTCTGAGCTCTAAACCCAACGTAGAACGTGTAGGCCTTTGGAAGAGAGATCGGTCCGTTTAGCCTATCACAACAAAGCCTGTATTTCCCACCCCGCCGCACGGCTTCTCGCGCTTTAGGGGTTTTCCCACTTGTCAAAAGACGCATTATGGTCATCGGATCCAAGAGCATAATTCACATTCTTCGTCACAAGAAGCTGTTTTCAAATTCACGCAATGAAAGGTGGCGTGCTCGTCAGTGTTTATATAAATAATTTACATTTTTTTTCATGATTTCACATGGTCAAAACTAGTTTTAGTTTTGATTCGCAGAATTGCAATCTGGTGTAGATTGCAGATCAAGTGCAGATTTAGATCTAAGTAGTCAGAGGATAGAAACGAGTTATTATATGAATGATGGGGTTAGAGAGGACGTATACATCTGGAGGAAAAGCTGCATTTTATACCTCTGGCATCAGCATCTCACAGAATCATCGACGCAGTGTTGATACAACTGCAAAGATCGCAGCTTCCCACGAACTGTAACTCACTGTAACTCAAGAGTGCAGAGTAGCAGAAATATGGGATTTGACTTTATAAGCATACCAAGCACACAGAAAAAAGATTCGTTTGCACGATATACAGGACGACGTAAATGTTTACAATATGAACCCGATTTGAGCCCCCCCAACTACTTTTAAACCAGGTTACCAAGTTAGTTACCTGTGTATTAGGAAGAATGGTCGGTAAGGTAAAACGCTGCATTTGCTTGCTATGTTTTTTGCAAACCCCTGTGATATCTTGAAGCCCCTCGCGCATGCTGATAAGACTGCACTATATCGTGAGTCTCATAGAAGACTGACGTCAGCGTGTGTGGTTGAAGTGGCTCATGTTACGGAGCGTTTGTATGCATTTTGACCACATTTGCATTATCACCATGCCGTGTTGGGAATGACGAGCATCTCTGATGTTATATAATCGTAGCCCAGCAGAGGGGCTGCGGCGACTAGAGCGCTCGTGCTTTCTCATTAGGCAACCGCAGAAAAGGTGCTCCTGTATCGATAATGTTCTCGTATTGGTAAAGGAGTCCCCCTCCGCAGTGATAGCTTTGCTTTGCAAATGTGTGAAGTGAGAAGAGCGACGGGAGGGAATCGATTTCATTTCTGCAATCCCCCCCCCCGACGTGTGTGTTCACTAACACGTCGCTCTTCGGTACAGCTCTACGACGCAGATAGCCCAGAGTCTCTCCCGCGGCTGATGAACAGTTTCATGTGTGTCTGCAGTTATACGTTAGCAGCGGTCTGCTAAAGCACACTAAGAACATCTGGAATCGTTTGAAAGTGAATGCTCTCGTGCAGAGTGGCGAACTATTTTTTTTGCTGCCAGAAAAAAATTGATTAGCTGGATTAGATGGATTTGCAGTGTGCTTGTGTGGTGGACATGCAAGACAGTGCCGATAGAGCACACTAAATTAAGGAGACGAGCTTTATAGGTGTTGGTCAGCGAAGTTAGCGGCATAGCCCAGGGTGCGCTTCTCTAGCGTCAGGACAAACAGCGCGGGTGCTAGTGGGCCTGGACGTCCGTATATGCCAAGACGTCAGTGCCTGACAGCAGAAAGAACCTGCTAGTGGGTTTTCTCTGGGTTTCTCTGAGGCATTATGTAGACATCTCGGCATACACACACAGATTAACCCATTTGAACCATAGAAAATGTGATTTGTCCTTCAGATGTCCAACACTACCTCATCAGGGTGCACACAGGGCTGTGAGCAGAGCACTGTCAAAGTGCAATAGAGTGACATGCTCAGAAACAAATGTGGCAAAAGTAGATAGGTGGATGATACACTCACTTCAGCGCGGTGGCTACTTAGAAATGAGAAGTAGTGTGTGTTGTGTCATATCTGTTGCATTTCAACTTCTCTGTTGTTTTGTCAATCCACCAGACACGGCCGGACATGACCGCGGCCGATGCCAAGCCACAGAGAGTCTGTCGCACGTTTCTCTTCCATCGCTTGTGCACCAGTGCGTGTCGGATTCCTCTCTGCATGTGTGTGTGAGGGCACCATGCTCCATCCCACTGGGAGCTGATGCCCAGTGTGGTACGAATGTCCAGTGTGCTGGCTGCGTGTGTGTAGGGGCTGGCGGGCGGGTGTGCGGGTGGGGTGGAGTGTGGGGCAGTAATTGGAGCCCAGTGCCATGTCTTTGTGGATGCGTCTCGGCCGCCACTGACACTTGGCCTCCTGTCTTTGTCGTGTGAGGCAGGAAGGACTTTAATAATTCACAGGCGATCCAGCAGGCGTCGTGTGGAGCTGGGCTCTCAGGCCACGCGGGTGTTACTTAAGCTTCCGCCGGGTTCCCGTCGTCTTGTTTTATCACCACGGAGATGCCATTTCGATTGTTGTCTCGCTCTCTTCACTGCCATGGTCTTTTAAGACAGGCTCATCTGTAAGGAGAGGTGCAGGGGGGTGTGAGGATGATGCTCAGCCCATCAGAAGGGTAGATGGGGGTCACCCTATCAGAGGGGGAGTGGTAGATGGGGGTCACCCCAACAGAGGGGGAGTGGTAGATGGGGGTCACCCCACCCACCTTCAGCGCTGCCACCTTCTCTTTTCATTTCTTTGAGTAACTCACTCTGCCCCCTTCCTTCTATTGTCCTCCATTTGTTGCCATTACCTCTCAAATCCCTCTCTCCTGACCTTCCTTCCTGTGACTTTCCTTTTTTTTTCTTCAAATGACTACCATTACCTGTGGTTACCATCAAATAACTACCATCACCAGGATTGTTCATCCTTATGTCACCCATTATACTCAGCCCTAATTTTCTAGTTTGTCATCTATATCTGACCAGCCTTTGTACTGAAGTCCAAGTCTCCACTGGAATCCTTACAGGGCATTTCACACTGGATGTTGCTTTAGTTACAGGTAATGGCCTTAGATATAACGACCTGCTGTTTGTCTAATGTCTTTCCATTACCTAACATGGCTTATGTTACATGGATCGATTGCACTTGGCACTGTAACATGTTTCTGTCCAGTGGCAGTGTCTGTTCCTCCTCGTTACCATGACCATGACCTCGTGTGCAATCGGGTCTGAGCCACAGACCCCCCCCCCCAATCCCCAGCACAGCGTTGCCATAGAAACCCCTGTCACCCTCTTGCCGAGCCAAATCTTGTCAGAGCTGGGTGTTAATAAGAGTCTTCACCTGCTAGTGAAGGGGAGGAATCTGTTGCATCAGCGTACGCACACTTCCCACCTCCAGCTCCAGCTTCTGAGCCTGCGCGAAAATCAGCTTGAAAGTGCACGGTGTTCCCAGCACAGAGCGTGAAGTGCATGCCCAGCCCGACGGGTGCGGCGTCAGGTCGGCTGGCCCGGGGCAGGAGGGGTGGGGTGTCAGTCAGGCGCCTTGCGGGTGCAGGGAGGCAGGGCCGAAGCGTCTGGCGGCAGCGCTCGGACGTACCGGCTCGGTGCCTCTCTGCTGTCGTCCTCTCTAGCTCCTCTACTCATTTACATGCTGTTTTGTTTATATTCCCCTCATCTGGCAATATTCCAGTTCGATGGCTGAGAATATTCATTGATAGCCAGTAGGCTATGAGACTCTGCCATATCAGCCTCATCAGTGGGACGGGGGCGGGGCCTGGACCTGGACTGGGGGCTCACATGTACTCGCAGTGGAAACAGCAGCTGACCAATCAGTGTTTGCACAGGCTGTTAAAACACTTGAACTGTTCTGCTGTTTACGTGGCTCTGTTACATGTCCACACAAACACACACAAACACACTCACACACACACTTCTGCAGACGTACTTAATATTTGCAGCCAGCTTTGGACACATCATCATGGACACACATATAACTTCAACCTCCTGAACGTACACTGCAAAAAAGCAGGACGTTTATCCCACCACGGGCAATGGCAGGGCAGGGAGATGGAGGGACCTGGGGCTGAAGGGGCCAGCAGGGCAGGTCTGAGGGGGCGGTGATGGTGGGCAGTGGGACAAGGGCCAGGACCCCTCACTGACCCAGTTTCCCAGCAGCACCTGCTGCAGTGTGGAGCTGAGTTCTGACCAGACAGACGAGCCAAGCCCTCCCACCATCTTCATCACTGCCATCATCATCTCTGCAGGAGTCTTAAACGTGCCCAATGCTTCTCAGCAACCCATTCACACACACACACACACACACACACACATGCACACACAGCACATTCACACATCCCACACTCCACAGCCACCAGTGTGTGTGTGTGTTTATGTGTGAGTGTGGTTGTATGGAGAGACTAAATGGTGGTTATTGACACATCTCTGTGATATTTTACAGGCCGGTTGGTTCTTGTCTTGGTTTGCACACCAGAGTTGTGTCTGCCTCTCAACTACTGTTTTTGTTTCGTCAATATCCAGTTTTTGTTATTTACAGATTTATAGCTTTGGCGTCCCTCAGGAACAAGTATTTATTCAAACACAATTCCAATCAGAACTTCAAAGGATGCCATTATTGCTCTGTGCCATGAATTATGCAAAATTAGCCCTGTTGTGCTTGAAGATTAAATAATTCATAGAGCTTAGACAGTCTCACTCAGTGTGTTTGAGGCCTGTATGTGTACGTGAGTGAACAAAAGTGTTCTGAGTGCACACACACAATTATATGTGCTTGTGTGCTTGTGTGTGTGTGAGATAGGCTAGGAGAGAGAGATTGAGTGAGAGAGTGTGTGTGAATGGGTTCCAGGCATGTTGCCCTGTCTTCTTACTGAGAGTGTGCTGTTGACAGATGGACGTGGGAGGGCTGTTACTGAGCTCAAACTGTCCTAGAGAGAGAGAGATGGAGGGAGAGAGATGGAGGGAGAGATAGAAAGATGGGCTGAGAGGAATTAAGATAGAGGAAGAGAGAATGAGAGAGATGGATAAAGGCAGGGAGAAAGGAGTTGCATAGGAGGGGAGCTATGAGGAGGAGGAGGAGGAGAGGGAGAGAAGGGGAGGGATCGGTACATTTGGAAGTCAAATGTTCATGGTCTCCTCCACTGTAGCACTGTGGAGGAGGGATTTTTCATAAAGAACTGAGCAGTACATGTGTTTAAAGCTGCCTTCTTTGCCGGGACCTATTTTTTGATTCCCCACATGCACAGTGGAATGAGAGCGTTTGCAATCACATCAGTGTAATTCTCCTGAGCCATGCTCCTCTCCCCCTCTCCTCTATACAGAAACCTCCGCGTAGCCCTGACCAAACACACACGTCTAATTCTAACAGTTTAATGAAGTGAATGTGTGTATTAATATCTTCCTGATTGCTCCTGTATACCACTTGTATAGCATGTAAACCAAATATAGCGTGTTCACAAGTCTCGTTTCGACTCCGTTATATATGCAGTGTGATCAGGGTGAGACAGAGGGTCTGATGCTTGAATTGCTGCTGTCGGGAGAAAGTGCCTTACCTTACGCTCAGGACTGTATTTTGTGTGTCACTAGCCTGTCCAGAAGGCTCAGACATAAGAGTGTTTCATTAGCCTCATGTGATCTGAGTGGTGTTCAAAAGTTTCTACAGTACGGTGTCATTACACATGCCAGCAGTGGGCTTTAGGTCCAGAATCTACCGTAAGATAAAGTACTGTATGATTAAATGTGTAATCAGTGATGGACCTGACGACTAAGCTGTTACACTCTCAGTAAATGCACAAAAATACATTATTAAAATGAACATTTTAATCAGGTTTGAGTGACACTAAGGAAATTAACAGATGTTTTGTGTGTGTGTGTTTGTGTATGTGTGTATCCCATTGGTTTTGTAGGTGTGTGTTTTGCACTGCAGTGATTAGAGCTACGAATTAAGGAGGAGCTCTGGACATAAACCCCAGTACAAAGGCTCACACACACACACACACTCAACACTGGAAGCAGGTACAAATAGGTTTATTTGAAATGATGGAGTCAAGACGTTAGAGCAAGCCAGCAGTGTGTACGTGCATCGGTATGCGTATGTGTGTGTTTCCTCCGTGTGTGTGTGTGTTTCCTCTATGAGAGAGGGACAGGTGTGGGAAGGAGCGTGTGTGTGTGTGTGTGTGTGTGTTGCATAAGGGGATTCACTGCTGCTCCTCTGCTTAACCTCCACTTTGTTCCTGCCCACCCTCCCTCTATCTCTCCCTCTATCTCTCCCTCTATCTCTCTCTCTTTCTCTCCCTCTCTTGGCCTTCCCACCCTCTCTCTCCTTCTCTTTCCCTCACCCGCTCTCTCTCACCCTCTCTTTCTGCTCATCCCATTAGTCATCTCTCTCCCTCTCTCACCCACTCTCTCTCTCCCTCCCCCTCTCTCTAGTCCTGCTCTCTCTGTCCGTTTTTGCGTATGGACATACTTCTTGCTCTCTCATACTCTCACACACACATGCATATGCGCTGTCTGACACAAGTACATAAAGTCTCACTATCTCTCTCTCTCTCTCACACACACACACACACATATATACTTCCTTCTCACTCTTGTCCTCTATGTCCTCCTCTTTGTTCTCTTTTATCTATGTGCAGGGCATGTATATTCAGCATGTGTGTGTGTGTGTGTGTGTTTGTGTGTGATGCAAGACCGCACTCAACAGCAACACTCTGCATTATTCAGCACCCTCGGTCGGTGGGTGACGGACAGGCCTGTCACTGTGTTCCTCTCCATCGTGTCCTCAGCTCTCGCACACTGTGCTGCTCTGGGCCTTGTGCAGCCTGCGTCTCTACATCAGGGCTGAACGCCACTGTGCTGCTCTGGGCTGCGCAACACTCTACATCAGGGCTGAACGCCACTGTGCTGGCTCTGGGACAGGCCTGTCACTCTACATCAGGGCTGAACAGCCACTGTGCTGCTCTGGGCCTTGTGCAGCCTGCGTCTCTACATCAGGGCTGAACGCCACTGTGCTGCTCTGGGCTGTCTCTACATCAGGGCTGAACGCCACTGTGCTGCTCTGGGCTGCGTCTCTACATCAGGGCTGAACGCCACTGTGCTGCTCTGGGCCTTGTGCAGGCTGCGTCTCTCTACATCAGGGCTGAACTGGCCACTGTGCTGCATCAGGGCTGGGCCTTGTGCAGGCTGCGTCTCTACATCAGGGCTGCACGCCACTGTGCTGCTCTGGGCTGCGCCATCAGGGCTGAACGCCACTGTGCTGCTCTGGGGGCTGCGTCTCTACATCAGGGCTGCACGCCACTGTGCTGCTCTGGGCTGCGTCTCTACATCAGGGCTGCACGCCACTGTGCTGCTCTGGGCCTTGTGCAGGCTGCGTCTCTACATCAGGGCTGAACGCCACTGTGCTGCTCTGGGCTGCGTCTCTACATCAGGGCTGAACGCCACTGTGCTGCTCTGGGCCTTGTGCAGGCTGCGTCTCTACATCAGGGCTGCACGCCACTGTGCTGCTCTGGGCTGCGTCTCTACATCAGGGCTGAACGCCACTGTGCTGCTCTGGGCTGCATTTCTACATCAGGGCTGAACGCCACTGTGCTGCTCTGGGCCTTGTGCAGCCTGCGTTTCTACATCAGGGCTGAACGCCACTGTGCTGCTCTGGGCTGCGTTTCTACATCAGGGCTGAACGCCACTGTGCTGCTCTGGGCCTTGTGCAGCCTGCGTCTCTACATCAGGGCTGAACGCCACTGTGCTGCTCTGGGCTGCGTCTCTACATCAGGGCTGAACGCCACTGTGCTGCTCTGGGCTGCGTCTCTACATCAGGGCTGAACGCCACTGTGCTGCTCTGGGCTGCGTTTCTACATCAGGGCTGAACGCCACTGTGCTGCTCTGGGCCTTGTGCAGCCTGCGTCTCTACATCAGGGCTGAACGCCACTGTGCTGCTCTGGGCCTTGTGCAGCCTGCGTCTCTACATCAGGGCTGAACGCCACTGTGCTGCTCTGGGCTGCGTCTCTACATCAGGGCTGAACGCCACTGTGCTGCTCTGGCTGCTCCCTCTGTTGGTGCGGGGGGGTGTGGGGGGGTGGGGGGGACACGGCCCCGGGGCTCCTGTCTGAGAACTAGAGTGCGGGTTTAGCGTGGCAGGTCCAGGGTCCTGCCCTCCCTGCCGTTTAACGAGGATCCTCGTGCTACGATGCTTTTGGGAAACCAGCCCTGACTAGTAACCTCTCCGATTATGATGATGACCTTATATCAAGGGGATTATCATTTTTATTACTTGGTGATGCTATTATTACTGTCTGCCAGTGTACATGTACACACATGCACTGTAATCTACTGACTTCATACAAAGTGCTTTTGTGAGGATGCTTTTAGTATATTATGTGTCGTCGGTGGCTTTAGCATGCCAGCTGGTATAACTCATTGTGAGGGGGTGAATGTATTGCATCTGAAGCCATCTGAGAGAGTCTGGTGCTGTGCCACAGGCTTTGTTCCTTTCGGTAATGGAAGAATGGAGTTGTGCTGGTGTGTGTGTGTGTGTGTGTGTGTGAGTGGTTGAAGCGCTATTTGGCATGGCTTTGAGCTCACTCTGTTTAAACCTCTGTGAACTATAGTGAGGCCATTACTGGGGCACGACAGTACTGTCTGCTGTGTGTGTGTAAGTGTGTGTGTGTGCATGCATGCGTGCGTGTATGTGAGTGTGCGTGTGCGCATGAGCAATACTTTTACTGCAATCTGCAGTCTGCCAAGGCCGTCTGGAGTGAGTGAGAGGGAAACAATGCTTTCAGTGCCTGGACGTCTGCAGCAGCGGTCAAAGAGGACGCGCTCATACGCTATGCACTGTGAGATAGACAGACAGGCACACACACACACACACACGGTCAGAGAATCTCAATCCTCTCTTGCCAACATTGTTTAGCTGCAAAGTGTTTACGTCCTTTTATACAGACAGTATCATCAGGGAAAATTGCACACTGCAGGCGGGTTAGCACGTATACACACACACTCCGAGGCTTTTCCTTCCTTGGCTATATTTAGTAGCCGTTGCACCTCCGAGACGACCACGCTTGAAGAGGCAGCCGTTGAATGGAATCTGATGACATCACAGGAAGAGAGGGGATGGGGGGAGGGTCTTTGTGGCAGGATAACAGACGTGTCATCATCTGCTCGCATTCCACATGACATCATTAGCTACTTGCAGTCTGCTATTTTCATTTGAATCAACCACGATTTGCTAGAACATAAATTCGTCTGTCAAGATGAGCAATGAGAAGAGACTTGTATATTTTACACACTTCCAGGACTTCAAGTAGTTATACAGTTTACACTTGCCCAGTGTCCTCAACTGGAATTCTGAAATAATTTCTTGTCTTATATCAGAGAACACAGTTGTAAAGTAAGGGATGTCTGTGTGTAGTGTGTGTGTGTGTGTGTTTGCCACTAGAAAGGGCAGGTGAGCTTCTTGGCAGTGCAGTTCAAACCCAGGCGTGAGGGTGGAGGCACGCGCGGCTGGCGTGAGGGTGGAGGCACGCGCGGCTGGCGTGAGGGTGGAGGCACGCGCGGCTGGCGTGAGGGCGGAGACACGTGCGGCTGGCGTGAAGGTGGAGGCACGCGCGGCCGGCATGAGGGCGGAGGCACACGCGGCTGGCGTGAGGGCCGATCTTCCTCTCCAGCGCCTGCCGCACAGTGCAGAGCTTCTCTGAATCCAAAAGCTTTTATACAGTATGTACAAAATCCAACAGTTGGCTGACTCCCCCGCGCTCCTCTGGCCATGGGACACACCGCAACGCTCACTCTCTCCACCCCCCGTCCATCTCTCTCTCTTTCTCTCTGCCTCCCTCGCTCTCTCGTTCTGTGTCTTCCACTCTGCCTCTCTCCTCTCTATGTGGATAATGAGATTAAGCAGTGTGTTCCTGACAGTGTGACGCTCTGCTCCACCATGCTGTGCTGGGCTGGTGGGCGTGCAGGTCCGGCCGGTCACTGGGCCCTGTGTGGGTCTCTCACGCACCACTCACCATATGAGGTGGCAAAGGAGAAGAGGCAAATTCTCCATGCTTCCTCCCAGCAGGACAGCTTGTCCACAGAGGCTCAGAAAAAGGGTTACATGGAGAACGATGATGGTGAGGAGGAGGAGGAAGAGCAGGAGGATGATGATGATGATAATAATGATTATAATGTGCGCTTATGTGATTATGTGGGCAGATTGATGTCTGCAACCTGAAAGCAGCAAGCAAAATTCCCCCCTGGATTCTAGTTCACACTCAGACTGAATCCGATGACGCTCGTCATACTTGAAATACCCCTGATGAATTTGTTCAAAATGACTTTAGGGAATTTAGATCCTACACAGCCCTGAGGCTGATGAGAGTAGATTATTAGACAGTGGGGAATGATGCGGGCAGTGCTTTAAAGTCACAGCGATGGTATAATCTCTGAGGCCATTAGAGGGATTGTGGCTTGTCCTCTAATCTCACATCATGTATTTGTGTTCTCTCCTCAGATTGACCTAGAGCCAGAGGGCAGAGTCTATGTCATCATCGACCTGTCGGGATCCTCCAGTGAAGGTAATTCAGGCATGCTCCACTGACAGCTAGTGGAGTTGTTAGTCTTTGCCACTTTGCCAAAGAAAGAGAAGAATCAGTCCCCCGAATGTGAGTGAGAAGATCTGATGTGGGTTCTGATTTTTTATTCAGTGGACGGGTCTCACATTTTCCTGCACTTCTGATGCATGTACAGTACAACTGGATATGCTGGAAACCAGCTGGAATTGGGTGCATGTGTGTGTGTGTGCGCGTGTGTGTGCACATGTACGTATGTGCGCATTTGTTTGTGCGCATATGTGCTGGAGATAGCACCAGTTATCCGAAGGGATATCCCACTCTTTTAAACTGGGAGTGTGTGTGGGAGCCAGCGCAGAAGATGACGATGAGGATGACGATGAAGATGACAGTGTCGGAGATGACTCTTCCCACTGCTTCAGCAATTCTCCCCTACTGCTGCTCACCACAGCCAGACTGAGCACGGTGCACACCTAGTCATTTAAAGGATCTCTCTCTCTCTCTTTGTCTCTCTCTCTTTCACTCTCTTTCTCTCTCTCTCTCTTGTTCTCTTTCTTTCTCTCTCTCTCTCACGCACACACACACACACACACACTCACACACACGCGCGCACACACTCTTTGGCTTAGCTCAGCAACGTTCCGCACAAGTGCAACATGGCCTTTCCCTGGCGCAGAGAAAGCCATCAGTGGACAGTGTTGGATCAAACTTTGAGAAGCAGATTTTGTTTTGTTTAAACAATACTGTGAGCATTCCTCTTCCCAAAACACAGGCTGTTATTCAGACAAATAAGAGCTAGTTTTACCAACCTTATGCAATAATAGCCCAGAATTCCAGAGTACACTGACAAATTTAGCAGACACACAGAAAACACAAACACACAGATGGGTGATTAGTGTGTAAATGATAGTGGTGGCGGTGGGTGGTTGACACTGTGATCATGGCCCCCTGCTGGGAGGTGTTGGTAACTAATTTCAGTTTAACCCCAACATGTCTACCCTCAGTGCAAACAACCAATCAGGGCTAATGTCTGGGCGTGGCTTCATGCGCTCACTGCTGACTCAATTTGCATGCGGCCCTAATGAAAGTGCAACGTCTCTCATGTCTCATTTGAATGGGCTTGTTCCCATAGGGTAGCACTAAGCCGAGGCCGTAAGCCCCGCCCTCTCCCAGGAAGGTGGCAGTGTCCACTGTGCTCACACGCCCATTGATTCTTGGTTGATTTGCTTCACTGAGCCACAGCACCCATCCTGCTGGGCCTGCTGTCGCTGATCCTGCATCCGTAAACACACACACACACACGGCCACGAATCACACACACGCGCGGGCAGGTCCTGCTGGCGCTAAACACACCCACACGTCTCCGTCACATCCTCCTTATCAAAACAATCACATGGTCCTGAAAGATAAACAGCTTTTAACAAAAGTTTTTTTTTTATTTCACTAATGCAATTAAACAATTACAATTAATTACAAAGCTGGAGCTCCATATATCTGTCTGGGATGCAGCAGCAGTAAACACAGCATATATATATGTGGCCATTTATGACCAATATGCTTGCGTCACCCAGACCACGAGAACTATGAACACCTTCATTCACTCTGGGACCTGCTATGGATGTCTCCTCGCTATTGAATTAACTTATAGAATTAACTTGTTGGCAAGAATGCTCTTGCTTCTGTAGGTTTAAGTGGCATTTGGGAGGTTGTGGGTATTTTTGGAAGGCACAGTATATGAAAAAAAAAGACACTTACCCAATAGATTCTGTTCATCGATGCTAATCGCGACTCGGTCATGACCTCTGACCTCTGCCATTGCAGCAGGAGTGAGCAAAGTTACCTGTGCTGAGACAGTAGAGGAAAGAAAACCTTTCTCTTTCTTTTTCTACAGACAGACCCAATCAGTCACACACATACACACACACACAGGAGAAACAGTGTGGAGGAGTTGAGCTATTGAGCTATTTTCAGTGATGCCTCCAGCTATGCAGTCCTGGATAGCATAGAAACTGCAGCTCCCCACAATGCCTGCACAATTACCCACAATCCCACTGGCCTAGCCCTCACCTGCTGTACAGAAGTGAGGGTTAAGAGTCGTAAATTGAATGTCGATTCATGTCTGCTGACTCCCCTGTTCCCTGCCACTTACGCAGACTGACTCCACATCATGCCGAACTGTGGAGTGACACACGGAGTGAGCTCCGTTTACCAAAAGCAGATCTTGCACTCAGCTGTAAAACAAACAAACAAAACCTTTAACTGAAGAATTATGGGCCACATTCAAGAAAGGCTGAAATGGAGGGTACTGGCACACGTGTGTCAGCCGCACCTCCCACGAGCATGAACTGGAGTTAATGACACGCTTCGATTCTCCATGTTCCCACGCCTTTCTTAATCATTCTACCCCTCAGCGCTGTGTGCTGATGACAGCACAGGGGTATTTATGGTTCTGTTGCTCTGTAAAGGCCAGCACTGATAATCTGCCAGTCTAGAATATGTGTGTATGAAGTAGTCCGAACCTGAGAAGTACAAACATGAACACACACACTCTGGAAGATGAAGCCCAAGGCCCAGCAGTCCTGCTTGTGTGTGAACCTTGTCCTGTGTTTGGCACACACACCGCTGATCAAAGGAGTCAAACGCTCAGCTTCTGTCTTTATTCTCCTCTGTTTGCAGAGCTCCAGTATTACCCAAATGACTCACCTGCTTCTGAACAGCTCACCAAACTGGATCACAGTCATTAACTAACACTGACTGAACTGAATGTGTGGAGTGGTCGAGCACCAAGAGAGGGCTCAGTGTGTGCGGGGGTGTTTCTGTCCGTCTGAGTGTCTGTCTGTGTGTCTGGAAATGTTTCTACTGGGTCCAGAGTATTGGCGAGTCGGAGTCTTAAAATAGCCAGTAAGACTGAGCCATGAATTAACACATGGACACACACACACACACACACACACTCATGTGCACTTACAGACCACTTTATTAGAGGTGAGACAGGTGATGCACACGTGTGACTCTGACTGTGGTGGAGAGCTCCCAGAGAATCGTAAGACAATTTTACCATGATTTTTTAAATCGATGTGGCATTTCTTTGAGGCAGTTTAAAGATCATCAGTGTCTGATTTCCCTGAATTTCCTGCAATGTCAGCATTCCAAGTGAACTTAAATACACAAGGTTTTCTTGACCAAACAGATGTACAGCTACATTTCATTTACTGCTAAAGTTAACATTTCCAAAACTCCACACAAGACCTTATCAATGCCATCAAGCTTTTTCATAGAGGAAGAAAAGAATCCAAACACCCTCTCTTAGTTGACAGTGTCTCAGTAATAATCGAAGTGAATCATGATATTCTTCTAGCTGTTCATGGGAAAGGAACTAAACTTGAGTTACTAGACACTTAAAAAGTGATATTGAAGAGCTGAAAGTGAGTGTCAAATTTAACCATAAACTGATTGTGGATGTTTGGAAAGTGAATGAAATGATGAAAACAACTGTTACTCAATTACAGCCCAATGTAAGCAGCTTAGAACAAGGCATTCATATAAACAATGTTAGTGCTGCAGTCTCACTCTATGCAGGGCAATATCTCATACTACAGTATGTGGGGTAATATCTCATACTACAGTATGTGGGGTAATATCTCATACTACAGTATGTGCGGTAATATACTATGTGGGGTAATATCTCATACTATGTGGGGTAATATCTCATACTATGCGGGGTAATATCATTTTCACTGAAATCATTGAAGGGAATCCCTCAAGACAGTCTTGAAATTGGACTGCATGATTTTTTTGTCATCTGAAATTACAACCACAAGAGGCTGAATCGATTACAGGCCACGGATTTGAGAACACCTGGGTAAATCCAATTGTCCCTACATCCACTGTAGCAAAGTGAACATAACATGGAAAAAGAGTGGATTCAAAACAAGGGGATAGAGAAGCAAGGCTTCCTATTTGCTATGAATGACAAGATGCTGTTGAATTTGTAGGCTATTTTGACTAGATCTAGTATGGACTTTGCACTCTGTGGCTTTCATTATAGAATTTGATTAATGAAATTGATGGGTAGTCAATGCATAATGTGTTTTTATATATATAAAAACATACACTATATTGCCAAAAGTATTTGCTCACCTTCCTTGACTCACACATGAACTTAAAATTGACATCCCATTCCTAATCCATAGGGTTCAATATAATGTTGGTCCACCCTTTGCAGCTAGAACAGCTTCAACTCTTCTGGGAAGGATGTCCACAAGGTTTAGGAGTGTGTTTATGGGGATTTTTGACCATCCTTCCAGAAGTGTATTTGTGAGGTCACATACTGATGTTGGACGAGAAGGCCTGTCTCTCAGTCTCCACTCTAATTCATCCCAAAGGTGTTCTATCGGGTTGAGGTCAGGACTCTGTGCAGGCCAGTCAAGTTCATCCACACCAGGCTCTGCCATCCATGTCTTTATGGACCTTGCTTTGAGCACTGGTGCACAGTCATGTTGGAAGAGGAAGGGACCAGCTCCAAACTGTTCCCACAAAGTTGGGAGCATGGAATGTGTCTTGGCATACTTGGTATACTGAAAATGTCTTGGTATACTGAAGCATTCAGAGTTCCATTCACTGGAACTAAGGGGCCAAGCCCAGCTCCTGAAAAACAACCCCACCATAATCCCCCCTCCATCAAATTTTATACTTGGCACAATGCAGTTAGACAAGTACCGTTCTCCTGGCAACCGCCAAACCCAGACTCGTCCATCAGATTGCCAGATGGAGAAGCGCGATTCGTCACTCCAGAGAACGCGCCTCCACCGCTAGAGTCCAGTGGCAGTGTGCTTTACACTATTGCATCCGACGCTTTGCATTGTGCCTGGTGATGTATGGCTTGGATGCAGCTGCTCGACCATGGAAACCCATTCCATGAAGCTCTCTGCGCACTGTTCTTGAGCTAATCTGAAGTTTGGATGTCTGTAGTGATTGACTCTGCAGAAAGTTGGCGACCTCTTCACACTATGCGCCTCAGCATGTGCTGACCCCGCTTCGTCAGTGTATGTGGCCTACCGCTACGTGGTTGAGTTGCTGTCATTCCCAAACACTTCCATTTTCTTATTATACAGCTGTGGGATATTTAGGAGAGATGAAATTTCATAACTGGATTTGTTGCACAGGTGGCATCCTATCATAGTTCCACACTGGAATTTACTGAGCTCCTGAGAGCGACCCATTCTTTCACAAATGTTTGTAAAAACAGTCTGCATGCCTAGGTGCTTAATTTTATACACCTGTGGCCATGGAAGTGATTGGAACACCTGAATCCGACAATTTGGATGTGTGAGCGAATACTTTTGGCAATATAGTATATATATAAAAACCTTGACTTTTCTAAATATAACTCAACTAAATCTTCCTGGACACCTCCTACAGGTGAATTAGAAGCATTAGATTTTTATATTAATTCCTCTGAAAGAGAAATTAGTAACATAAAACAAACCTACTAGAAAACTTATTCTACCTAAGGAAGAATACTTGAAAATACTTGACCCTTAAACATTTAAACAAAAGGAGTGACATTGTTATTAAACCAGCTTATAAAGGTGGAGCTGTTGTTGTCTTTAGAAAATACTTTTATAAGAAGGAAGCAATCAACCAGCTTTCTGACACAATGTTTTATAGGCAGACCAAGTCTGATATCACTCCACAGATACAGTCTGCTATTCAGGCCACTATTAATCATGGCATGATTTAAACATCTACTTTTTCATATATAAACTAGTTCCTCCTATTAATCCAGAAGCACTTTGCTTGCACAGCTCATGAAGGACCTCTGTCTGAAATGACAGATGAATGTGTGGTCATTTACTATTGAATATCAGGAGGGGTTGAATGGTGGCTCATACAGCAATATTTGAAACCTGGTACATCCTATAAATATGTTCCCTGCCCCCTATCCTGTCATTATCAGTGCAGTATCAGTGGCAGTTGTTTTGAAATTTTCTCCAGCAGTTATTATGGTTGATTTTTTTCTGTACATTGGTTGTGATGGTAGGGAATTACCAGCACATTTTCAAAGTGGAATTATTTTCAAGCATAAATTTATCATTTAGTTTAGATTGATAATATTTAGAATTTGGAATAAATCTTGTTGTAATATTAGTGGGTTGAGGGCCATAATAAAACAGAAAGGGCTCTTAATTGTCTTGAGAAGAGCTGAGTTGGTACCCAGCACCTTCAAGACGCACATGTAACTAAGAGCCTTTGTGAAGTCCCCTCCCCCTGGGCGGAGCCTGCTGGTAATACTCTTGATAGAGTGTGCCTGCCCTTTCTGTTTTCAGACTTGGAACGTTTTGGGATTTGGTGAAGGTTTTGTTTAATGGATAAAAAAAAATCTCAGTGTCCAAGAGCTTCAGTAAATAGAAATGGTTGTGTATCTGGTCCCTTTGTGTTGGTCCAAGGCGCTAGACAGGGCTGCCCCCCCTCACCGGCTGTACTGAAGCGTCGCTGTACCAGTCCACCAGAGTCCTGGGGATGACGGGGCCCAATACACAAGATTAGTTTATAGATATCTAACATTTTGGGTTTTTTAGTTTTTTTCAGGTAAGCCTCTTTTTAAGGTATTTAAAATATTTTAATTAAATTAATTAAAAGAACTAAATTGGGCAGAGTGAATTACTTTGCTTCAGAAATTTTAATAATTAAAAATATACCTACTAAGTAGACGACTGCAGTTATACATGTAGGAATACACTGTATATTTTGCGCCAATCTTTTTCAGCTGAATTGCCCATCTATTTTGGAGAAAAAAATGTAATTAAATTTAATTTAAAAAAAAGACATCTCTTCCTCTGTGATTGATGGGCTACAACACAGCAATTAAAATGAGTATTATGACAAAACTCGTTTGTTTATTTGTAATGGCCAGCGTATCCCTCATCAGAATTAGTTTCACTTCATTACATCCAATTCTAAATTCTAAATGTAAATGTAAAACCCTTCAGATATGAGCTAACGTTGGTGGTTTTAATGCCCCAAACTTTTCTTTGAGCCAATGCAGATGCACTATATTGAGAAATGTCTTCATTTAGGAAACAATTAATGTTCTTGGATAAGTATTGGAAATAATAATTGCAAAGACCTTTCAGTGTGTGATTTACAAAACACGCACTTAATAGGTATTCACCTATATCCTATATGATGGAATGGCCCGAGGGTTCAAAACCTCTGCATCAACTCATCACACTGTTTTGTTCAGTTAACTCATCACACTGTTTTGGATGAAAGCAATTCCGTCTTTTTGGGAAGCACTTGTATTTTAGTGGAGCTTATTCTTACATTGTACTGTCCCATTGTGTCCATGTGGGGAACTTCTCACTTATCACCAGTGACAATCCGGCTACTGTTTCTTTGCTTGGTTGTTCTGCTGTAACCAAAGACATAGTTCAAAACTGTACACATGGAAGGAACTTGACGTGCAACTACTGGTGGAAGGCAATAAATGATCTGATGATTTGGGAACAGATCAATTAGACAAATGAGATGTTTTTAATGATATTGGAAGATTTGTGATGGTATAGCATAGATATACATAAGGGAACCGCAGAGCTGCCACTGCATGGTTATTAAACATCTCCCCTCCCAACCCTGCCTCTTCTGTTCTATTGTGCAGGTCTGTGGTCTTGTGCTAAATAAAAATGTAATTAAAAAAAGAATCAGCTAATAGGTAAAATGTTGGGAAATCCCCAGCACCACCCCACAACCACCCTAATGTGTGTTTGGAATTAGTGAATCTAGCTTTAGCCAGGTTAGCATCACTGGGGTTAAAATCTCTTTTACAAGTGAGGCCTGGCCTAAGTCGGCATTATGCATTGACACAGCAATTAACAGAACATTATAACACAGGAATCATAGTGAAACCTTTAACCGTTATATAATTCAGCCTGAGCTAAATTTTTCTGCAATTAATTCCAAGTTGATGGAGCTTTGCAGGTAAAAGCTTCCTTTCCAAATTTGGATAGTACTAACTGACCTACTTAATAAGAACACTAATTGGACATAACCATCAATTTGAATATTGCTAGAACTATGAGAATGTTAATTGAGTCTCATTTATTAATGAAAATACAAATGCCAATGACACTGTTTCGAGAGTGAGCTTACCTCTAACAAATAATCGTCAGTGGTCATCAGAGGGTGACTGATGAATTGCACACGTGCAAACGGAGATGTTCGGTTCTAATAGTATACGCTTACAAAATGCCTCTACAGAAAAGCCCTGTATACGCTGTGCCCGCCCACATGCCATTTCAACCTCACCTGAACTTTCTCCCAGGGTTCATGTGTTCTCAGTGTGCTGAGCCCCTTGCCACTTATCATGCAAATGTATGCGTGGTCAGTGGCTGTGTGCTAGGGAAAAAGGGGTGGCGTTGGAGGGAGAGCACTATTTTTAGTCATTCTGTCTCTCTCTGTCTTTCTCTCTGATGTTCTCTGTAGGTTGGAAGCTGCAATGTGCTCCAGGCTTGAGCCTTTCCTCTCCTCTTCCATCTCCTCTTTCTCTCCTCCCACTTTGTACTTTCTCTATCTTTCTCCCATTTGCTTTCTCTCTCTCTCTCTCTCTCTCTCTCTCTCACACACACACACATACACACACACACACATCTTCCTCTTTCCCCTGAGTTTGTGGCACAAACAGATTGATCCAGGAGTGGCTTCAGGCTGATTGATTAGTTCAAGAGTTGGCTCGAGCTGATTGATTGGTCCAGGAGTAGGTTCAATCTAATCAATTAGTCCAGAAGTGGGTTCAAGTAGATTGTGTGGTTCAGGTTTGAGTTCAGGCAGATCGATTGGTTCAGGAGTGGATTCAGACAGACCTATTAGTTCCAGAATGGACTCAGGCAGTTTGATTGGTCCAGGAGTGGGTTCATGCGGTTCGATTGGTCCAGCAGCAGGGCTCTTCTAGTCTCGATCTATGTTTGTTCAGCGGGGCAGTCTGGGTGTGCTGATCGTTTAGATTGCGGGAGTCGTCATGGAAACGAGCTTGCGAGCTCACAGGTTTTTCGAGGGGCAGAGAAAGCGCAAGGTCTGGAGAAGGGAAGTGAGAGAGAGGAAGAGAGAAGGACAGGGAGAGAGAGAGAGAAGGAGAGAAGGAGAGAGAGAAAGTGAGAGAGAAAGAGAGTGGGTGAGCAAAAATGAATGAGATGCAGAGGAACGGTAGAGCAGGATAAGATAGTGAGAGAGAAACGAATGACACAACGCAGAGTTTAGCACTGATCCTAATGAACTGTTTAGTGTGTGTTCAGTGTTGGCGTCTTTGCAGCACCTCAGTGCCCAGTTCAGGTGTGCTGCAGGTTCAGGTGTGCTACATGTTCAGGTGTGCTACATGTTCAGGTGTGCTGCAGGTTCAGGTGTGCTGCATGTTCAGGTGTGCTGCATGTTCAGGTGTGCTACATGTTCAGGTGTGCTGCAGGTTCAGGTGTGCTGCATGTTCTGGTGTGCTACATGTTCAGGTGTGCTGCAGGTTCAGGTGTGCTACATGTTCAGGTGTGCTGCATGTTCAGGTGTGCTGCAGGTTCAGGTGTGCTGCATGTTCAGGTGTGCTACATGTTCAGGTGTGCTGCAGGTTCAGGTGTGCTACATGTTCGGGTGTGCTGCATGTTCAGGTGTGCTACATGTTCAGGTGTGCTGCAGGTTCAGATGTGCTGCATGTTCAGGTGTGCTGCATGTTCAGGTGTGCTACATGTTCAGGTGTGCTGCAGGTTCAGGTGTGCTACATGTTCAGGTGTGCTGCATGTTCAGGTGTGCTGCAGGTTCAGGTGTGCTGCATGTTCAGGTGTGCTGCATGTTCAGGTGTGCTACATGTTCAGGTGTGCTGCAGGTTCAGGTGTGCTACATGTTCAGGTGTGCTGCATGTTCAGGTGTGCTACATGTTCAGGTGTGCTGCATGTTCAGGTGTGCTGCATGTTCAGGTGTGCTACATGTTCAGGTGTGTTGCAGGTTCAGGTGTGCTACATGTTCAGGTGTGCTACATGTTCAGGTGTGCTGCATGTTCAGGTGTGCTGCATGTTCAGGTGTGCTGTCTGCTCAATGTTCTTTTAGTTCCAAAGCCTAGAACATATGGCTACTCGCTCCCTAACGCCACTGCAGTTTGAATGCAGCGTTTTAGTGCATTTAGTGGAGGAGTTTTCTGCTGTAATGTAGAGAAAGACAGGGAGTGTGTATGAGGTGATAGGGAGAGTGTGTGAGAGAGTGTGTTTGTGTGTGTGTGAAAGTCATTTGCCAGATGGCTAGTTAGATAACATCTTTGCTCAACACACCACAGCACCTACATCATATCAGTGTATTTATTCTTTGCATCCACCGCCTGTCCAGTGTGTATATGTGTGTGTTTGTGTGTGTGTATGTGTGTGTGTGTGTGTGCTTGTCTGTGTGTGTGAAGGAGAGACAGTGAGAGATAAAAAACCGAGAACAGCCGCCTCGAAAATTCTGATGACCCAGTTAATAGGTCCCACAAAGGATGTCTTTATTTCTTTGTCTTTATTTCTGCTTCTCTATCTCCATTTCTATTTAAATGGTTCCCCTTAGCTTCAGCTGAACATTTTAGACGTAAGATGTTAGATGCCGTCCATCATAGTCTGTCACAAGTTCAAACCAGTCAAGCCACTGGATAACATGCTTGCTACTTCATTCATCATTTTTAATAATGTGACAGTATCTCTGGTCCTCAAAAAAGCACGGAATTGACCATGTATCCCGTCACTGTGGTTCCAGCAGATGTATGATCCCGCCCCCCCCCCCTTACGCTGGTAAACGCTGTTTTAATTAGCATGTGTCCTGGCCGCAGCAGTGCTTGTGGTGCTCGCGTACGCCCTGTCTGGGGCTGAAGTGGCGTTGGCGTGGGCGACGTGGAGCCCTGCATTTCCCTGCGCTGGCTGACCGTGGGCGAAAACTCACCTCTACGCTCCAGTCTGCACGGCCTTTCATCAGCTCAGCCTCCCGCCGACACACACCACAGTCTCCCCTCTAACACGGAGGGAGGGAGGGAGGGAGAGGAAGGAGACGAGGTTAAGGAGAACTAGAGAGTGCGGAAAGATGGCTGCATGGTGGCAGGGGAGAGAAGATGTGTGGATGTGTGGACGTGATGGATGGGTGAGAGAGGTAGAGATTGGTAGAGAGACAGAGAGAGAGAGATATGAAGAGAGAGAAGGACAGAGAGAGGGAGACAGAGATTGAGAGAGAGAAAATTAATGCTATTATTATTCCAGTGTGAGAAGCATATTCCTGACCAGATGCTGGCATTGTCACTTATCTGAGCGAAAAGGCGGTGGGGGGGGGGGGGGTGTAGAGAAAACCAGTAGAGCAGGGAGGATAGCCAGACTAAAGACATCCCCTTTATATGATCGCTGCCATTGACACATTCACTGTAGACCCTGCTCATGCTTTCCCATATGCTCTAACGTGTGTGTGTGTGTGTGTTTTGTGTTTGATCACCTGGGGGGATAGTGATGTAGCCTCTAGTTTTACTCAGAGAATCATAGAAGCACACAAGCATTCATTGACGTGCATGAACTGATATTTACAAGGAAATTATATACTGGGAACAGGTATATGTGCATCGTGTCCTTGGTGTGTGTGTGTGTGTGTGTGTGTGCATGCTTGCGTGTGTGTGTGTCACTCTGCTCGGAGGGGCCACTCTGTTCAGTGGTGCTTGTCCAGTGTTGGTGCCTTGCAGGCTCGTGGTCCTGCTGGAGAAAGCATTAAGCACCCAAACATATCCTGCTGATGGCCCCTAACAGCTGCCCTTACTGCAGAACATCACACATACACCCCAGTATGGTCAGTGTTGCTGACTTGACACAGAGACACAACGCACTATTGAGACAGCACACAGCATGGTTCTTGTGAGGCCTGTAGTGGTGATCATAGGAAGGGCTGTGTGTAAACATGTCCTTAGAACCTTCTGCTAGTGCCCATACAGACCCCCAGAGTGCTGTGCTCTGCCAGAGCGATGGAGAGTATCTTGCCCAGGGACAGGGAGCTGTTCTGGGCTGCTTCTCTGAGCACTGTGCCGGGGTGATCCTCGGCCTACGGGACTTTGATGCACATGACTGAGCAGGACATGGAGGGTCAGGTGGTCCCAGGCCTCAGGTCATTCTCATGATACACACACACATACACACGCACACACATATAAACGCACACACACACAGATCATATCTGAGGTGACCTGAGGACAGTGGGCTTTAAAGAGGCTTGACTTGCCGCGGTGTGTGTAGGGGTTTTATTGTGGTCCAGCCCTATTTCATGCACAACCTCCTTTGTCTGTCTCTATGACTGACAGCGGCAGCATCCAGTGAAAATGAAGAGCGAGTGTTCCGTGAGCGCATGCGACCCCGGAAGCGTCAGGGGGCAGTTCGGAGGCGTGTCCATCAGGTTAATGGGCACAAGTTCATGGCCACTTACCTGAGACAACCCACCTACTGCTCCCACTGTCGAGACTTCATCTGGTAAGGCCACTTTTCTTTCTCTCTGCTTGACTGTTTATTGCTCTTAAAACATATTTGTTTTCTGATTCTAATTTTCAATAACACTGTGATGTTTTTACTGTAAACTCATCATCCATTTAAGCTAGTTCCCACATTAAGACATGCTAATTGACCAGACAGGCAGCCGTGGATATTTTTGCTTCTAACAGCCTGGTGTTTACCTCTTTTAAATTATTTTTTATTTACTTTCAAGACTGTGCAGTAATTTGCATATGGAGTAAACACTGTGTCTGTGTGACACCAGACAATGTTCCCTTTTTTGGCCCTCAGTTAGATTGCCAATCACAAGTGACTTTTCTTTTTAACCGAAGGCCCCCTCTACTGGTCAGAAATGGCATTGCAGAATCTTGGCCGCGTTCCCGTGCCGTGGAAAAAAATTCAGATATTTATATGGGTTGACTGAGTATGAGATGAGGTTCGTCTAACACATGTTATGTGTATTTTGCAGGGGCGTGTTAGGAAAGCAGGGATACCAGTGTCAAGGTTGGCAGCTTTTACTCCTCCACGTGTGAAAAGCATTCTGTACCTAAACTATCACATGAGTAGAGGTCAGGACTCCCCAGAATGTTTCATCTGAAATGTCCTAGTGCAATGCAAATGTCAGAGACCGTGTCCTATTACATATTCAGAAGGGTATTGACATTTGCTAGACATTAATGTTGGACATTGGTTGATTGCATTTTATTGTTGCAGCCGCGCATTGATTTGTGGTCTCTTTTCAGTGTGTACCTGTGTGGTGCATAAAAGATGCCATGAGCTCATCATCACAAAGTGTCCTGGGCTAAAGAAACAGGACGACACTCCAGAGGAGGTTGGTGCAGTTCATTTTTGCAAGAGCCCACCTAGAGTTTCTGCAATACAATGTTGAACAAGCCGTCTGTGGATATCATGGGTAATATAGTTTATGTGCACAGGTTGGCTCTCAACGCTTCAGTGTAAACATGCCTCACAAGTTCAGTATTCACAACTACAAAGTACCTACCTTCTGTGACCACTGCGGCTCTTTATTGTGGGGGCTGATGCGGCAGGGGCTCCAGTGCAAAGGTAAGGGGCATTATGGGAATTGCAGTTGTGTGAAGGTGTTCAAAATTCATGTGTTTCTCTGTAATGATTTGCCCTACAACTGTCTTTTCTGCGGTCTGTCTGCCTGTGTTTCAGTTTGTAAAATGAATGTTCACCGGCGTTGTGAGTCTAATGTAGCTCCAAACTGTGGGGTGGATGCCAGGGGGATCGCTAAAGTCTTGTCTGATCTTGGAGTGACGCCAGACAAGATCTCCAACAGCACCCAGCGCAGGAAAAAGGCAAATATTTCTGCAGGGTCTGCGACGCAGAAACATGGGATTTAACTGACATTGCACTCTGCTTTAATGCAGATCACTCTCATTTTGAAATGGATGACTATTTCAGAGATGAGAAGACGATTATGGTGATGACGATGATAGATTAGAGACTGACTAATCACAGTAGAGTGCAGTGGGATTAGTGCAGGCACAGGAGAGAATTATAAAGGGTTCTGTCTGTGCTGTGTGTAGTTAACTCCAGGGCAGGACGCCACAACAACTGCCTCAGAGCCCAGCACAGCTGAGGACTCGGACCGATGCAAGTCAGCTCCAACATCACCTTGTGACCAGGGTAATAAACAGCTCGTATCCCCCTGCCTCTCTCTCCCCCGTCCCCCCCCTCCCCCCTCCACCCTCCGCACCCCTTCAGGCCATGGGACCCTGACCTGTTCTGGCTGTCCTTTGTTCCCAGAGTTGGCAGAGCCAGAGAGCATCCGTAAGGCTCTGTCCTTCGGCCAGGAGCACAAGTCCTCCTCCTCTTCCTCCCCAGCCACTGGTCTCCAGGGCTCGGAGAGCGAGGGCCGTGAGAATGGAGATCTGAAGAACATCCAGTCGAAGAGGATGAACCTTACTGACTTCTCCTTCATCAAAGTGCTGGGCAAGGGCAGTTTTGGCAAGGTAGCTCCGCCCACCCCCCCTCAAAGTTTTAGGTGCCTTTTGTTCGTCATGCAACACACTGGCAGTCACAGATGCAGCATGTGTCCGTGCTGAAGGAGCCACGGCCCTTCATTCATAAGCACAGGTGCACCATGCTGCTAGATGAAGCTGGCTATGAGTGGTGTATGGAGGGTGTGGTGATTCTGATCTCTAATGCATTAAAGCATCTGCATGTTGTCACCCAGGCCTGATAAGCCTAAGGAGCATGAAGTTCTCAGTTTACACATAATCCCCTCTGTATGCGTATTTGGTAAATGCAGGGCGTGTTATGAATCACTGCATGTAGTCCAGAATTAAATAGGCATTCAAAGCAATATGAGAGAGGCCAGCTCTACATACGTTTTAGTTACGTGTCACATCCACGCCATACAGTAACATAACTATTATCAAGGACCTTTTCATCACCCACTATAGTTGCTGTCCATTTTGAACACTAATTTTGTTTGTACCGGTGGGTGACATCACTAAATCAATGATCTTGCTGGCTTTGGTCTTGGGGTTTCTGTGTTCTTACTACAGCGCCTACAATGGTTTTCACAGCAATGCCAACACGTTAGTTTACACCGCCTCATTTGCATAGAGCTCCCATTTTATTGTGCCAGCCCACCCACTCTTGTGCAGGAATTAGCAAAACACACGTTCCAAGGTCATAAAGATACCAGCATGTTTTATCACTGCATATGACACAATCTTTGCACACCCACCCAGTCCATTTTTTAACTGGCTGCATTTTAGAACGGCTACTGTGCACATGCAGAATTCTTTACACAACAAACAGAGGTGTCAAAGAATCAGAGAAGAACGTAAAGAACAAACCTCTCACCTCCTAGGTGATGCTGGCTGAGCTGAGAGACACAGACGAGGTTTATGCGGTGAAGGTGCTGAAGAAAGACGTGATCCTGCAGGACGACGACGTGGACTGCACTCTCACTGAGAAGCGTATCCTGGCCCTGGCCAGGAAGCACCCTTACCTGACTCAGCTCTTCTGCTGCTTCCAGACCAAGGTGCGACGATGTGGCCAACAGGAACCCGCCTGCAACTCAGTCGCAGACCAATCACATCAAACCATGAGCAACCTTCACCCAAATTACTGCCCCAAACAAAGCAACCACAACGAACCACATTACGCACCAAAAAAGCGCACCAAACCATGACCAACCCTTCTACCACATTATAGACAAACGCCGACCCATGACCAACATTGTGCCAAGTCATAGCAAAACCACACCAAATCATTAACAACCTTCAACCAGACACAATCAAGCTGCATTCAACTAAAATGAAAAATCATTCCAAGCCAGGGTTAATTACTGTAACCCTGTATGGCTATACCACTTTTTCTGTTAATGATCTCTCAGGTATTGTAATGTCTAAACTGACAAATATCTGAATGGCAAGGAGAATAATGAAGAAAGCATATATTACTCCATCTATTACTGTTACTATATTACATCAATATATTACTTTTCCAGGTCTCTACACGTATATTACGTTGTTTGAACAATAGGGGGCGATATAGACTTACTGGCCATACACTCAGCAGGCAGAAGGCTGAGTTTTCCTAAAATTGGGTTGTCAGCCATGTTTGCATAAAGTGGTTTGATGGCTTTTATCTACCACTTGTGCTAAAAGAGGTATCAGATTGCTTCAATAGTAGAATGGTGTTATTTTCTGTTTTTGCTTCTAGTTAAGGAGGAACCATCTAGTGAATAAAGCAGATAAGTATGTTGTTTTTAGAAAATTATTACAAAATGTATGTATAGGAGGGGAACTTTGTTGAAAAATGTCCTTTGCGTGTTGGAGTAGTGTTAGTCCGCCTCCCGATTGAGTTGCACTCCAGTTCTGGTTTTGCTCTTTTCCTCTGTCACATGGCCCATTTTCCTGGGGCTCTTTCTCTTGCCTTCACTCGCCTGCCATGGATCAGCCTCCCATTTCACCTCCATTTCAGAGTCACTCAGGAAACAAAACCAGCGGAGCAAGCACGTAGTGGAAGAGAGGAGTTGCAGTATTTGAAGTAAGCACTGAAGAAAAGAGAGAGGAAAAGAGAGATGAATTGATTGGGTGTGGGGTGTGTGGGAGGGGTGGGTGCACTATATCTGAACCTTGGGCCCTGTTCTTAATCAGCGCTGGGATCGCTGCCATGTTCTTATCGGGCCGCAATTACAGCACAGAAATGTAAATAACGTTACACAAGCGGCTATGATGGGGCCTGCCTTGACCATGGTCAGACATGTCGGTGCAGAGAGAGGGAATGAGAGGGAGAGGAGAGCGGAGGAGAGAACATGCATAGGGCTAGAATGAAGGAGCATGGGGTTTATGGAGATTATGGAGTGATGGCATGCTTGCTTGGAAGAGAGGAGAGGAGAGGAGGGTCAGGGTTGGGCAAAGTAGAACTTTAAAAGGAGTGATCAGGATTGTAATAGGGGCTTGTTATTATTCTAAGGTGGATTTCTTTCAACATTCTAATGTGCTTCAATAAAGCGAACTTGGTGCTCTTTGGTAAGGAAGAATAAAAAGGAAAATCCTCGTAGATCTTCAAAAGAAGTTCATGTCTTTATCTGCATTCTGAGTCGGTTTGTAATATTATGAGAGGCTTGTGAGAACTTCTCAGTAGACACCAGTTGAGACGGCAAGGGCTCGGGGTGGCAGCGTCAGGTGTGAGAGGATGTCGCCGCTATTGTGGCTGCAAGGTGGAGCGCTGACATTCCAGGAGCCACGTTAGACGCACATCCAAATGGCGAAACAATCCCACAGAACAAAAGGCCGAATGTGTGTGTTTGTCTGCGCGTCTGCGCGTCTGCGCGTGCATGTGCTTCCCTTGTGTCCTTTTGTTCTCCTGGAGGCCACACCGAACGTGACAGAACGTGATATTTTTGTAGCTCCACTTTGAACGTGTGTGTTGTGTTTGTGCTGCGCTCGGGCGTTTGTGTGGGGTCAGATATGTGAAGCCTGAGCGCAGAGGCCCAGGAGAGCAGAGGCCTCGCTGCTCCGCGGAGCTGCGTGAGCTGCCCGTGCCCGGCTGAACGTGCCCGGCTGAACGTGCCCGGCTGAACGCTGCCCGGCCGTTATCTCTGGGCTTGCAGGACAGGGCCCCAGCTCGCACCCAGCCTCCCCCTGCCACTTAGCACCGTCGCTGACTTCCAAGAACATATGGTTTGACCAGCCACGTAGTTTCAACGCAATATGCTGTCATTATAAACACGAAGCATCCATTTTTTAACAAGAAGTTCAAAACATGTGCGCTTCATAGCTTTATTTTACAGCAAAATGTAAAATGTCATGAAATGATTTGTGAGGTCGGTGGTGAGGAATACTTGAATATTAGCAGTGTGCTTTGTAAAAACACCATCCATCCATCCATTTTCTTCCGCTTATCCGGGTCCGGGTCGCGGGGGCAGTAGCCTAAGCAAAGAGGCCCAGGTTTCCCTCTCCCCAGCCACCTCTTCCAGCTCTTCTGGGGGGGGGATACCAAGGCGTTCCCAGGACAGCCGGGAGATATAATCTCTCCAGCGTGTCCTGGGTCTTCCCCGGGTCTCCTCCCAGTTGGACATGCCCAGAGCGCCTCCCTAGGCAGGCGCCCAGGTGGCACCCGAACCAGATGCCCGAACCACCTCAGCTGGCTCCTCTCTACGTGGAGGAGCAGCGACTCTACTCCGAGCCCCTCCCGGATGACTGTGCTCCGTACCTTATCTCTAAGGGAGAGCCCAGACACCCCTGCGAAGAAAACTCATTTCGGCCGCTTGTATTCGCGATCTCATTCTTTCGGTCACTACCCAAAGCTCGTGACCATAGGTAAGAGTCGGAACGTAGATTGACCAGTAAATTGAGAGCTTTGCCTTCGGCTCAGCTCTCTCTTCACCACAACGGTCCGGTACAGCGACCGCAATACTGCAGCCGCAGCACCGATCCGCCTGTCAATCTCTCGTTCCATCCTTCCCTCACTCGTGAACAAGAACCCGAGATACTTAAACTCCTCCACTTGAGGCAAGGACTCACTCCCGACCCAGAGAGGGCACTCCACCCTTGTCCGACTGAGTACCATGGTCTCAGTTTTAGAGGTGCTGATTCTCATCCCAGCCATCTCGCACTCGGCTGCAAACTGATCCAGCGAGAGCTGTAGGTCTCGGCCTGATGATGCTAACAGGACCACATCATCTGCAAAGAGAAGGCGTGGAATCCTGAGGCCACCAAACCGAACCCCTCCACCACTTGGCTACGCCGAGAAATTCTGTCCATAAAAGTTATGAACAGAATCGGTGACAAAGGGCAGCCTTGGCGGAGTCCAACTCCCACCGGAAACCAGTCTGACTTACTGCCGGCCCCCCGATAGTTGGAGCACACTCTCTGGTCTCCTTTCTTAAAAAGGGGAACCACCACCCCGGTTTGCCAATCCAGAGGCACTGCCCCCGATGTACACGCGATGTTGCAAAGACGTGTCAACCAAGACAGTCCCACAACATCCAGAGCCTTAAGGAACTCAGGACGGATCTCATCCACCCCGGTGCCTTCGCACCAAGGAGTTTCACAACTACCCTGGTCACCTCAGCCCTAGTGATGGGCAAACCCCGTCCGAGTCCTCTGGTTCTGCTTCCTCTATGGAAGACGTGGTGGTGGGATTGAGAAGATCCTCGAAGTATTCCTTCCACCGCCTAATGACATCCCCAGTCGAGGTCAGCAGATCCCCAGCCTCACTGTATACAGTGTTGGTCGGGAACCGCTTTCCCCTCCTGAGTTGCCTGACGGTTTGCCAGAACCTCCTCGGAGCCGATCGAAAGTCACTTTCCATGGTCTCACCAAACTCTTCCCACACCCGAAGTTTTTGCCTCTGCGACAGTCAAAGCCGCGATCCGCTTGGCCCCCTGTACCTGTCTGCTGCCTCCAAAGTCCCACGGGCCAACCAGGCCCGATAGGACTCTTTCTTCAGCATGACGGCCTCCCTTACCCGAGGTGTCCACCACCGGGTTCTGGGATTGCCGCCACGACAGGCACCGACAACCTTGCGGCCACAGCTCCGATCTGCTGCATTGACAATAGAAGCACGGAACCAAGCCCACTCAGACTCAATGTTTCCGGCCTCCCTCGGGATGCGGTCAAAGCTTTGTCGGATGTGGGAGTTAAAGACCTTTCTGACAGGTTCCTCTGCCAGACGTTCCCAGCAAACCCTCACAGTACGTTTGGGTCTGCCAGGTCTGTCCGGCATCCTCGCCCGCCATCTGATCCAACTCACCACTAGGTGGTGATCGGTTGACAGCTCAGCTCCTCTCTTTACCCGAGTGTCCAAGACACACGGTCGCAAGTTCGACGATACGATTACAAAATCGATCATCGAACTGCGACCTAAGGTGTCCTGGTGCCATGTGCACTTATGGACACCTCTGTGTCAAACATGGTGTTCGTTATGGACAAACCGTGACGAGCACAGAAGTCCAATAACAGAACACCACTCGGGTTCAGATCGGAGAGGCCGTTCCTCCCAATCACGCCCTTCCAGGTCCTACTGTCATTGCCCACGTGAGCATTGAAGTCCCCAGCAGAACAATGGAATCCCCAGAAGGGGCACCTTCCAGCACCCCCTCCAAGGACTCCAAGAAGGCCGGGTACTCCGAACTGCCATTCGGGTGCATAAGCACAAACAACAGTCAGAGCCCTTTCCCCGACCCTAAGGCGCAGGGAAGCAACCCTCTTATCTACTGGGGAAAACCCCAACACACAGGCAGCGAGCCGGGAGCTATGAGTAAGCCCACTCCAGCCCTCCGCCTTTCACCCTGGGCAACTCCAGAAAAGAATAAAGTCCAGCCTCTCTCGAGAGGATTGGTTCCAGAACCCAAACTGTGTGTGGAGGTGAGCCCAACTATATCTAGTTGGTATCTCTCAGCCTCACACACCAGCTCAGGCTCCTTCCCACCCAGAGAGGTTACGTTCCATGTCCCAAGAGCCAGCTTCAGCAACCGAGGGTCGGTACGCCAAGGCCCCCGCCTTCGGCCACCGCCCAAACCACAATGCACCGAACCCCTAGTACTACCTCTCCCACAGGTGGTGGGCCCATGGGAGAGTGAACCCATGTAATCCCTTCGGGCTGTGCCCGGCCGGGCCCCATGGGTAGAGACCCGGCCACCAGGCGCTCGCCGAGGAGCCCCTCCCCAGGCCTGGCTCCAGGGTGAGGCCCCGGTAACCCTGATCCGGCAAGGGTATCTGGGTCCTGTTTTTAAATTCCATTGGGGTTTTATTTGGACCACTCTTTGTCTGGCCCATCACCTAGGACCAATTTGCCATGGGAGACCCTACCAGGGGCATTGCCCCCGACAACCTAGCTCCTAGGATCACATGGGCAAGCAAACCCCTCCACCACGATAAGGTGGTGATCCACGGAGGAGTGTAAAAACACCCCCTTTGTTAATTCTGCACCTATGCACATGTTGTTTCCAGTGTATTGTCTAGCTGAGGTCTTTAGTATGGGACTGAAATGTGAAATGATCCTGACGTAAGGACCTTGTGGTGCAGGTGGTTTCATGAGTGCAGCGTGGAGAGTCTCTCTGCCATGCTTTTGTGTTGCTCTCTCTTCCTTTGCAACACCTGTTTTTGTCTTTGTTTCCATTTGGCTGTGATTAGAGGTGTTTCCAAGGACACACTTTGTCTGCTTGCTGTGTTTTAGCATTTGGAGACGACTGGTAACTCTGCACTTGTGGTGGGTCTTCTGTAGGTTTGGCTGTATGTGTGCACTCTCACTCTGTAAATGATCACACACACTGGATTGGTATACGCTGCTTCTAAGTGGGCTGGCTCACCTCCAGCAGAAATAAACTGATTTAGGAGTCGTAGTTTTCCCTTTCTTCCATTTCTTTCTTTCTTCTCTCTCTCTCTCTCGCATGCGTGCTCTCGTTTGCTCTTGTTGTCTTTCTCTACTCCACAGTTTCCCCATTTTGGGAATGTTTCTGTCTTCTTTCAGTTGTATTATGCTCTCAGCAGGACATGGTCCTTCCCAAATGACGTTGCTAACGTTACTGAACTGGTTCTTCACTTTGCTTCTCGCTGTTGAAAACCAACGGAGCGGAAAAGCAACATTTTTAGGGGGGTGTCCCACAAGCACCTACAAGAAATAGATCAAAGACATCAGGTACCATATCATCGTTTTCACCCCGAGGAAGCCAAGTTATACTTTTAGATGTGTGTATATCCCCAAGATACCCAAAGGAAAAAGCCCCTCTGACAATTGCCATTAGCATTAGCTTTGGCTGGTGACACAGAACAGTAAGGAATTAATTAGGCACCATTCTTGTTCTGCTAACGGGATAGGCAGGGCTTCACATCCACGACTGCAAGGACTTCGTCAGCAGAGTTCAGGAGGTGGAACTGCGAACAGATAAGACTGGTGTCCTGCAGGGTCATATCACTGTTTACATGTGTACCATCTAATGAGGCGCTTGTAAGTGAGGAATGACTAGACGGAGATAACACCCTGCATAGCAGAACACAGCTCAGCCCATGACAAGTATGTTCTCTGCTTGACATACGTCTGGACACCACCTACATACAAAATTATGCTTGTGTCATGAGTTCTCTAGTGCCTAACACTGGAGCTAGTCTGTAAATGAAGATCCCTGAACACAACATTGGCCATTGGTCCAGATTTGTGTATGGTGCCTGGATCAAGATCATGAGTTTAGGAGGTGCAAGCTGAACAACTCAACTCAGTGGTCAACTACATCAGGTTTATGAAGGAACATGTACAACACAACCCACTGAGCATATCAGTCTCTCTGGTATACAAGACCGAAAGTGGTGATACTCTCCTGAATACTGAAGTCCACTGAAAACCCACATAGTTATCAGGGTTGGTTGCTCATTCCGGAAAAAAAATAATAAAAACCTGGCACACTAGACAGGACTGGAGTCCCAAACCAGCAGGCCGAGACCCAAGCAGTCATACATGTCCAATGATAAGGAGCGCACAGCTCCCCGTCTCCCCAGACTGGGCCTTTACCAAAACAGGAGTGTGAGACGACCAAGCAAAGTGGTGGAGCAGAGTAGCCGGAACAGTAGCACCATCCCCCATTGGGTGGGGAGGCAGAGAAATTCACAGATTTTCAACAAACATCAGCAAATCAACAAATATTTTGCACAGACATGGCGTAGAGTGAATGTGCATTTCAGATCCAGAGAAAGACGAGTCTCCCCTGCGCAAAACTCTAAAGTTCAGGGATAATACCCTAGAAAGCCATGCACCATGCACCATGCACCAAACCCGGAGCTATAATGTATGATGTCCAGAGCACCTTAGGAATACAAAAACTGCATGAACCTTGTAACCTCTCTGTTAACTCATGGCACATTACTAGAGGGCTTGTTGGTCTTTCTATGCGCGGGAGACAAGAGAAAGTCCTTCATGGACTGACAATGTAAATACAGTTGAAAGTGGCACAAAGGAGGAACAAATAACCCTGAAAGGAGGGTGGTGAAACGTCAGCCCCTCACTGTGATGTCATAACATCACAACTGGCATGTGACCTTTATGACACCATAGACATGAACTGTCCTTGTTGTCGTGGTGTTTCCCGCCACCAGAAAAGGTAAATAACATCATCATCATACAACAAACTCAGCTGCCTTGGCTCTAGACAAACCACTTTATGCATGTACCATTGTAATAGCATTCTAGCTGCACTCCATTCACCATGATGGGCGAGGTTAAAGGTGAAGGACTAAAATCACAGCTTGGTTAGCAAATGGAGCCTAAGTGACTAAGTGATCTGATCAGCAGAAACGATTACAGCCAAATGTATGTGAATCGACCTCTGCAAAGGTGTTCCCATGTTGAATTTAACTTCCTTTGCAGCTTATAAATGACATCATAAATCTGTGTGTGGGTGTGGGTGTGTGTGTGTGTGTGTGTGGAGGGGGGGTCAGCACTATGTCTGGTGTGTGTGCATCACCAGTCCTTTGCACCTGCCATTGAAAATGCCTTTCATAACATGTTACATAAGCCCAGCAGAGACTAAACAGACGTTTCCTTACACCACCCATCTGCTCCAGCCTTGTTAGAGACACAGGACTGTCTAAACACTACACACACACAGAGGCACAGAGCTTAGCATATAACAGACCTTGAACATTATATTCCACTGCACATTATGTTTCTGTAACCTGAGAAATGTGTAATGTTTGTGGTATGTATTATGAATATAAGTAGTTAATGTATGGTGTTTTATTGTCAGTATTGTTAATCATTCTCCTGCAGAGAGCAGACTGCGTCCATGTTGTCTTCAGTCAGACCATGTATGGACAGCTATCTACCAATCAGCACAGTTCAGTTGTGTCTCAGCCCAACCGGAAGACATTATTTGTTCGTGTCTAATTAGGAGCAGGCACTGTTTGCTCATGTTTAATTGGGTGGGCCTCTTTCCGAGTTCTTGGCATGTTTAAAGAATGTTTTGAAGCATCCTGTTTAAATCTTCCCTCTGAATAGAAAGCTAGACAAACTGAACGTGGCAATGACGGTAGGCGAAACTCACGTAGAACTGCTTAATCGTAAAAGCTCGCGGCTTCATCTAACAGTACAACCAAATGTGTGTCAGTTGCAGAAGGTGCGACATGTCTGTTTAATTAATCATTTGTGATTGGTAATTCCCCGAGTCTTTGGTTTGTTTGATCTTGTCATTTAGATCCCTCGTTTAATTTATCTTCCTTTGAATCTGTGATGCCAGTTGTCATTTTAATGTGCTCGGGACATAAATATAAGGTAGCCAAGACAAACCGCCACCGTTCAAGAGCTGGAACATTTACCAGCTATCTCTAAGAGCGCTAGTGTGCTAGCGTAGTGTCCAGCTTGTGCAATAAACCTCCTAGTCAGACATTAGTAGACGATTACCTGCAGTCTGGCATGAACCTTTCCTGTAGACCATGCCACTGGCTGCATCATGACCTTACTCGACACATCCTCGGAGAAAGCTCCACTTCCTGATAGTGATGGTCATGGCATTGTCCCTGACCTGTGATCTTAACTTCCTCCTGTGTGTCTGTGTGTGTGTGTCTACTTTACATTGAGGAGGCTATTTCAGGAGGGATCTCAGCAGGTCCTCATAGCTGCTCTGGGATCGTCTTCCCTCTCATCGGTGCCATGCCATTGTTTTACTGTAAGGGCATTATAAAATATGTCTCTTGGCTTCCTTATCAGAAGCGCTGTGGAGTGAGAAAACAATGGCGCTGGAGCAGGACTAGTGCAGTGGATGTGTGTGCACACTCCCCTCCCATTTCCCACATCACAGACGGGGAGCGCAGGAAGGCCGGCCTTTCCTCCCCTGACTCCCCCGTCTGAGGAGGCTTCGCCGGGCTGGATTAAAGGGGGCTGACGTCCTGCTGGGTTGTTCAATGTGGATTGTTGTTGTACTTTTGTGTATTTGAAGTGCTTCTTTTTTTTTCTATTTTTTTTTTTTTAGGAGAAACTGAACTTCTGCATCACCCAGTAATACATTAGGAAATCTCTCTCTCCCTGCCTCTGTCTTTCTCTCTCTCACTGTCTCTGTCGTTCTCTCTCTCCCTGTCTCTGTCGTTCTCTCTCTCTCCCTGTCTCTGTCGTTCTCTCTCTCCCTGTCTCTGGCTGCAGGATCGGTTGTTCTTTGTCATGGAATATGTAAATGGAGGAGATCTGATGTTCCAGATCCAGCGTTCACGGAAATTTGATGAGGCTCGTTCACGTTTCTACGCTGCTGAAGTCACTTCGGCTCTCATGTTCCTGCACCAAAATGGAGTCATCTATAGGTACACACACACACACACAGCTTCACCTAAAATACTAGCCAGATCAACAGACATCCACATAACACACCCACGCAGCCACAGATGCATTCACAAGCATCTCCCCAAGCCCCAGAGAGCCGGCAGTGAACACGACTCTGTTAATGATCTCACTGCGCCAGGCCACCAAGTTCCTCGCCGAGCTGCTCATTTCCCGCCCTGCAGCTCTGGCGTGCTCGGTCGGCCCAGGACAGAGAGCACCAGTGGGAAGCACAATTCTGGCTGTGGAATGAGCTGGGAGGCTTGAGATCAGGGTTAACCTTCCCCAGAGACGTGGGGGGGGAGGGATGCATCAGAGGAGCCAGCTCTGTCTCCAGAGACAGAGGACAGTGTGCTCATAGGCTTCCAGCGGAGGTGGATTCGTTTTACAGTTCATCACACAAGGCTAACATGACAGAACACCCCTCACTCCCCTCATCTCCCTTACTCCCCTCACTCCACTCTCTCACCCCTCACTCCCCTCTCACCCCTCACCTCCCTTACTCCCCTCTCACTCCCCTCACCTCCCTTACTCCCCTCACTCGCCTCTCACCCCTCACCTCCCTTATTCCCCTCACTCCCCTCTCACCCCTCACTCTCCTCTCACCCCTCACCTCCCTTACTCCCCTCTCACTCCCCTCACCTCCCTTACTCCCCTCACTCCCCTCACCTCCCTTACTCCCCTCACTCGCCTCTCACCCCTCACCTCCCTTATTCCCCTCACTCCCCTCTCACCCCTCACTCTCCTCTCACCCCTCACCTCCCTTACTCCCCTCTCACTCCCCTCACCTCCCTTACTCCCCTCACTCGCCTCATCTCCCTTACTCCCCTCACTCCACTCTCTCACCCCTCACTCCCCTCTCACCCCTCACCTCCCTTACTCCCCTCTCACTCCCCTCACCTCCCTTACTCCCCTCACTCGCCTCTCACCCCTCACCTCCCTTATTCCCCTCACTCCCCTCTCTCACCCCTCACTCTCCTCTCACCCCTCACTCCCCTCTCTCACCCCTCACTCCTCTCTCACTCCCCTCTCACCCCTCACTCCCCTCACACCCCTAACTCCCCTCACACCCCTCACTCCCATAACTCCCCTAACTCCCCTCCCACCCCTCACCCTTCCCTGTCTTTCTCAAATTGCACACTGCTGACAGGGCAGAAGTTGGACTATTGATGAAATGAGCAAATGGAGAGTCACAGCACTGATCACCATGCAGATACTTATTATTGATTTGAAATGTCCATTACTGTACAGTCCTGGGAGGTAATCAGGGACTATAGACATCCCTCCTTTTCTCACTTTGAAAAGCACTTTAAACAAATGCCCCTATCTCTGCTGTCTAGGAAGTCTGACATATCTGTGTTTTAAAATGCTGACTATACCAGTCTGAGTCCTGTCTCCTGAGGAGGGTGTGTTCATCTGTCTTTATATTCATTAACCAATCTCATTTTGATATCAAACCCCACTTCTATAGTCATCTATATTACGTTAATGTGATGAGTGAATGAGGGAGTTTGTAATGTGTGTGAGTGAATGAGGGTGTTTGTAATGTGTGTGAGTGAGTGAATGAGGGAGTTGGTGAGTAATATGTGGGAGTGAGTGAATGAGGGAGTTTGTAATGTGTGTGAATGAGTGAATAAGGGTTTGTAATGTGTGTGAGTGAATGAGGGTGTTTGTAATGTGTGTGAGTGAGTGAATGAGGGAGTTGGTGAGTAATATGTGTGAGTGAGTGAATGAGGGAGTTGGTGAGTAATGTGTGTGAGTGAGTGAATGAGGGAGTTGGTGAGTAATGTGTGTGAGTGAGTGAATGAAGGAGTTGGTGAGTAATGTGTGTGAGTGAGTGAATGAGGGAGTTGGTGAACCTGTTTTCTCCTACCCGCTCCTTCTCACCTTTCTGCTCGGTTGAGTTCTACCACTTTTGGTGTGCCAACGAAGACTGAAACTGTCATCTTATAACTTAACTTACCCAGAAGGCATAGGGGTTTCTGCGATGTCTGAATCTACACAAAAGCATCAGTTACTTAGACTTTTTCAACATGTTCCTTCTGGTTTTACAGACATCAAGTAGTAGAAAGGTGTGAGATAAATATCATTACATGTGATGCTGTCATGTCATGGAGCATGTGCTGTCATGTCATGTAGCATGTGCTGTCATGTCATGTAGCATGTGCTGTCATGTCATGTAGCAGATGGTGTCATGTCATGTAGCATGTGCTGTCATGCTGTCATGTCATGTAGCAGATGGTGTCATGTCATGTAGCATGTGCTGTCATGTCATGTAGCAGATGGTGTCATGTCATGTAGCATGTGCTGTCATGTCATGTAGCATGTGCTGTCATGTCATGTAGCAGATGGTGTCATGTCATGTAGCATGTGCTGTCATGTCATGTAGCATGTGCTGTCATGTCATGTAGCATGTCATGTCATGTAGCATGTGCTGTCATGTCATGTAGCAGATGGTGTCATGTCATGTAGCAGATGGTGTCATGTCATGTAGCAGATGGTGTCATGTCATGTAGCATGTGCTGTCATGTCATGTAGCATGTGCTGTCATGTCATGTAGCAGATGGTGTCATGTCATGTAGCATGTGCTGTCATGTCATGTAGCATGCATGTGCTGTCATGTCATGTCATGTAGATGTGCTGTCATGTCATGTAGCATGTGGTGTCATGTCATGTAGCATGTGCTGTCATGTCATGTAGCATGTGGTGTCATGTCATGTAGCATGTGCTGTCATGTCATGTAGCATGTGGTGTCATGTCATGTAGCATGTGCTGTCATGTCATGTAGCAGATGGTGTCATGTAGCAGATGGTGTCATGTCATGTAGCATGTGCTGTCATGTCATGTAGCATGTGCTGTCATGTCATGTAGCAGATGGTGTCATGTAGCAGATGGTGTCATGTCATGTAGCATGTGCTGTCATGTCATGTAGCATGTGCTGTCATGTCATGTAGCAGATGGTGTCATGTAGCAGATGGTGTCATGTCATGTAGCATGTGCTGTCATGTCATGTAGCATGTGCTGTCATGTCATGTAGCAGATGGTGTCATGTAGCAGATGGTATCATGTCATGTAGCATGTGCTGTCATGTCATGTAGCAGATGGTGTCATGTAGCAGATGGTGTCATGTCATGTAGCATGTGCTGTCATGTCATGTAGCATGTGCTGTCATGTCATGTAGCAGATGGTGTCATGTAGCAGATGGTGTATCATGTGCTGTCATGTCATGTAGCAGATGGTGTCATGTAGCAGATGGTGTCATGTCATGTAGCATGTGCTGTCATGTCATGTAGCAGATGGTGTCATGTAGCAGATGGTGTCATGTCATGTAGCATGTGCTGTCATGTCATGTAGCAGATTAAGCTTGTTACCTTGCCAGCCATCACTTAACTAGTTACCATGCCAGCCAACACTTAGCTAGTTACCATGCCAGCCATCACTTAACTAGTTACCATGCCAGCCAACACTTAGCTAGTTACCATGACAGCCAACACTTAAATAGTTACCATGTCAGCCAACACTTAGCTAGTTACCATGACAACCAACACTTAGCTAGTTACCATGACAGCCAACACTTAAATAGTTACCATGTCAGCCAACACTTAGCTAGTTACCATGACAGCCAACACTTAGCTAGTAACCTTGCCAGCCAACATTTATCTAGTTACCATGCCAGCCAACACTTAGCTAGTTACCAGGTGAACCATTGAAAGAACAACTGTCTTCTGTGAGCCATGTTCAGATGCACGTTTAACCCATGCGGCCGTGCCTGCCTTGCCTTACAGCCCTCTGAAATGGCACCGTGCTCTCATAAACTACTCAAACCTCTGAGCACTTTTGGGGGGAAAAAAAAAACTCACAAAGATAAGACAAAACAAGAAACAAAACAAGAACAACAATCTAGAACCAAAGCAAACACAAAAGCGCTGCACTGTATAGACAGTGCTGCCTTGTTGTCTGTGTTTACTGCCAGTCCCACTCGGAGCAGGGGCCTGTGCTGGGTGGTGCGTGCTCAGACTCACAGTGCTCAGACTCGCAGTGCTCGACGTGTCCAGCGGGACACAGGGCTGAGGCCCTGCCGCGCTAGTGCTCCCCGTCTGTCCTGCGCGGCGCTCGCTGCTGTTTGTGGAAAAGGGGCCTGGTGGTTCAGAAGGCCTGGAAGACGAGTTAGACCAGCCGCCACGGGGTTGGAGGGCCTGTGCCAGAGACCGATAGGAAGATCTCTTCGCACTCACCAGGAACACAGGAAGGGCTTTCAATAGGGTCTGATTGTGTATGTGAGCGCATGTGTGTGTGTGTGTGTTTGTGTGTGTGTGTGAGATGGACGGAGAGCCTGAGACTGGGTGGAGGAGATGAGGGAATCACCCCATCAGGGCTTTGTAAACTTCAGCTCCAGCGTGAAGGCCCACAGGGGCACAGGGGGCAGTGTGTCACGTCTCTAATCACTGGGTGTTGCGTGTTTCTGCATGCGTATTTTACATGTTTGTGTGTGTTTGTGTGTGTGTGTGCCTGCCTGTTTGTTTTAAGATAAGCATGCAGTTGCTAAACTGAAGAGTAATTATGGGGGAATGGTAATACATAGAGTTTCTGAGCACTTGGTCTACCTTTTCTGCAGTAGCTGTTATTCGGTCAAGCTTTCTCGCTCCCCTCACCGTTTCTCACTCCCTTCTTTTTCTCGCTCCCCTCTCTGTTTCTCATTCCCATTTCTCGCTCCCCTATCTGTTTCTCACTCCCCTCTCTGTTTCTCACTCCCCTGTTTCTCGTTCCCCTCTCTGTTTCTCACTCCCCTTTCTATTTCTCACTCCCCTGTTTCTCGCTCCCCTGTTTCTCACTTTCCTGTTTCTTGCTCCCCTCTCTGTTTCTCACTCCCCTCTGTTTCTCACTCTTCTCTCTGTTTCTCACTCCCCTCTCTGTTTCTTTGCTCTCCTGAAGTACGTGGCCGCTCCCATCTCTCACCCATCTCTCAGAGAGTGCCTACTAGGAATCAGACCTCATTGTAATGTCACGTGTGTGTCGCACTGAAATGCTTCCTCTCCCCACTGCCTCTCCAGCACTAAACAGGCACATAAACAGGTCTGCTCCTCAGCCCTTCCTCTGGACGGAACAGTGCCTCACAAAAAACACCTTTGCTTCACTGATGCTTGTGAAGAACTGTTGACATTTTTTACCAATCAACCATCAAAGCCCATGTTGCTTGGCTTCCTTGTGCTATCTTTGTCTGTCAGACTTTATCTTGGCATCTACACACACACACACACACACACACACAGACACACACACACTGATTTGTAGGTATAAAGAGAAACAGCAAGATGGTGAGTAAGTGCAAGCAGGAGACAGATGGAGTCCAGCCTTTCTGTCCTCCTAGGAGGGGGAAACATTTTCCTCAAATTTCAGTTCCCTTTCCTTTGTTAATAAGACACTGGCATTACTTATAATAGGACCATGATGCATGATATTTATCTACATCAGTATTAAGAAAATCCATTTGTGAAATTTGTACGAAGAATCTTAATTTAAGTAATTTAAGAAATTCAAATGTGTCAAATTGCCTTTTGACAAAAATACATGTTCAATGTCAATTTTACACATCTCCTTTATGTCAGTTGCATGGTAGCATTTGATATGAGGACGAATTGGTATGGCTGCTATATAGAACGTTGCTATGGAGTTATGTATTTATGTATTTTATGTTACGCAATTGTGTACATGGTTTATTACACATTTAGATCTGCTACCATACTACATCCTAAGCCATAGTTCTAGTTCTATATCTGCAGGCCACTGTGCTGACAGATCAAGTCAGAACAAGTAGGGGAATGATCCACACACCACACCTTACGACACCCACACACAGTGTCAGATGGAGGTCAGCGCTGGTGGAATGATTTGCAGGTTAATGCTTGGCCTAGTGAACTAGGGATCGTGCTAATTGACTCGCACGCACATGCACACACACACACAGAACACATGGTAAGATGTCGTGTCACTTTCCACACACATCCTCCCACACTCTTCTTTCTGTCCCGCTGTAGTGATGCTATCTTCTTAATTGTGTGCAGCAGCTCTGAGGTCGTTTTCATTGGCCTGTCTGCGCGATCAATCAAGTGCTTAAGCACAGCTCAGCTGCAGCATGGGTTGATGGTGACTAACCTCAGATGAGCACAGATACAAAAGAGAGATACAGTGGGGCCTGTGAGTAATTGGGCCTCTGTACACATGCTGGGACCGTTGGCCTTTCTGTTCTTTAGGTTTACCAGTGGTTTACCTGCTGTAGAAAAGCCACAGAGGTCATGCTGACTTACCTTTCTCTCCATGGTATTTGAAACATTTAGACCCAAATTCTCAATAATGTTCTCGGTGTACTCTGCTCTTGCTTGAAGTAATATGAGGCACAAGGAGGCAACGTCATATGTGCAAGCCTCCTATTGGCTGGCCTTCTGCCCTGATCTGTTTTAATTGGAAGCATATACTGTATTAGATTGTTAGTATGCAGATATTTGATCTGTTTGTAAAGATTGCTCCTCTTTTTCCTGTATTTAAACAATGCTGAATTCAAAGCCTGTGTGTACAAACCCCGTTGGCTAGAATAAAGTGTCTGAGCTCTTCAGCATTGCTGGTTCTCTGTTCAGCAGTTGAAAGCTTCCTTTTAATTTCATGACAATATGCCAGGCCGTTCACCATTATTAAGTGCATTTGAGCTTCTTGACTAGGTAAACCCCCCCTGCTTTCTTATGTCTGCATACGATTTGGCATCAGTAAAAAAAGAGTAAATGATTAAAACATGAAAACATTCTATGTCGGAACCTGTAGTGAGACTAAAGTGATGTGCGTGTGCGGGGTGTTCAGGCGTCTGTCCACTTCCGTCGTATCCCTCGGTGGGCGGAGCCTCTGCGAGACCATCTTCGGGCTGGAACCTCGGCGTGAATGGGCCGTGCTCTCCCAGGAGACGGCAAGCCAGGCTCGCCATGCTGTGCTCTCAGCTTCTCTTCCTCTGTTAAAAGCAGAAGAGAACAAAGCGCTTATCAGACGGGACAATCAGATTAGCCATGTTCTTCATTCCTGCCTACATTCAGGTCATAGCCAGCTTGCTCAGATCTATCTCAATCACGCTCACTCCCAACACTGCACACACATTTGGAACAAAAGCTATACGCATGCTTTGCACTTGCACATGGATTCCCACAATGCACCACAGTGGTTGGAGTAAATGAGCTTTATGAATCTGCCATTGTCTTTGTGATCCAAAGCATTCTTTGGAGAGAAGAACCAGTAGTAAATAGAAGGTTCCACACATGAGAGGATGGCTAATATTGCTTGCACGCCACGGCTGTAACATTACAAAGCCATGTGAGCTGACCGGGTACAGTTTCTGTTTATAAACGCTCATTATAAATGGGTTGGTGTCCTTGGTTGGTTTCCACTAACTGGTGTATATGAGGGACTTGTATAATGGGTGGTGTTATAATCCTCACAGCGCTCTCTGTGTGCAGCGCCACCCAGATCCAGATAACCCAGTCAAAGAAGGGTGGAGGGCTTAGTTTAAACAGGACGATCTTTAGCCTTAATTTGATTATCCCTCTTTAAAGAAAAAGCTCTGCAGAATCTCAGAGGGGGAAAACATGAGCGTGTGTGTGTGTGTGTGTGTGTGTGGTGGGTGTGGTCAGAAGTGGGCATGACCATGGCTCCAGCCTTCCTCGAGGGAAGATCTGGAAGAAGAAAAGCAGGACTGTTGGGTGGAATTGCAGAGTGGTGGAAGGCGACTGAGATGGGAAGCTTAGATGATAAGAGAGGCGTGTTGGGTGGTCTCTTAGAGACGGGTCTGCTCTGGGCTCACTTGGACTCTTGCGAAAACCATGGCTAATGATATCGATCCATATTGCACAATGCCTAGAAGCTTCGGGAGGATTCGCTGGTATCTGCAACTCTAATGGCATAAGCACATTTTGAATAGAACTCTGATTCAAGGTTTCCATGCAATAACATCTTCACCAAAAGAAAACAGTTTTTTGTTACAGTTGATTGTTAAAATGCTAGTCAACTCAGGCTACTTTACAGCAACTGGCAATGCTCTTGTAAAAAGTACTAAATGATAAAGCTAAATATCAACACATTGATGCTGCCTTCGTCCATGCCGAGCATAAAGCCCTTTTACCAAGACTTAAAATGATTAGAATTAGTAGAAATGGTCACCATAGTGAAATGCTAAGTGCAGGGTCCATCAGTCCATTCATAGATTTTTTGTGTACTTGCATAGAACGCATCGACATTTAGGTGTCAAACTTATCTTCACTTAAATAAAGGCAAAATTGTTATTATTCTATTTGGCACCAAAGAGGAAATGTGAGATGTTAGTGCAGTCCTTAAATATTGGGGTTAGTGGCCACATCAAACCATGTCAGAGCAATAACTAAATCACACTTCTACACTCTCAAAAATACATTTAAATTTAGCTAGATGTTTTTATCTTCCAGACAAGATCAAATCTATTCATGCTTTGATTTACAGCAGGCTGGACTCCTTACTAGACTTCATCAAAGACCGTTAGACTGCTATACCTCATTCAGAACGTGTAGAATGCTAATATGCTAAGATGAACACATCTCTGAATTCTTACATCCCTACAATGGCTTCCAATTAGCAACATGATTAATGGTTGTGTGTTATTACATCTACATCTCTGACAACGTTAGCAGCTCCCTTAGATCATTAAGGACTGGACAGCTAGTGGGGCTCAGAATTAGAACATAAACATCATGAGGCATATTTTAGCTACTTCATAACAAATGGCTTTTACCATCTCCTAGAAGATCTCAGAAGTGATCAAGGCTATTTTTAAGTCCAGACTAAAAAAAAATAAATCTGTCCTCTGCCTTTGTGATTCATTTCCTAGATTGTACCTATTTCTATGCCATCTATTTATTGTAACCACTGCCAATTTCTTTTTAGATTATTCACTTATAACTTTGTAATGTATTTATCCTTTTGTTCTCTGTATGCTTCTGTTCTTGTTTGTGTTAAACACTTTGAATTAGCTTTGTGGATGAATTATGCTGTGCAAATGAACTTGTCTTGCCTTGCCAGCAAATGTTCCAAATCACACCCTTACAAAAATATTACAGACATAGGTAATCAGTTCAGCTATTAAGGTGACTCTGCCCCAAGCCTTGGGAAATAAGCCAGCCACAACATCGCTAAGCCTAAAATAATGAAAGGTGGCTTGGGAAGAGCTTTACCTCAATGTTGTCCTGCGGTTATTTGGCACTAAAATCAGCAGAACACTTTTCCCACACGTGCTATATGCAGTGGAGCTTTGCGCACTGTACCTGAGCATGTCTTTCTGTCTCCTTTTCTATCCCCTAATTATGTCAGGGACCTAAAACTTGATAACATTCTGCTGGACGCCGAGGGCCACTGTAAGCTGGCAGACTTTGGCATGTGTAAAGAGGGTATTATGAATGGCGCCACCACTACCACCTTCTGTGGCACTCCTGACTACATTGCTCCTGAGGTAAGGTACTGCCCCGTCAGAAGGTCAGGCTGGTCTTCTCCAATCACCGTCTGTTTGCAGCATCCATCACACTAGAGTACCTGTTACATGAAAATGCAAGTGTCGCAAATGTTTCACACCTCTTTCTAATTGTTGAGCAAACGTGTCACATGCTTTTCCCTCACTGTTTCTCTCACTGTTAGTTTCTATTGACAATGAAAACATTTAAGCAAGATTGAATTAACTGATGCTCAATGGTCAATGATTTAGAACCGATGATCAGGCATAGCTGTCTAATGGTCTTTTGCTGAAATTTGGTAAGGAAGTACTGTGGTTGTACATCCTGCTGAAAATCAAAGCATGCACCGGTTTATCTCAGTCTTGTCTTGAAGTCGCTAAATTTGATTTTTAGAGTGTAGAAGTCTGATTTAGTGATTGCTTCAATGCTAGCAATAAATAGAATTAATATAAAAGACTTCCCAGTGAAACACTTTAACAGATGTCTGCCTTTCTCTCATTTAGATCCTGCAGGAACTGGAGTATGGTCCATCAGTGGACTGGTGGGCTCTGGGTGTGCTGATGTATGAGATGATGGCAGGCCAGCCACCATTTGAGGCGGATAATGAGGACGACCTGTTTGAATCTATCCTCCACGATGACGTGCTCTACCCAGTCTGGCTCAGCAAAGAAGCCGTCAGCATCCTCAAAGCGGTGAGCCCCCCAACCTCCTCTCTTGCTCAGTCACGATTAGACTAGCGTCTGCTCAAAGGGCAGAACGTCTTGATCCACCTTTAGCGTTTGTCCATGATTTTAGCTAGTGTTTCCTCAAAATGGAGAACCATTTAACGTAGTCTAGTGCTGAAATATGACTGGACTAGCCTGAAGTGGTGAGTGCCTTAACCTTCCCTAGCGCCCATGGCTAATTGGGCTAGCATTGTGAACATTTGGGTACGATGTAAACATTTCTTTGCTTCTGCACTCTTGGTTCCTCAGTGTCATTCTCTGCTGCTTGAGCGATGTATTGTGTCTCCTCTGACTTCTTCACTCCTCCCTGTTCCTTTCATAACCTTTTACCTATTTCCCTTGTTCCCTCTCCGCCCTTTCCTTCAACCCAGGGCCTCTCCCTCCTTCCCACATCAGTGGGTTCCTGCATTTGTGTCCGTATACAGTCACCGTTAGCCTGTGCTGTGTCTAAGTCTGTTAAAGCATTAAGTAAAACATCAGTGCATGTGTCAAGCGTTTTGAATACTTTACTGTAAGACATGTTTGGTGTGAATAAAGTTCTCATTAACCTGTAATGAACCCTGACAGAATAAGACATGCAGATCAATAAAGCCTTTGTGGTTTTCCACCCACTAGCAGGCAGCAAGTCACAACATGCTAATGAAAGCATCATGCAGCACCCATATTGGGTAGAGTGCTTTAGGTAACCCGTGTACGTGTAAATGGTAACAGTGTCATTGTGTTCTTGGATGAACCTCTCTGATCCTCATCTCTGCTCTCTTCTCAGTTCATGACCAAGAGTCCGAATAAACGCTTGGGCTGCGTGGCATCTCAGGGGCTAGAGGAGGCCATCAAAGTCCACCCCTTCTTTCGAGAAATAGACTGGCTTCTGCTAGAGCAGAGGAAGATCAAACCTCCGTTCAAACCACGCATCGTGAGTGCCCTCTGACCCCACATGTTCTCAGAACATACAGAGACAGCGCGCCTACATTTATGCCTACAGTATAAACGCACTTTATCATTCAAAATGTTCTACATAATACAGCAGAAACATGCACCCCAACTATTTGAAGACTGCCTTCTTCAACTTATTCAACTGTGCGTTTGTGGTCTAGACTGAAAGTCAGATGCCACAGAGACGTTGCTCTGCTTCTGCTTTCCCATGGTGGGGGGAGGAGATGTGTGTGTGTGTGTGTGTGTGTGTGTGTCTGTGTGTGAGAGTGTGTGTGTGTGCAGTAAATAGTAAGGTTACACAAAGGTGAGAGGAAAGTGCTGCTACTTTCCTTCATGTTGTTCTGGGTAACCTTCTTCTGACCTTCTCAAACACCACAATGGCTTACCAAGTTTCTAGACACATAAAACTCAGAAAGCAATGACATCAAGGGAAATGGTCTGCTCTGTAAAGTGAAAACAGTAAATGTGTTCTTGAAAAGTGAAATTAGGCATTAATTGTTGCACTGTTCAAATTCAGCAAATGAAATGTGCCTTTTTATGTCAGAGGTTTGGTAAATCTTACAAGGGGAAAATCATAAAAAGGGGAAAAGAGATATGAGTTTTATGATTATGTCATAACTGGCTTGAATTATGTATGAGATAATCACTGACTGACACATATCTCATCGTTCTTTTTTGTAAAGGTTTTGCCCTTTCAAACAGCCTCAATGGTCCGTTTCCTATGTGTGTCTTTTGTCAGTTACATCACAATGCTGTGGAATCAAAATACACAGCATTCCAGTCTAACCATGGCGACTTGTGCTGCTTCTCTCTGCTGTGATCATACCATGTCGCATACACACATAAACATACAAAAAGACAAAAATGTTATATTAGTTAATAATGTAATACAATATTAGCTCTCTCTGTCTCTTACTTCCCTTTTGTCTTTCTTCACTGCAGAAAACCAAGAGGGACGTGAATAACTTTGACCAGGATTTCACACGCGAGGACCCTGTTCTCACTCCTGTAGATGATGCCATTATTAAACAGATCAACCAAGAGGAGTTTAAAGGCTTTTCCTACTTTGGAGAAGAGACGCTGTCCTAAACTTTGGCTTTGTGGCTCCTATCCTCACACAACACACACACACACACACACACACACACACACACACACCCATACATGGTCTGGTTGTAAGCTTTTATGTAAGTACTGTTGACAGGGTCGGCTGAGGTGTGAGGGTCATGAGGTGCTTCTCAAGCTACTCCAGATTTCCTTCTTCTCCACCTGTGTATGCTCCCTCAATCACTTCCTCCTGTGTGTCCTTCTCCAATCACTTCCTCCTGCCTTCTTTCACTTCAGCTCTTTTCTTCCCAGGCTTCTCTAGCCACTCTGATACTCCAGTACTGACAGCTATTTTGCAAACTGCCCAGAGTGACCTCAGCAGTTGGACAGTAAAGGTGGAAATGCACTCTTGCGATCTTGTACCAAATTTGATGATACCAATGATTGTACTGCCATTCAGAATCAGGTCTAGGCTTCTTCGGAAGGAAACAAGGAGAAAACAGTGAAGATGGTGATAATTATGATGATGACTGATGATGATGATGATGTCCTGGAAGAAGAGTACGCCCTGCATAAGTGACAATGAAATGTGCTGTGTTGTGTTGTGCAGTCAGTTGCCTTTTTGTGTATTCAGGTGAAATTTTGGGAGCAATTTTATCATATGAAAATATGAAGATAAACGTTTATAGCATACAGTATATTCCAACACAGTGTTATGAAGGTCCGTTAGGAATGACGGCCTGCTATATATATATATATATAGGTTGTGTTGGTCTGAAGTGTTGACTGGTCAGCCTGTATCCATGTGCTTGTGTTTGCATGCGGGAGTGCACATGCCATTTTCAAGCTCTTCGTTTTGGCTGTCGCTTCCCTGTTGTTTTGCATTGGTCCTGCATCTTTGCTTGCCTGTGCGAATCCTGCTGTGTTTGCAGTGCTCTGTCACTGTGCAACCAGAGACACAGTAACAGGCAGTGAGGCCATTGACCACAGCTGTCTTGCCCTTTGTACAGAGCACAAAGTGTAAATAATATCAGATCCAAAGCCTGTGAATGCTTCACATAGAGTAGTCGACTGTTGCATGGTGGGCCAAATTATATTATTATTTAAGTAGTACCAGTTATGGAGAAGGAAAAAAAATATTCTGATATCCATGTGCAATACCCTGATATTTTTTTCTCTCTCTTAGTAACTTTTTTTCAGTTGCCGTTTTTCATTTTTGCTTTTGTTTGTTTCTCTTGTGTGGTCGTTTACCACTCCTGCTGATCTCAGATGGTGATGACTGCCCTATGGGTTAGAAACCCAGTAGGACAGCCGGATGTTGATGTTGACCTAATGAGGAGGGTCCCTCTTTCTCTGTCTCTCTCTTACTGTCTTTCTCTCTGTATTTCTCTGTATGCCACCCTCATGTGCATAGAGCATTAACTGTGGAATGTAGTGTATGTAATATTATGTGTTAATAATTTATTTTATAGTATGCATATTCATATGGTTACCCTTCTCATTGTGTCAATAAGAACTCTATTCCTACTGTGCTTTGTTTGTCTGCATATTTTAAACAAGGAAGCCCTGTTATGGCACTCGCAAACCTTTCTCAATAGGTTGTTCCCCAGCCATGTAAGTGCATCTTGTACACCAATAGTGGTTTATGTGGACTAATGAGATTTGTATGAAGTGTGAACAAAGATGGGGAACGTCAGGTATAGTGAAGGCTCAATTTCAGGCGATCTAATTAAACCTTACTGGAATGTGATGAATTCTTGAACAAGTCAGTGGCGATGTGAGGAATCTTTTTTATTCAGAGCAGTTATTTTACTGACCCCCCCTCCACTTCCCTATTCTTCTAGCTTTAAGTATTTATTCTTTGAGAAAGTGTTTTAAATGTTTATGTTGTACCAATTGTTGCATTTTTAAGAACTGTCTGTGGGTCATAATTTGTCACTTGTCTGTGCAAGCTGTCTTAAGTGTTAACCCTTCTGTGCTGCTGTCCCTGGCGGCCTGTCTCTGCACCATGCCCAATGCTTTAGCTCAGCGCTGGTCTGTTTTCTTACCAGTTGTTCTTTTTTATTTTGTTTTTTAAACCTGTAAATTAATGAATTTATCATATAAGAATTGGTCCGTCTTCAAATTGAAATAAAACAAGAAGTTAAAATATTACCTCTTAAATTAAGTGCAAATGTTCGTCTGGCTGAATATTAAATATTTGCGCATACAGTATTATAATACATCAAAGTTTCATAATGTATGATAGTGCTGTATGTATTATATACATCTTGTAATAGACTTTAGTTCCTGTTTGGTGAAGCTTTATGTGCAGAGGTATATCTTTTCTGGATACACTAGCGTTTTCTCATTGTAAGCATTTTATCATGTGCCAAACGTACTGTAATCTAAAGGACGTGAATGTGTTTGGTTTTTCCTTTTTTGAAACTATTAAAGATGTCAAAATCAAAGATCCTGTGTGACGCGTTCATTAAGATTTAAGTAACTTTGCAGCACGCACATTGTCCGTCAGCTGCAAGTCTTTATATTTCCGGATGTCATTTGGAGAGAATTTAGCTATTAATTGTATTAAATGGTTAGTAAATATGTATGCACAGAGTGTCCATACCTGCTCTCAACTTCTAGTCTATCTAGGGTGCTGTAAGAGCTGTTGGGCTGGTTTGGTTAGATGCTAATTGGCTAGCACTATTACACACTATTGCTTCACATTCCAGTCACGTTCCGGAAAATACTTAAATTATGTTATGTTATCACTTTGTTTTCGAAGATTAAAATCGCGTCTCTCAACATTCGGCTTTCGACAGCATTAGTCCTTAAGCAGCGAGCATTAGGCTCTTTAACGCCGTCTTGACGCGATATTTGCTGTCATTTTGCTGTCAGGCGCATGCACGACCTTCTCCAAGGGACAGAAGCGTACAAACTTCAAGCTCGCCCACGTGAGGCGGAGAGGAAAAGAGCGCGCAGAGAGGAAGGCGTTTTATGAAATGGTCGCCAATCAGTGCGCGCAGCCAGCAGGCGTCTGACAGCGGGCCGGCGGAGCGCTGGGAGACTGCTTGGGAGACTGCTTGGGAGACGTAAACTGGCACTCACCTAGACGTACGGCATAGGAGAACTTAGAAAAACGGTTGTTATTGCCCTTTAAAGTTCCCTACGATTAGCCCGTTTATTTCACATGGGAGTGCAGTCCTCTGTGCCGAACCAGCACTTAGTACTTCAACCATTCATGGAAAATTACACTGAACTCCAATAATGGACTTCAAAGAGAAGAGATAATTGATCACACGCCACCTGTGGATACGATCGAGTTTTACCTTTAAAAGTTGTTGTTGCTGTTGTCCCAGAGCGTTGACTGAACTGCGTCCGAATTTGGATTCTAGTCTTCCAATTTAGTAAACCATGACTACAGAAAAAGAAAAGAAAAGGTAAGACCCACGAGGATTACTTCATCCTTTCATCACGGTCGTCCAGTATGAGTTAACAGTTAGGTTACGTATTCGTAGTTCCTTGGTTCTCTCTCTGTATTTCACCTGAGATTTTATTCGCTGCGCAATAATTCAAGTGTGGTGGAGAGACTTAGATTTTGACAGCCTTCTGGACAGACTGATAACCCACAGATTCCATATCCTGTTCGAAGTAACTTTGGCAAAACAGTGTGACAGGGGCACATCGTGTAGTCCATGCATCAATTTAACCGATTTCAAGAGTAGCAGGTCTGTGTTTTTTGTGTGACGTGTTTTTGATCTAATTGAGAAGTTTGGCCAAACCGATTGTTTTCGCGGGGCAAAGCCATACAATTTGGTTCGGTACTGATTATGAAAATTAATTAATGAGGTATATCAAATCCGTCGATAAATTGGACAGAGGTGGTAAAAGTGTTAGGAAAACTTGGAACGGATGAACAGAGTGGGTCAGTATAGCCAGCTAATATCGCTTTCGTATAGTTACTGTTAGTACGTTTGCCTTTGTAAAGCTAAAAATGAATACATTGTTTTCCTGTTTAGATCGGACATGGAAAGATGAGACAAATGGTTATTTACAGCAAGCCAACACGGTCATGTAAACCTGAGCAGCGAATTAAGAATGTTTTAAAGTTCAAATGGGCAGCTGTGAATAGCCTGGAGAGTCATATGATAAATTCAACAGACTTGCAGGTGTAACTGAGTTTATATGAACGTCAAATAAAATAGGACAAGAGTGAAGTTCCTGGTTTTATATTATTTTGGTGGTTGTAAGGCGATAGTCAGCGCGAGCTAAGTAAATCAAAGAATTTATATAAACACCAGTACAGATATCTTCTACTCTGTGTAGTTATTTTATAATAACTTTAGCCCCGTGTTGTTATTCTGTCTGTTATTCTGTTATTCACACTAGCACATATCCTTTGAAATAAAACAAGTCCACATAACTGTCTGACTCTTGATTAAATGCAGGTTAAGGAAAAAAGGCCTAGTTGTGTGGAAAAATACACATTGATGACTTCACATTCCTATATCACTATGTATTGGATTCTTTTGTAATGTAGTAGATAGTAAATGAGCAGATTCTCATGATGAAATTACCTGAAAATGAGGAAAATTAATATTAGTTTATTGATTCAGACATTTAAGTAAACTTAAGTAAGACATGTAAATAAACTTGCTTTCTCTCTCTCTCTTTCTCTCTCTCTCTCTGTGTGTGTGTGTGTGTGTGTGTGTGTGTGTGTGTGTGCACTGAAGAAAAGTCTTGTTCTGTATTTCTTGTTCTGTATTTTATGCGACTACAACCCAGAGTACCTTTTTTTTTACCACCTGGGCTGACTGGATGAAAATGATCCCATATTCACAATCCATCACTGTCATTCACAACTCATACTTTGCTTTATGCTCTGTGTGCACTATGCATTTTACAGTTTATTTCTTGTAATTTACTACTCTAAATATATGGTGGTTGTATTTGTAATATATATAATCCATAATGAAGAGTCGACGTTTACATTGAGATATCAAACGTTGAAGAAGAGATAATTAGACACCAGAAGTGATAATAATGGGGGGTAATCTTCTTCTGCCTTCGGACGCCTAAGGGACGTTTAAAGAAGGACTGATTTGTTCTCAGTGCTTAGGCCATCAGTGGCTTGCTAGCAGGGACATAATGTTCCAGTGCAGATGGAGATTAGCAGGTAATTGTTCACCTCCCTTTCAGAGTGTGGAAAAGCACAGAGAGGCAGGCAGTGAGGACAGTGTGGCTGAGACACGTGAAGGCCGCGTCTGCCTCCTCTCCTCTGACCGCCACTTCAGCAGACTGTTGGCCTTTTTGCCGATTCACATTCAGTTCGGCTCACGTTGCGGCAATTCCATTGTCAACTCTATAATTTAGGCTGATGTCTTCAGAGTGTGAACTTTGCTCTAAATTGTCCCCTTGGAAGATGAGATGGCCCGGGACTCTGTGTGTGTGTGTGAGAGAGAGTGACAAAAACAGAAAGAAAGAACAAAAAAAATGGGTTAAAATGAGAGAATCACTTTCTCTTTCTTTCTCTTTAGTCAGCTCTGACATTTATCTTTATCTGCAGGAGGCTCTAACCTTGTCATTCTCCAGTGTATGTGCTTCAATATTGTAGCACCTTGAGACCTATTAACCATGTAGGTTATAAATAATTTCTTTCTTCAGTAGAAAACAATCATGTCAAAAACCAGTGTGTGTGTGAATGGAGCCTGTGTATGATCTGAGATTTGGCTTTGAATTCTGGTGTAATCTTGTTAAAAGAGGAGAGAGTGAGTGAGAAAAGGGCCAAGGGTCAGCTCAGCAGTCATGTGACTGACTGTTTTTTTCTTCTTCTTGCCAATCAAGTATATAAAAAGCCTTAGGGTACAGAGGATAGGCACTTCTGACTCTCCTTTTCTTTCTTTCTCTTTCACCTCTTTCATTCTTGTCCCCAAACAACACAAACCGCTACATGAACAGTTATACTTACATTTCACCTTAACTGTCCACCGAGTACTTGATTTACACATTTCATCAAACGCAGTCAATAAGGCCAAGAGGGGAGTGTCTAGTAAATAGCTGTCATTTTGTAATTCTCAGGGTAATCGCCATGTCAATGAGGCAGTCCATGATGTGTCTGAGTAATACAGACATGTCAGATGTCTTGACAGCAGAATGTTCTGCTCCACGTGACCTGCCCATTTCTCTTTTATCGAATATTACAGCGACGCACAAATTTCTCCACTGCACGTATCCAGAAGCTCTCTGGCCTGCCAGAGGCGTTTGGAGCGCAGACCTGGGGTGGCCATCTGCAGATGGGGAAAGTGTGGGGACTTGGGAGCTGGCTGCAGCAGCCTGTGCAGGGCCTGTGCAGGGCCTGTGCAGGGCCTGTGTTCAGTGCCCTGTGCTGCTCTCTGCTCTGAGCACACCACTGCACAGACGCTGCACAGAGATGAAGTGCACAGTCCCAGCCAAGCACCCCGTTCACATACACGCTGTTCTGGGCATCCTGTGGTTTATTCGTTCTGACACAGGAACTTGTACTATAGCCAGTCAGTGTGTGTGAGTGTGTATTTATAAATTGTATGTGGTAGTCATTTTAATTATGTTTCTTCCTATCCAATAAGTATTTTGGCTACTTGCAAAGTAAATGTGCGGTTGCATGACCAAGTCATGTACTGTGTGTTCATTGTACCTGGTACAGAATCTGAACCAAGAAATATGTTTAACATGATATAAGCAGTCGGTGCCCTTGATCTTTATAGCTCTGTTGTGCATGTGTGTTTGAGTATGTGATAAACAGTGAAGCCAGGAGACAGAGATGTCACACCTTCTCATTAAAATCTTAGAATAAAGTGCACACACACATCCACAAACAGACAGATGAGCATCTCTGTGTGGGCATTAATGTGGCTTATTATGGGGACCAAATGTTCTCATGATTATACAAAAACATGTTGGCAGAAAAAAATGGTAGAAGTGCTCAAAGTGTTCTTTTTCCATTTGGTTAATGGAGTTGTTAGTACCAGGCCGTGTGTAGGCTTGACCCACGGTTCGGTGTACTTACAGTGAAGCTGGTTATTCTCCTGATTCGTTTTACTTTACCATTATCATATGAACACGTTGAGTTTGTTTGGGGGATAATTATCGTACTTCTGTTATTTATATAAAATATTTTTGGTCCCTCCTGAGCCACAGTTGTGCTTGATAACAGTTGTGAGAATAGCTCACGTCCTCAAGTCTGAGCTGACCGCAGAACCAACAAGCACATCTTACTAGGTCTGTGTGTTTACTGAGAACAGTTAATCTATTAAATCAATTTATAGTGAAATCAGTGACTTTTGAGCCCTCGAGAGCAAATGCATGGAACTGCAGAGGACCTGAGATACTGGGCTGCGTCTAATGCAATCAAAGGTTGCAGCTGTGTCTGGAGAAGGTGGTGTTTGTTCAGCGGCTGTCCTCTCTCCTGTTACACCATGCCTCTTCATCTATGCTTCATCACCTCCTTGCCAAATGTCCTCGGTCTGCCGGTTCGACCTCACGCTAAACCAAAGCCTTCCCCCAAGCACAAGCTTATTAATTGCAGGTTGTTAGGTCTTACAGTGATTTGTCCCATGGTTCAGATGTTAAAACGAGGTGGTATATTACCCCTCTTAATATAACTGACAGTTAATGTAGATTTAATATTTAAAAAAAAAAAAAACGTTAAAGATGTATAACTACACCGAGTAAAATAGTCTGTGTTTCTCTGAAGACTGCAGGCACATGCTGTGTGTTCCCGATGATGGTGTTTGAGGTTCAGAAAGCTCACCTGGGTCACGAGTTGTTGAGCAAACACATGGCTAGCATGGCAAGCCGCAGGGATAAGGCCCGTGCTCAGGATAAGGAGGTCCTGAGCAAAAAATCCCGCAAAATTATTTTATCGTTGGGAAAAATGTTTCACAACTGTGAAATAAAGGCTTGGTTGTCTTCCTGCAATCCCACAGTAGACTTCCCCATTAGATATTGCACTTCATTCCTTTGACATCTGCATGGCAGTTTCTGGTTTGTTTAGTCCAAATGATTTGTTATCTAGTACGATTAAAAAAAAAAAAATCATAATACAGCAAGAAATCAAAACCGAAAAAGAGGACATTCTGTTCTTAAAAATATATGGGAATCATTCTCCTCTTCTGGAACTGTTGACAAAATTCAGAAATATTCAGCTAAAATAGATTGAGTTTTCCTTGTAGATCTTTAATACGTTATGGGACCATCAACATGGATAACTGTTATCTTGGGGGGAGACTGAGGGAGAAACTGAGGGACTTTGTTTCTGCTGCTAGTTGTCTTATCGTGTGAAGTTTAGCATGTTTCTGCAGGGCCACGCTCTCCTGCTCTATGTTCTGAACACCGTGTGCTGGGACTGGGCATGGACATTACATCCTACCAAAACCAGCCCCCCCTCGCCCCCCATGACCTCCGACCCGCAGCCCTGCAGAGTCACGGCTGCGCTCTCTGACGTGCGGCGGCTTTGCCGTCATCGTGCATTGTCTCTCTGCGAGTTGCTTGGAGTGCAGCAGCGAGTGTGGCACTGACCACGGTGGTGTACCACGCTCGGGGCACGTGGAGTTCATCTCTCTCTGCCACACTTTCTAAACCCAAGATGAGAAGCCACAGACCGCAGTGCTGTTTGCCTGGCATGTTATTTCATATCCTCTTACAATACAGGATCTCTTAACACTTATAAAGCAACGAATCATATGCTACCATACGCTCTTCTGAAATCCTGAGAAGTATTATACATGATTATATTAACCCATTCTATTTAGTCATTATATTTGTATGTTGTTTAACCTTCAGGACTTTTAAGAATAAATCGTATTATGCCAAGTGTCAGTCCAGCACAACAGTCTAAGCACTGAACTGAGCCCAGGAGGTCCATGGATAGAACCTGTATGTCAAGAGCAACAAAATGTCAGTGAACTCACCCACACATTTGCTGTCCAGTTTTATATCGGACATGTCGTTCATATTGTTGTCTGCCTCCCCGCATTGTGATGGTGATGAGGGCAGTGTGTCCTCCCGTCATTTCCTTCAGATAAACAGGAAGCATTCGCAGCCTCCACAGGTACTGGCCGGAAAAGCCCATCAGACATTCTGGCTCTGGGCTGCAGTACAATCAAGGGCTGATGCCTGGAATAGCCATCATGTTTTATAGATAGCGCTGTTGTTGTTCAGGGAATTTTGTGGTTGGCATGCACTCTGATATCCTCACACGACTGAATGTGTTGACCTTGGCCTGTGTCACCAGGCACCCGTCGGAGCGGCGGAAGGAGAAGTCTCGTGACGCGGCGCGCTGCAGGCGCAGTAAGGAGACGGAGGTGTTTTACGAGCTAGCTCACCAGCTGCCCCTCCCCCGCACCATCTGCACACACCTGGACAAAGCCTCCATCATGAGACTGACCCTCAGCTTCCTCCGCACACGCAAACTTCTAGCATCAGGTTTGGTACTCACTCACACACACACACACACACCAGATATCTATCACGACGTCTGTCTTTTTGGACACTCAGGCCTGTCTACTAAGGGATGTGTTTGTGTGTGTTTGTGTGTGTGCGTGCGTGCGTGGTGTCACGTCATAAATAGGTATGTGTTTTAGTTTTACTGTATAACATAACTGCTGTCTTGCTGTAACCTTGGGTGTGATCTGTTTACTTTGGGTTGAGGAAGAGCAGATGCAATATTGCCCTCCTGTAAAGGAAATGAAAGATGAATAATATTGTATTCTGGATTTAATTGTAATATTATGAAGCCAATACGAGAGACAATAAGCAGCACTCTTAATGTCGGTGTAATGAAATCTCACCTGATTTTGTATGAGAGGTCTGTAGACATATTCATCTGATTTATTAGTAATGCCTCAAGCTGGTGTCATATGCTGTTCAGCAATATATTATGTAAGGCATAAATATGTCTAGTCAGACATAACTACATAAAATTTCACCCTGGGGCTACGGAGTATGTGTGTGTGTGTGTGTGTGTGTGTTGGGGGGTGCATTTATATTACTTCAGAGGACCTTTTTGGTGGTGCACACATGTTTGCATTCATTTCTTTTATAGAGATAGTCCTTTTGCAGAATATTATGAAAGGTGCTAATCAATTGTGGTCATTCTCTAAGGTTGGAGACACTTTAGGATTAAAGCTTTAATTTATTACATTGTCACTTCTGGCAAAGTTGAATCTCACATGTGAAAATGTGAAAATGATGTGAAAATTAGCTTAATCTAAAATAATCATATGTAGGACCTGTCTGCAAATCGTTTGTGGTTTGGGTGACTTGCAGTCCTCACCAGACTTATGGGTTTTAAAACGATCTTAACACAAACGCTTTTGGGAAAGGTGAACGTACTGGATCAAGCAGCTATATGTACTGGATCAAGCAGCTATATGTACTGGATCGGGCAGCTATATGTACTGGATCAAGCAGCTATATGTACTGGATCAAGCAGCTATATGTACTGGATCGGGCAGCTGTACATGCAGTACCACCTTGTTTTATAGAGCAGTTGCTTTTCTTTTCTCTCTTAGGACAAAATAATTTAAACTCATAATTGTGGATTTATTATGAGGTCCCAACACATGGGACCTTACAAGGTCTTTGTTGTCTTTACTTGCATGCAGATGTTTATATAAAGTGTTATGTAACTAGCGCCAGTTTTTTTCCACACGACAAGCAACGCGTCATACCTCAGAGTGTTCGCTTTTGTTTGGTTGTTGTTTTTTGTTTATGCCGTCTGTATTGAAATGAACGAATAAATGAATTTAAATTCGCTTACCCTAGAGGGCAGGGATATAAATTAGACTGGTGCGTAAGAATGCAACGAGACGAGGGCGTGAAGTGGGACAGCTTTACACACTCTTGACGGAGACTGACAGAGAGTTATGAAAGAATGTCGAGAGTATCTTAGCCTGGAGCTGAGCCAGGCTAGCTGGACCCGCACAAGGGCCATGCATGGCGGGGCAAAGCCCTGGTAAATGCCTGGGGGCTGAAGACTCAAGCAGCAGCTTGGCCCTCTGCCTGCAGCAGTCTCCTAGTGTAGCCTGGACAATGCCAATGACCAGGTGGGGTCAAAGAGCCAGTCAGGGAAGGAAGCTCTTATCAGAGGGGAAGCAGGTCTCCACCTCCCAGTATGGGGCCTATAGCTTTAATTATTGCCTCAGGTTCTCGAGATTGTTCAGTGATATCGTGTGCATCTCCACTCTGCTTATGTTAGATGTGAGGTTTGTTTCATTTCTCCTGGTAAATTACGTAGATAAAGATTTTTATATTTTTTTTGTAGAATTTCAGCGGAAACAAACCTTTGAATATACATAAGCATTCTTCACAATGTATGTGTGTTTGTGTGTGTGTGTGTGTCTCTGTGTGTGTTTCTGTTTCTGTGTTTGTATAAACTTTTGTATGTTTGTCTTTCAAGACTGCAGGAAAGTGTTGAGTTGAAGACATTTTTTAGCAAGAGAAAGAAAAACGATATCAACACACACACATAAGTTCTAAAGTCTTACCTTGAAACTTATTTTTGTTTCTTATTTATCTGTAAATCCCAGGCTGTGTGAACCGACAACCAAAGGAGGACATACAGATGGACACTCTGTACCTAAAGGCTCTGCAGGGTTTTGTCCTTGTGGTGACATCAGAAGGAGACATGATCTTCCTTTCAGAAAACGTCACTAAATTCATTGGATTGACACAGGTGAGGCCCTTCGGTTTTGACGTTGCACAAATACACCCAGATCTCAGTGGCAGAGAAAGGCTGAATGTTTCTACTGAACCACATCTCTGATATAAACGTAATGATTACTTTAAACTACTTTCAGGTGGAGTTAACAGGACATAGCATCTTTGATTTCACACACCCTTGTGATCATGAGGAGATCCGGGAGAATCTCAGTGTCAAAGCAGGTGTGTATGCACATGTGTGTGTGTGTGTGTGTGTGTGTGTGTGTGTGTGCAGTACATGAGAAAGTTCCTTTTTTTTATTCACTGCGAAGTCTAGATCGCCATGTCAATCTTTATCCTCAAATGGCCCAAAGCAGAAAGCCAGTTTCTTCCTTATCTCTCATAGAAACCACGAAGATGCCCGTATGCATGACGTTATCACAGTTTTGATGATGCATTTCGTACATTCTTTAAGTGGTCTTTTCTAAGAAGTTTTCTACTCTAGTTCAGTTGTTCAGTTGTCTTGCAGCCATATTCTGATGCTTTTCCAGTCTCATAGTCTTCACGCAGAGCTACTGAAACACTAATGCTGGATCATCAGGGTTTCACTGATCTTATGTAGACTTACAGTGAGGTCCCTGGACACTGTCCCTGGAGTCTTCTGTTCTCTTTCTAATCTCCTGTAATCTCCTTTCATCTTCTCTGCTTTCTTCCCAGTTCCTTGCCCATCTTTCTATCATAAGCTCCCTCTATCTCTTCCATTCTGTCATCTGACCTGGTCAGCCTTGGTGCTGTTGGGTGACATTTTTTTTCTGGCTTTTGATTGGCTGCTGGAACATAATCTCCCTGAGATAGCACGGCAGACTGGTTATACTGTAGCAGAGGTTTCTGCAGGTCTGCTCAGTCCAACTGCACTTTGACCCTTTCCCCATGACCCAGTGACTAAACAAAGACCAAAGATCTCTGCCTTTAATGAATACAGGCCATTTACTACCAAAGACAGTTAGAGCGTTTATGTATGGACGAGGTCCAAAAACATACAAATAAAAGTATGAATACTCTCCTAACGTTGCTGCTCTCCGGTGATTAGGGGCAGTGTATGTGCGCAGATGTAAGGAGCCGAATATGGAGAGAGATTTCTTCATGAGGATGAAGTGCACTGTGACCAGCAGAGGACGTACTGTCAACCTTAAATCAGCTGGCTGGAAGGTGAGGACACACACAGCACTCATCTAAACACACACACACACATACACACAGTAAGGGACGGCCTTCTTCTCTGGGCCTCATGCAGTGTTCGCCTCCTCCCCCAGGTGCTGCACTGTACAGGCCACTTGAAGGTGTACACCAGCCGCCCCGCTAACGTCCTGTGCAGTTTCAGCGAGCCGCCGGTGACCTGTGTGGTAATGTTGTGTGAGCCCATCCCCCACCCCCCCAGCATGGACATGCCCCTCGACAGCAAGACATTCATGAGCCGGCATAGCATGGACATGAAGTTCACCTACTGTGATGAGAGGCATGTACAAGACACCGACTACCTTGTGTATTTGTAGTGGCTGCACATGTGTGTGTGTGTGTTCGTGTGTGTGTGTTTGTGCGTGTATGTGTGTGCGAGACTGAGAATGTTTGTCTGTTTTTGTGTGTCAAATATCCCCAAAACCTAATTTTGCATTTATATAAATGAATGTCAGCAATGTTTAACCTTTGCCATGTGTGTACACCAAAAATAGGCTGGAATTCTTATCTCTAATCCCCTCTGTGACACAATAGTTATGGCACTGCCTGTGTTGTTATCGCGCTGTGTAATAAGGGAAAGTGATTAGCAGGGCTGTCTGTTAGAGTGTAGGTTGACCTCTGGAAGTCTCTCGTAAGCAGCAGCTGCTCTCTTGCATAACGGGCATGTGTGGCTGCGGATGAGAGGGACAGGACGTGGCCCAGGTCTGCCACACACTGTGCAGTCCGGCCAGGTCACAGCAGTGCCGGGTGTCACCCCGCTGTGATTTTCAAGTGCTGGTGCATAAGTGTCGGCGTCGGAGATAAATGCCTACATGCAGCTAAATCCAGTGCAATGCTTGATTCCTGGAAAACAGAGACCAGTTCCCACAGGAGCAGTGGTGCTTTAATTAAGTTTGTTTTGTATATAACAGGTGACATGTTTGTGCTCATTAAGCTCTCTGCTGCCACTGGAATGCAGGGGCGAGTGTGTTATGGATCAGGACTGGAGGGAGGAGTGTGTTAAGGATTTGGAACTGTGCTAAGGAAATTTCAGGTCCAAAATGAGGCATGCTCTGAGGTCAGTAGCAATCACAGGAGACCAACAGCAAGATGATGATATTGATCACTGAGAGAAATAAATGGAGGAGACTTGATTAAGCATGAAGGCGTTCATTTCAAAGGTCCCTTTCATCTTTCTGATGTGCTGTGGAAGGTGAGCGTAATGACTCTAACTGCTTACTGTACCATACTGAAATCAGTCACACAAAAAGGAGGTATAGTCTGTCAAAAGCATTGCACTGATTTTCAGGGGAGTAAGGTCTGTTACTGGAACAAGCTCAATATCAAAGATGGTAAAAAAAAGAAAAAAACAAAAAAAGATTCATTGTCCCAGAAAACAAACAGTCCTGAAGAGATGCAAGATGCCAGCCGCACAAGTTTGTCTCATTTAGTGGACTGATTGACCTGTTTTCTCACGAGTTATTGTGACGGGCAGAGAGTGTGCGAACAAATAAGGAAGCGATCACGCCAAGTCTCAGAGAAAGGGAGGGGTTTAATGAATAACGTGCGCAAACCAAAAACCCGTGCACTTGACCCAGATTAAGGATACAATAGCCAGCAGTCAACTGACACTAAGACAAGACATATATAGACAGACAAACGACCATCAGGTGCGGGGGATGATAAGCCCCGCCCACCTGAGGGACGCACACAACGCAACAACAACAGGACAACTGCCGCTGTACAGTAGGCGACCGGTAGGGGGAGCCTCCCTCACCGTGACAGTTATGTGGTGGAGGATCATAAGAGCTGACTTGTGGAGGTCATGGTTGTTTCTTTTGTTCTAGTACATTCTCACATCTTAACAGCCTCAACGCTCACAATCTCTACAGTATAGAAAATAGTGTTGTCAGCGAAAGAAAATCTTCAAACATGTCTTGTTAGGCATTCAAAGAGAGGGAATGAGAATGAAAATATGGAATGAGTATAACGATTACTTGAATTGAGTGCCAATTGTGCCGGTCCATCTTCTACAGGGTGAGAGCTCTGGTGGGCTACAGACCAGAGGACTTGGTGGGGCGCTCAGCGTATGACTTCTACCATGCGCTGGATTCAGGCAACATGACCAAGAGCCATCAGAATCGTAAGCAAAAACCTTTCTCACTTCGACCACCTGGTTAAACGATTTTACACCTTTAAAGGAAAAAGCACAGCAACAATTCTTTAAACCCATTTTCTTTAAAACAAAACAATAAAACAACAGCAAGCACCATTATAATCTCACATCCGCTCTCACACACATCACATTCACTGTCATGAAACACACTGGAAGCCATCAGCAGCTCCCTGCCTGACGATGCCCTATGACCCTATGACCTCACCTGGAGCTGACTGGCCGACTGGCCGTGTCTTTGTGACGGAGGCCTAGTCGCTCGCGCTGCTTGGCGCTGCTTGGAGATCCATGCTCGTCTCGTGAGACGAGGCACTTCCAGCAGGCTCACGCAGAGCTCACTGAGCTGAGCGCAGATGTCCCGCTTGGGCCAAGGAGTTGTTGAGTTATTTATAAACTCAAAAACACACTATTTATTTGTTGAGCAGATGCCACAGTGCAAATGTTCGGCTGTTGCTTAATAGCATTTAATGTTTAAATGGCGTGGGGGAGATTTGGGGGGGGGGGTATGGTTTAGCTGGTGAATCTAGCCACAGATCCAGTAACAACACATGGTCAGGACTTTGGCTGTATTTTTCAGCAATAATGTGCCTGATTGATGTTTTGTTTGTATAGAAGCCATTCGAGGTGCACAAGTCATCCTAATGCGCTTTACATTCTGGACACTGTGGGATCTCATGTGCCCTCCTGCCATTCAGTGTAGATACACTTGCTCTGCGTGTCTCAGTAGCCTCCGAGTTACCCTGACGACCCCTGCAGTACCCTGATAAACCCCGCCCCCTATATTTGGGGTGCAAGCCACGCGGGACAGAAACCCCAGCAGCCCTTTCCATTCAGTGGCACACGACGATACACTTGGCCTGAAAGCGAGGTTTCCTCTTGCTTTATTCCAGTTTAAGGTCATTAGTAAATAGTTAATACCACTAACAATAGTTAATACCACCAACATGAGACTGAGGTCTGTAAACTGACCCTTCTGTTCTGGTTGTTTACCAGTGGTTGCATGTTGTGGTGGAGCTGCTGAGGTTATGCTTGGCTAAGGTTATGTTTATGGTAGCTTTTGACACATTCATGCTTACGTCCAGTGTTCAGAGGCTGAAAGGAGCATTAATACATGCATACATAAGCTTGACTGAGAAGCTGGTAGACTGCACTTTTACTTTATGGTCATTGATTCGCGATCCATTGGGCCAGAGTACATAATCAAATCAACATGTCAGCAACCGAATCCTTTAAATACTGTACTGTGCTTGTGGGGTGCATTCATAGATCACAGATTACAAATTTGTTATTCCTGAACACACTGTGTCTGGATCATGAAGTGGCCTGAATGTTCATTCTGACTTCTTTATGTTCTACCAGTGGTCACAGGTTTAACAAGGCAACTCGACCAACTGTTAACAAGCCTTCTGTGTGCTATGTCCTGCTTTCTCAATTCATGAGTGTGACTGACATACACAATCACATGCTTTTATACATATTGGTGTTCGTTAAATCAACATTTTATTATATTATACACTGAAATGGATGCCTGCCCTTTTGTGAATGCAAATTAGTACAGCATAAAAGCAGGTTTTACATGGATCGGTTTAAGCGTGAATCCACATTGAATTAAGCCATGTGCATGTCCTCAAACGAGGCATCGTGCCACAGCAGCTGCATGGTAAGGGGCTTGAACCCACAACCTTCCGGGTGGTACCCACAGCTCTTCCTTCTAGGCTGCTTTCACTATACACAGCAACCCTGCATGAGAAATGAGAAATTCCCTAACCTGTCTGGACACAGCAGATATTCAGACCTCGCTATGATAATTCCCTGGTCACCCATGTGAGTCACCTGCAGCTTGTTCAGAAAGCAACATCTCGTTTTCTCACTAGGACAAACACGTATTATACCTCTGGTGGCCTGTAAGGCACAAAATAGATTTTAAAATATTAGTACTCACCCGGCTTTATATAATGAGGCTTCAGCATCCATTACTGAGTTCATATGTCCTCTTCATAATGTAAGAACTTCAAATTCAAATTCAGGCCTTGGATGTCAGGGGCTGTTAGCTGTCCCCAGAAACAAATAAAAGTCCCAGAGGGACCAGGCATTTGCATCCTGTGCCCAGAAATGTGTAACAATCACCTCACAGACAACAAACACTATGTCCATGTTTTTAAAAAACACTTTCAAAAGACTAATTGTAATTATTTCCCTTTTAGTAGCTCTTAAATAATTTGTCATAATACAAAACAATTTAGCATTTATTAATTCATGTTCAGAATACACTGACAAAGTTTATGTCTAACTCGCAATATAAGTGACCAATTTGTGGATAGATGAACCACTCTTTTCAACATAAGCCTGAAGTTTGTCGAACGTCATGTAAGATAGAGTGCAATGTAATGTTAATATATAACTCTTGGCAAAAAGTGAACAATATAATTCATGATCATAATTTTGTGTATTTGGTAAAAAAAAAAGTGTCTGTGTGTGTCTGTCCTTTGATTGGTGCCTCTGCACACTCTTCCCGCCCTCCTGTGTTTAGTGTGTGCTAAGGGACAAGTGGTGAGCGGCTGCTATCGGATGCTGGCCAAGCATGGCGGCTACGTGTGGATCGAGACGCAGGGCACGGTGATCTACAACAACCGCAACTCTCAGCCGCAGGGCATCGTGTGCATCAACTACGTCCTGAGGTGAGCCTTGAACAGCCCGGTGCAGCTTGCACTGTCCCAAGAGCCACGACCACCGCCCAAACCTCTGTTCCTCCAATGTGACCATCGCTGCTGTTGTGTCTGTTTCAGTGGCATTGACGAGAAGTCCACCATCTTCTCCATGGACCAGACAGAGGCGCTGTTCAAGCCCCAAGCCGTAAGCGACGTCTTCCGCCAGGGAGACTCCGACACGGCCGGCATGCTCTTCCCCAAGCTCAAGGAGGAACCTGCGGAGATGGTCCAGTTTGCACCCACACCGGGCGACACAATCATCGCCCTGGACTTTGGTCAGAATGCCACGCGCCACAACTTCTACCCTTACAACTTCAGTCTGTACTCCACCCCGTACTTCGATGGCATGTCCACCACCCTCCTGCATGCATGAACTCCTATTAATATCTCCCATTCTCTACCTCGGACCCTCACCACGTGCACGTGCTCCAGTCAGGTGCTTTGCAGCAGGCTTTTGTACAAGTGGCTTGGTTGTAGCTTGGCTTTGCAGCAGGGCGCACGTTGTGCGATAACTCAGAGGAAAGACGTTGATTGGATTTCTCTGCTCTACAGCAAAGTGCGCTTTGTTTGACTGGGCACAGGCACGCTACTTATTGTACTAATTACAGACTGAAAACATGGGTCTTTTTTTTTGTTGTTGTTTTGTTTGATTTTAAATAAACGTTTGCATAAATACAATGATTTTTAATCATTGTTATTTGTTTTCATGTGTGTGCACTGTTGACTGGTCTTGTGTGGTGGTACTGGTTCTGGTGGTGCCAGGTGTGAGTGGGTATGCTAATTCACTTATTGTCACATTTTTTTTTTCCCACCGGCATGCAATGGAATCAAACTAACTATGGTGACTTTTAACATGCAGTGTTTCCTTTTTTCACAATCGAAAATCTCATTACTCATTTTGCATCCTAACACCCACTGTATTACTGAGTGTTGCATATGCAAAGTTAAAGCAATATATTAAATTTTTCATTGGACAGCATGAAATTAGCTTAATGCATATGATGGGATATATTAGCCTAGCCTTGTGTCTTGTGGGATTTTTGTAGCCTGGTTATTATTCGTTGTATATCAAGCGGTGTTCAGATAGCCTCCAGCTTTATGGTTAGATGTAAGGTTCAGCTGTGGCACTAGTGGCCTTCTGTGACATCTGTGCTCCTCATTCCCCTTACACAGGAAGTCCCGGGTTTGAGGAACCAGCTGTGTTCTACGATGACTCCACCGAGGTTACGGTCAGTAAGCTGTGGAAGGCAGATTCTCCCCAGCCCGGCTCTGAGAGCAGCATGGCTAAAACCCCCTCCGGCCCCGCGCCCGCCCTGAGCAAACATGACAGCTGCCCCCTGGTACGTGCCCTCCCTCCTGCCCCTGCCCTTCATCGCTCTCGCACCCTTGGTTTTCCCCATTGCATCGTGGGATTGTTATAAGCATTAACGTATTGGCGTGGCTCTCTTGTTACGCTTGCTGTCCTCAGTCTGTTGCTTCAGGAGGAGATTATTATGGCCGCAGAGATGTGGAGCTAAAGATAGAGCTGACGGAGAGGCTGTTTGCTGATGGCACCGAGAATCCTGCAGACACACAAGTCAGTACCTCACACTCACACTCGCAAGTCGTACCATAGATTGAGCTCCAAGCTAAAAAAAAACAAAAAAAAACAATGAAACAAGGAACACTGTGAAAAGTGAGCGCTGTGCTCTCTCTGGTTTTCAGCAGTTTAAATTCAGTGATCTGGACCTGGAGACACTGGCTCCCTACATACCCATGGATGGCGAGGACTTCCAGCTGAATCCCATTGGCCAGGAAGAGCTGTTGCCAGAGCCATGCCAAGGCCTGAACCCCGTACCCCAGTACAACCTCAGCCATGTCACCAGCCTCTTCCAGCCCTTGGCCCCCTTCCTCTCCGACAGCAAGGACTGTTCCAGCTCCTACCCTGAAACGGCACTATTGCCCAGCTACCAGTCCCCTGCCAGCACCCCACTGCCCTCCAGTGGGGGCAGGCCAACTCTCCCATGGCCCACTGATCCAGGCCTGCAGTATGGGCTGACTGAGATGAATGAACAGAACGGACAGAACCTGGCTTGTGCTCAGCTGCAGCAAAGGTAACAAGCATTTTCAGCGTTCGCCATTGCTATGCAGCAATATCCTAATATACATGTATATACACTATATCGATGTGTAGTGCTTTGTTAAATTGTTCAAATGTTTTTGTTGCAGTATTTACGAGAATTTTAATCGGCCATGCGATGAAATGAACCGTGGTCAGACTGAGATGGGCAGCTGCTTCAAACGCAAGAGACATGCACAGTTCAGTTCCTCCTGCTCCTGCTTGAATGCTCCTCAGGTAAATTTAACAAAAAAATAAGAATCCAACCGCACAGCTTGCCTCAAATTTGCTAGCCGGACTTTGGCAGTAATTGTTGTGCTTGCGTGTGCTTGCGTGTAGCATGAAGTGATCCCTCGCAGTGAATCCATGGATTCACTGAACATGAGGAAGAGAATGAAATCAGTGGCCACGGACAGTTGTTCATTCTCTACCAGGAAGTCCTCGAACCCTCAAGGACTTGAAGGTACGTGGACCTTCTGCTGAATAGGTCGTGGCCTGTCTGTCTGTCTGTCTGCTTGTCTGTCTGTCTGTCTGCCTGTCTGTCTGTCGGGTTTTCACTCACTACACAGGCGTGTGCTTTTATTTTCCTCAGGCACATTTTCGTCTGGACAAAGAGGAGTGTGTTCTCAGTTCGGTCACACTCAGCCTTCCCCAGACCAGCACAGCACCAGAGGGCTGGAGCAGCCCTTCACCAAGCGTCCCTGCTTTCCTCTGTACCGGCCGTACGGTGCGGTCCCCACCCCCAAACCCGCAGGTGTGTGCCCCACGCTAGCCCCACACACGTGATCACGCCTTTGACGGAGGCAAATCTCTTCATGTTGGCGCACTACGGAGCTCTTCTCGCCTCACCGTGTTGCTGTTCTTGGTTTCCCTCAGGGGTGGCGAGTCGACTGCTGGCCGAGTCTTTTGACCCGTACTGCCTGTTGGAGCTGACGCAGTATGACTGTGACGTGAACGTGCCGCTGCAGGGAGGCCTTCACCTGCTGCAAGGCAGTGACCTGCTCAAAGCCCTAGACCAGGCCACATAGGGCAAAAGCCCAAGCAGGGCTCAGCCCGCCCCGCCCCCCACGCAGGGCTCAGCCCGCCCCGCCCCCCCACGCAGGGCTCAGTGCGCCCCGCCCCCCACGCAGGGCTCAGCCCGCCCCGCCCCCCACGCAGGGCTCAGCCTGCCCCCCGCCCCCCATGCAGGGCTCCCCACACTGCTCTGTGCCTGTGCCTAGCTTTGGTATGCCGCTCTCTGAATGGTTGCCGTTCCTATTATTACACAAATAAACACTGTATCTTTTAATAGTTTTGACTAATATATATATATATATATATATATATAATATGTTTCCCTATGAAACTTAATTTTGCTTTGTTTTGTATTTTATATTTATCTAAGCGTTGTTGCTTCTTTGTAATGTGACTCTTATTGATGTCTGCTGGCTCTTTGTGTTGCGTTCTGCTCACATTCAGATGTATTATAAAGGACGTAAATTGATAAAGGTTTGAAAGACAGACATTTATCAGTGGTTTTAAAGATGCCGTTTCACCATTTCCATCTACTGTATATGTAATGTATCATATAGTGTAACTTTGATGTGATAAATCTGCACATATTTTTGGGAAACAAAAGCAGTTTATAGTTTTTCTAAGGATTTGGAGCTAATTAGATTTTAAAATGGATCACCAATATATTGCATGGTAAGTTCAGATGATGAAAACGTCTTTCCTAGTGTGAAACACATGAACATGTTTCCTACACTATGAAACATATCGGTTTTCTAGCTTTACTGCTTCAGCTTTCACATTCCTTCATTTGCCATCGTCGCAGTGATCCTGTGCATTGCCTAGCGTCCCTCCCTACTACCTGAAGCACTTTATTTAAAGAGCATCAATGGTCCCAGAAATGAGAGACTCCATGTTTTTGTAGACCAAATATGAAAGAAAGCAATATCGTATGCGAGTCCAGCATGGTGTGTTTTCCTGGCATCTTTTCAACCACTACCCACTTTTTTAACACCAGCCAGCCCTCTGGTAGTTTCACTTGTGAATCTCTCCCCATCCTCACCACAATGACAGAACTGTTAACTTGGAAATGATCATTATTCTCTCATATAAACACTTGCAGTGTTTGGTGGTCATTAGTGCCTTTGTACTGTCTCCTGTCTACACAGCAGTGGACAAAGAGTGGATCCTGTAGCCTTCCTTTTACATTCTTAATGTAGCTCAGTGTTTGATCGATATTGTATTATATCTTGTACTGATATACATGACATATATGTGATGCTTATAGAGAATATGTGAAATGATAGTTATCTATTTAAAAAAGCATACCAATGCTTTTTAATGGAAGAGTTCTGAATATGCGCAAAACAGTGGCAAAAAGTAACAATGTGTTCATTTATTCCAATCTATGTAGCAGTAAAAGTATTTAAGACATGATTTATAAAGATAATAACTTAAACTGCATTTAACAATTGGTGTTATGCTCATTTTTTGTCTGTTTCTAATGATCCCATGTTTCTCTGATCGCTTAAATGTTGCCAATGTTGTCCAAGTTTTTTTTTTCCCCTCATTTTCCCCCTCATTGTCCCTACAATTCCCTACACACCCATAATGCATCTCTCAGACATGTGCACATATGTGTTGTTGATGCCAAGTATAAGGACAGTAACACTGAGATGGATCTGTCTTTTCTCACCGCTCAAAGCTGAGCATATAGACATATTTGGATGAGTGGACTCCACAATGACTGGACTGATGATCTTTATCTCCAGATGACAGAACTGACCAGTCCTACGACCACTACGAGACTTCAATGCTCTGACCACAAATGACTTATTAGGACTTAAAATATCATATGATATGAAATGATATTACATATTCCCACCAAATGTGAAAGCTATTTTCAACTTTACATGCATTATAAGTGTAAAATATTGATAGAATTGAACTTGGACTTTTATAGCGGCTGTTCTTAGGGGGGCACACATAATCTAATGACTGTACTGACTAATTATATAGCCTGACTGCCTAATATCTTCTCTGTATGTGAAAATGATGTTATGTTACTACTTTCTGCAGCCTGTTTCTACACATGGAGGAAGCTCGAGGTTTCTTTGATTCTGAGATTAGTGAGATTTTGTACCATGACAACATTCATTGAAACTAGTGCAATGAAACTAGTGCAATAGCCTACATAGTGCGTCTCCACCCAGCTCAGCCACTTTCCTGCAAATTTACTTTTCTAGAAAGTTACAAGCGTTTTCAAGTTGACCGGCTTGGAAAGGGTTGGTTAGACTGTAACACTTACTGAGATACTGCACTCTTGGCAAGTAGAAATATAAAACAATACCAAACCATGCATAAATACATACATGTTTTCCTTCTCTCTTTATCATTATTAGTATTATTATTATTATTACTATCATTACTATTACATTTTGAGGGAAATTTGCATTATGCTACAATGAGTGTATTTTTTCCTGTGAAAATGTCTGCATTGATCAATGTTTGAAGCCTTATATTACATTCACTGATTTTTTTTCCTTTATTACATTTATGAACATGGATTATTATACCTGTACTATTTGGAACTTGTATGGGAACCATACATAAAACTATAATTGGTTATTAAAGTATATTAGAGAAAAACTCTTTACTTGACTATGCATATGATTAATGACTACAATTAGGAGTTAAAAGATTTTTTATTCTTGCCAAAAAATATTTAAGATAATCACAAGAATCATTTCAATCACAAGAACGTCCAATCGTCCTTTCCTCTCTCTGCATCACCTGAGATGTTGCAATACAGGCAAAGAAATAATTAGTGCCTGGTTCTGCAGGTCAGGACTTCAGTTCCCAGCATCCCTTGGGTAATCAAGGGGAGCTCATCTTACCACCGTCCTGTGAATGCTGAATTGTTTACACCTGTTTCCAATTCTACATCCCTTTTATAAACTGATCATCCCCCACCCACTATTTGACATTTAGTCAGTGCATACCAAGTGTTATTTCATTATATTTTCTCATGTTTAAGGCCCAGCTGTTTTTGACTTTTTGGGGAGAATTTCCTCTTTTGCTTTTTGCCTGGTTTATATGGTGTTCCATACTGCTTGTCTGTGTTCTAACCTTTTTAGCTTGTCCCGTAACCACAAAAACAATACTAGCTAATTTTATCTGCGTGCATCTGGCAGGTTTGGTCCTGTTGCTGAACATTTTGCCAAAAATGCAGACGACGGATTCGGGACATCTTACAGAGGGCTCTTTCGGCTCAAAAGCAGCTGTTTGGATAACACCAGCGTTGGGGTTTCCCCGAGTCTGTAGGCCGGCCAGCTCAGCAGCAGCCTGAATAACGGCCACAGCTATCTCACCTGGTGAGCCGTGTGAAAGGCTTCCTGCCGAGTTACAGCTGAGCAGCTGTTCCGGCTGACGTGGTTTCTGAGCGCGTGGGGTGTCCCTCCCCAAGGTCAGTCAGAGAAACAGCTCTGGAGTTCTGCACCTTGACCACAGACGGTAGGTCTAACTACCATGCCTGCATGAGGGACTGGTCCCTCTACATGGAGTAGATCACCTTTTTTGTCCCCCCACTTTTTTGTTTATTCTTTTGAATTCTGTGATTTTAAGATGGCTAGAGAAACAATCCCCTCCTTACCTGGTCCAACCTGGAGTTGCTGTATTGGTAATGTTCCTGTCACCATATGTATTTGCAGCTGTCTTCCATACCTTTCCTGCTGTTCTCTGGAAGGTTTTTAGCAAATGCAACACCACACAGCTTCCTTCTATATGACTGCACAGTTAACCTAGGAGAGCCCTTAAAGACCAGTCTGGGAGCTGTTCTATGCTCAGTTACCTGGATCCTTTGGTCTCCTGCTTGCATAGGTTCATTCCTACAGACAGGATGTATGGGATAGGAGATTGTGAACCCCTGGCTGTTCAATTTGGCTCTGCAGAAATGGAAGCATTGGTTGGAGAAGGCTGACCATCCCTTTTTGGCTTTGGCAGACCACAAGAACCTGGAGTACTGCCTAACTGCGAAATGGTTGAATGCCTGTCAGTCATGTTGGCTCCTGTTCTTGGCTGCAGTTCAGTATCATGTTTTGCTCTAGCTCTTAAGACCGAGGCAGATGCTTTCTCAGGTTCCAGGATAGTGAGAAGTCAGGAACCTGAAAACAATTCTGCCCAGTTTTCCTCCATATATTTAAGTTGCCATATTGTGATTTCCACCCCAATCAGAATTGGTCCTCTGCATTTACCCATCTGTGCAGTGAGAGAACACACACACACTCACTAGTGGTCTGTGGTGCACATGTGGCTAGCCCAGCACCCAGGGAGCACTTGGGTCCTAGGTCTATCTCAAGGGCACTTCAGTCATGGTTTAGGCCTTGGGAATCAAACCCTTGACCCTCCAGTCACAAGACCAGTTCCCTAACCACTAGACCATGACCATTTGTAGATTGATGAGGGCTTTGGTGCATGTGATGGTGCCTGATCCGTGTCCTTTAGGAAACATTCACGTGTCTGGCCAGTTCCATAACCTCATCTTTCATGAGGCCACTGTGGTATAGACTAGTGTAGTCTCTGGAGAGGCCTACAGCAGTAGCAGCATAGGTGGAGTGCTTTTCTAGTGCAGGAAGGCTCCACAGTGCACCAGGAGAAGGGGGAAACCTCTAGAAGCCCAGTTAGAGACCAGTATTGCCAGTATTGTGTTGATGCATGGCTATGATTATCAGATGCTTACCTGAGATGTCAGAATGCTATAACTTACCAACAATACTGAATGTCTGTATTACCCCTAGTCTTGCAATGCTTTTATTCTGCCCTAACTAGGGGGAGGAGCCTGGGGTATATAAAAGGTGTATAATCAGCTAGGCAAATTAGTCCTGTGAGGGGTTGCTTTGAGGTCACTTTTCTACCATAAGCATGATTGTTAAAAATCTTGGTCACTGCCACATTTACAGAACGCATCAGTCTAAAACTGAAGTTGTACATGGAGTAGCGCAAATTTCAAGAGGGATCTGAAACGGTGTGAACCTGCTACATGCTGACCTTATGAAGCATCCAGCAGCTGTTTCCCTCTCAGCGGAGGGATCTTCACATTTAAATGATGTCAGAACGTATTACAGACTGTGCTGCTTGAGGTCACGTTCTGCAGCCAAGTGAATCTGAAAGCCAAGTCTAAAAACAGTTTGAAAAGAAACGATGGGCGATATTTTACTTTGGGTGATTTATAAAACCACCTGATAACTCTGAGGTGTTTCTTTTTATTTATTTATTTTGATCATTTTTGATGGGCTATTCCTTTTCCATGCCAGAAGTATTTCATTTGCTCATTGGTGTTCATTTGAGGTTGGTAAACAGAGCTGTGCTTTCTCACGGAAGCCATGTCCCTTGGCAGCCTTATTCTCAATGGAGCATGCAGATGTCTTTAAGAGCCTCCCATATTGCACAGGGTCTCTGTAGCAGAGCATCATTTTCCATGGCTAAAAGGAGCATGAAAATGACTGTGTCAACATAACCAGTCACACTCTAGCCAATCATATCACACTCTGACCACATGGAAAGCAATATTTCTCTAAACTGCTCTAGTAATCTGATTCAGAAGTTTGGGTTCTGAAAATGGATGGACCAGTATGGATAAGAACATTAGATTAGCACACAGTAGCCTGAAAAACAGATACAAAATGGTTCTGTAACTCGACATGCCAGATACACAATTTGTTGAAGGTTTCTAGAAGAGGAAATGCTTATTTACGAGTTATGTTTTTTTGCAGACGCTAAGACACAATTTCTTAAACTATTTCTCTTTTTGTCGAAACTTAACACACAGCAGGCAAAACATCTCACGCTTTTGGGGAAAAAGTAAACACTTCAACCAAAACTCTTGCAACTTTATCTGCAGCAATTTGCCAAAGCCATATTATTGCATTCAAACGCTACACACAAATATCAGATGATTAGCCTTTCATATATGTGACTACACACTGATGTGACAAATGGAAAACACTACTACCATGTGTTGAGTGTTCAGTGTGTAGTCTCCTGTGAAGGTCTCGCATGTACATGAATATTCACAAATATTGAGGTTATTTCTGCATATTCAGTACATTTACACCATAAAGTAAAACACAATTACAAGGGGAAGCTTTTTTTTTGGTTTTGCATGAACACTACAGCAACACATGCTGTATATACTGTAAATCATGGCTGTTCAGAGAACCAGTTTGTACTGTTGTACTTGTTTGTACTGTTGTACCTGTTTGTTGTCCCAGACGACAACACACCTAGACTGTTCTGCTTCATCCCCATGGTGATGGAGAATGATGAGTGATTATGTTGTGCTCTGTGTTGAAGAAGGTGGTAATGTGCACAGTGTTGTAGGGACCAAGAGTGGCATGATGAGTAGCGCAGTTGTTTCACAATGTCACTGGCCCAGTCTGGATTGACTCACTGAATGGATGTTGCTGATGGTGACGTTGTCAGTAATGATGTGCTGTTGTAGGTGTCGGAAACGTATGTTTCCGACTTATCTACTTATCTTTGAAGTGTCTGGATGATGCTACAGTGTAGCAGGGCAGATGAGGTTAGACCCTTTGCCTCCAGAAAACCCAACACATGCTTGACCACATCCATTATGGTTGCTCATTCTCTTCCTCATTCTTGTACACTTCATTGTCACCTCTATGCAGTATTGGACTCCACTGATGTGCAAAACTAGATTTGCAACTCGTGGCCTCTTTATAGGGATTAGGCTTTCATGTCTAAAGATTTGTAAAAATTAGCTAGAAGTGTTGTAATCTGTGAGGACTGGGTGTGGATTTGGGTAGGTGGGTGTAGCAGTTGCATGGCAGTGTTTTCCAAAAGAAACACATGGCTTTCAGTTTTGAATGTTGTGTCTTATGTGAAGAACTGTGTTTAATGCAAAAAGTGTGTTTTAGAATTTCTAAATGAGTGTGAGGCAGAGAATGTGCGTAAGGTTTAGCGCACCAGGTCAATAGATAGGCTACATGGGTTAGTTGTTTCCAAAACTGTGCTATAAGTATGACTTTTTGGGTCTTAGCATCTGCAAAAAAAACTGTAATTGCTTCCTATATCTTAAATGATGTTTTTTGCCATGGTATTTCAGCTTTGAACGCTTATTTGCCATTCCTTCCTCTGCCGTCTGGTCATTGAGCTGAACGTCTCACACAAAGGCACTTTTATTATCAGCAAATAAGATAAGAGTATTAATCTACTGTACTTGTGTACCATTTTGCTCATACTTTTAGAGATAGATTTTTTTTATTCAAAATCAAATAAATTACAAATACTTCACGGTGTTCCTACATTTTATTTTTGATACTTAAATAAAATTCAAAGTGCAGTTGTTTGTAGTAAAAAAATAAAAAACACTAAATTTGCTTTAGTGCTAGACCAGATGGCACTCTGTCACAGGTGAATTCTCCTGAAAAGACTTGAAACAATCTTTTGGGCATACATGGAAGTTTTACTTTTGACAATTAAGATATTTTTATTACTACTGCTTTAACTTCCTTTACATTTTTAACACTTTCACTTTTAAATAGTAAGAGTAATTCTGTAAGTTTAAGTTATAATAGAATACAAATAAAATATGAAAATGTAAATAAACTATAATAAAATTATAATGTTTTATATCTATACATATACACTCACTGGCCACTTTATTAGGTACACCTGTCCAACTGCTCATGAATGCAAATGTCGAATCAGCCAATCACATGGCAGCAACTCAATGCATTTAGGCATGTAGACATGGCCAAGACGATCTGCTGCAGTTCAAACCGAGCATCAGAATGGGGATGAAAGGTGATTTAAGAGACTTTGAACGTGGCGTGGTTGTTGGTGTTAGACGGGCTGGTCTGAGTATTTCAGTTGATATACTGGGATTTTCATGCACAACCATCTCTAGGGTTTACAGGGAATGGTCCAAAAAAGATAAAATATCCAGTGAGTGGCAGTTCTGTGGGCGCAAATGCCTTGTTGATGCAAGAGGGCAGAGGAGAATGGCCAGACTGGTTTGAGCTAATAGAACGGCAACAGTAACTGAAATAACCATTACGAGGCATTCAGAAGAACATCTCTGAATGCACAAGACGTCGAACCTTGAGGTGGATGGGCTACAGCAGCAGAAGACCACACCAGGTGCCACTCCTGTCAGCTAAGAACGGGAAACTGAGGCTACAATTTGTACAGGCTCACCAAAATTGGACAATAGAAGATTGGAAAAATGTTGCCTGGTCTGACGAGTCTTGATTTCTACTGCGACATTCAGATGGTAGGGTCACAATTTGGCATCAACAACATGAAAGCATGGATCCATCCTGCCTTGTATCAAGGCATGTATCTATTTTTTATATATGTTCGTTAAAAGAATGTATATATTTTTTTAAGTTCTTTCTACTTATGTGAAGGATTTATAGACACACACACTCACCCCATATACTGTATAAAGCATACTTTCCCTAAACACAGAATCAAAATCAATGTGTTTAATAATAAACAGAATCAATATCCATATTACTTCAGCCCAAGGAGATGCTGCAAATGATTCCATCTGCGAATGCCACAGAGGATTTTCACAAACACCCAGCTGTTAATGTCTGTCTGCTGTTAGTAAACTCGTGAATGTGAGCGCTGTTATGGAAGTGTGTGACTTGGGACAGAAACCAAAGGCTTTGCAAGAGAAGCTGCCTGTAACATCCTCCTGCCAAGCGTATAGCAGTGGAACAGCTGATGTAATGGCCTTCATATTTCGTTAAGTGGTTGCAGTCTTCACTTCTGCACAGGCAGCAAACTCATTAATAAGACGACCAGTGCACCTTATAATGCAAAAGACCCTTTTTTTTGCGAAAATGTAGTGAGACACTAAAAAAAAAAAGTAGAACAATTCAGCTACATCCAATGGCCAAAAATGTATGAAACAAAAAAAGATTAGTGTCACACCAAAGCTTGAGCTTGTCTAGCAGTGGCAGATGTGTGAAGCTGTCTGTGGTGACAGTTGGGTACAGCTTCCTCTGAGATCTCAGAGGGACTTTTTTGATCCGTCTGTGTCAGTGTGATCGCCCTGTGCCCTTGCACAGACCATATGACTAAAAGAATGAATGTGACAGTTAGAGATGTGATTTGTGCTGCCTGTTGATACTCTGCTCCTCTTTCCAAGATGTGGAGCTCTTATTTGAGCTGAAGTGGCTAAAACTGACCGGAGATCAGCACTCTATAGACCGCTGTGATGCTGTCTATCTCCGTCAGGCAGACATAGCATTTTATACACAGAGTGAAACCACAGTGACCACAGCTTCCGGCTGCAAGGCACACGGCAGGAGCTTTCTCGTGGGAACTTATTCAACTCTTTCCCTTTTAGTCTTCTAATGTTTTCAGGCTTTTTAAACTATATATTTACAAGTATCTGTGAAAGGCACGTGTGTGTGTGTAAAAATAATAATATTTGATTTCAGTATTTGGTTATAGCAAATTACATACATAGTTTAGTACAATAGTTTAATTTTTAAAACCCATCATATTTTGCATAATATATTTTAACGGTTTATTCAATTAAACCCTCAAACTTTAACTGCGACTCTTGTGTGGAAGCAAACACAACTCTGGAACCTCAGAGCATCTGATAGCTATTTGGCTCCCCCTCCTGGCAGAACTACGTAAACAGTAATTTTCCTAAGCAAATTCTGATGGCTCAAACGTTATATTCTGATATGGCTGACATCACACCGAAACCAGGTTAGCAATGGCTGTTCTAGCACTGATTGATAATGGTGACTGAGATTAACACAGGAAAACGTTCTCAGATCTTGATACTGGTGCATTTTCATTATACAAGTTGTATGAACTTGTGCTACAGAGTGTTGAACACAGTGTTAAACACTGACCACAAAAGTGTGATAAAGACCTCAATTCCACAGATAAACTGTACCAGTGTGGGACTTTTCCCTTGTAGCACAGACCCATGCAGTAAGACAAACTGGTCAATAGATGTCGCCACTGCTGCGCTGACTGGAGAGAGGTGTGCAGCGCCACTGCTGTCACCCAGTGCGAATCTGCCATAGAATATATGCAATTCTAACTGGATATCACATGACTGTGCTGAGTCTATGTCCCAGGATTCTCTCTCAACCCCAACACACAGACACACACACAAATACATTCACATTGTATATATCTGTATCTTTCGCTAAGCAAGTGCAAGGGTAATTTCTTTTCCCTTGAGTCCAAGCCGTCTGTCTCTATCTATCTATCTATCTATCTATCTATCTATCTATCTATCTATCTATCTATCTATCTATCTATCGATCGATCGATCGCTGTTTCAAAGATTAGGCAAATGAATAACGCATTAATTTACTGTAGTATGGAAATTGTCTGAAACAGATTTGGGCATCTTGTCCTACAGAACAAGTTTCCAATGAATACGTGAGGACCCACCTCCCCAACTCATCCAACCACACGGTGGGTGTGTCTGTGTGTGAGCCAATCACGTGTTTTCACTCCCCTCTTTGAAACATGACCATGATTAATGATTGCACAGAAGTCACTGAGCAAGAAAGCAAACGACCAAGACTGGCTGGGGGTGTTTGACTTTTATTGCAGACTGCACTATGTAACTCCTTTTATGGCCCACCTTAATCAAAACAAATTGTTCCTAAAGTAGTTTTTAAAATTAGAAGTCCAGGGAGCATGTTAAATGAAGATGCTTCAGAAAGTTTACTATATATTTATACTAATGCAGTCTCATACATTATTGCAAATTAAATATTGACAATTTGACTACGTATTAACGATAAAACAATGTAATATGTTACACTGAGTTAAAGACTAATGAACATAAGGTATTTTTAAGGCCAGATCAGCTCTTTCATGACACCTAAGCACACCCTCAGACCGAGGTGGCCTGGACAGGTATGACCATAAAGGCATTAACATTAGAGCTAAACGGAGGGGGACACGGCTGTATCTTTACAGCTCTCCATTGGTCCAGTGGGGCATGAAATAGAGAACAGGGCAAGATCACTGAACTCCCTTCATTAGCAATGAAAAACAACCCCAGATCATTATCCTGGGTAACTTTCACTAAACCCCGACTCACTGTTGCAGAGTCTACCTCTCCATTTGTACTTGGTGATGAAAAAGGTTTGTATAGTTGCTGTGCTGCCATGAAGCTCCTGGTGCAGTTGTTGTGCTGATGTTAATGTCAGAGGAGGTTTGTAACTGTCAGCTTTGCACCTACGTACAATACACCTGCTGCAATTGAATGAAACAGCTGAATTCAGTGACTCAAAGGTGTGCCCCAAGACTTTTGTCCATATAGTATTTGACTTTAATTTGCATTAACTCTGGCATTGGTGATAGCTTATTATCTTGCCCTGTGGCTTATCGTACAAGAGTCCCTGGAAATGTTTTCTTTTTATCACTATTTTAATCAAATTACTGTGATCTTTTCTCACAAGAATAGATGATAAAGACCAGTACTTGTTTACTACACCCAGCAATGTCTTTTCTCAGTGATTTATACATCAGCAATATCTATGAAAGAAAGGCGTGATGTCTACTCCTTCATCAGCAGGGAAAAATGTACACTACCCCATAAAGTATTTAGTATGCAAGAGTTGCAATTAAAATGACCAAATGTTTTTTACAGCTTTGTGACACTATTTAAAGACAAGTGGTTTTGCACCTAGTTATATTTTCAGATGATCACCCACATCTTTCGATACTAAAAAATAAAATGACAGAAATAAAACATAGTCTGTCTGAGTACTGGGTATGCAGGACTAACAGAACAGAACCAGTTTTTACAGGTCAAATTGCTTTTGTTAACTCTTGGTATTGCTGTTATTCTGCTCAGAGTGAGAATTCAACTAATGATGAGAAGCTGTGATTCTCCAAGGTTGCATGCTTATCTTATCTCCTGTGCAGAGTCCATGGGGCAATGTAGGGTCAGTGCTAAAACCAGTTTAGTCAGCATTGGCAAATAACAATTACTCTTAGAGTTTGACCCAGACATTTGTCAATTATAAATTACTTTGATCAGTTATTGTTCATTAGATATTATCTTAGAGGGCGTATGCCTTTGCGTTTTAGCTAAGGAAAGACATAGATTATGCTATTTTAACACTCTATAGCTAGGACCCAGTATTAACTGGATTTGACAGATAAGTAATGGGTAAAGGTCTTGTGTGGATGGATTAAATCATTAACCTTGAATAACTAGTGGAAATGGGATACCTTGATCAGCACACCTACTCTGAGATTTTCTATGTAGAATGGACTTTCATAACAGGAGCTCTGAACCTGAGATGCCAGCCTTTGACCATGACCCCACCCTTTTTCTCAGTACGAAACCTTCAGATGTGCCCTGCTCCTGAACACCATACTCCTCTGAAGTGATATCCCTGATATGGATATGATATGGCAGTATATCTCTCAAAAACATGTCTTTTATCCTGAGCAGAAGGCTACAGCTAGAAAAAAAAATCTTTTGGTGATCATCAGGTTCAGAGTCGAGTCTCCCCATCCATGCAACACGTTGACCTGCAGGGGACTGTGACATCAGAATGTGTCAAAGCAAGACTGGAAACCTGGTCCTACCAACGATGTCCATGGTATGGCCTGAGCCAGCATAATAACATCACACCAAAAGAGAGAAATTAAACAGAGTTGCAATTGATGTCAGCACTGGATCATTAAAATCATGCAAAAAGAAAATAGTCTGCACTTGACACAGACACATTAACGTCAGCTCCACGTAGTAGAAAACGAGTTTTCTATGTCACCGACGACTTGTATTACACATTTTATCTCTTTTAAACTCTTTTAAAACTATATTTATTAAAAGCAAACGTAATTCTTAATTTATACTATATTTAGACTATAAGAATGTAAAATTCTTACATTTCTTTTCTTTACAAGCGTTCGTTTATTCAAATGTTCCGCTAAAGACCCGCCTCCTGGCAGAGACGTGCCCCTCCGGTGACCTTCCCGCTGCGTGCTGCGTGTGCTGCTCCAACGTCAAACGTAGCATGCCGCCTTTTAAAGCAAAGGAAACTGCACACGAGCTGTCACTTTGATCCCGAACGAGGCGCTTTGAGCTTGAGTGGTCTCGTTAATTTCCCCCCCTCCCCCCTTTTTTTTCCTCCATTTCTCGTGTACATATCATCGGTGCTTCTGTCATCGCTTTTACCCCACCATAAAGAGAATCAAAATGTACCGGTATTTCGGAGAGCTTCTTACTCGTGGAGCGGGTAATGCTCTAGCTGCAGGCTGTGTGGAGTCCGCGCTGCCGGCTTCCTCCTCTTTACTGAGGGTTCGTCATTACAGCGATGCGGCGGATAAAGACGACGATCCCAACTTCTTCAGAATGGTGGAGGGCTTCTTTGACCGTGGCGCAGCAATCGTGGAGAACAAGCTGGTGGAAGACCTGAAAACGAGGGAAACGCCAGAGCAGAAGAGGCTTCGGGTGCGAGGGATCCTCAGGATCATCAAGCCCTGCAACCATGTACTCAGTGTCTCTTTCCCCATTAAGCGAGACAACGGAGAGTGGGAGGTCATCGAAGGCTACCGGGCACAGCACAGTCAACACAGGACTCCGTGTAAAGGGGGTAAGACGTTGTTATTCAACTGTATCCTCAGCCGTTGGGAAGCGATGGCAAACAGGTGCTTTGACAGCTGTTCTCCGAAGGCTGCTAGCTACATAGCATAGCCAATTAGCTGGGGTTTTTTTCCATTAACATGTAGCTGTCACAAATCTTATTAGCTAACATTTTATATTTTCCAAAAAAAATAAAAAGAAAGAAAGAGGCATTTCAATTTATATAATGTTTTGTTTTGGATGTATATAATGTTTAGGTTAGTAATATGACTTGCTGGTGACCAGGCTAGGATTATTGGGTGGTATAGCTAGCTTAGGTTAGCTGTTAGCCATACTTTAAAAGAATACATGTCATTTTATGATGCAAGAGTGTTAGGCTTAACATTTTTATTGTAATTGCTCTAAATTTAGATTATTCCCCAATAAAAGCGGAATAGCTGCTTTCTTTGTATTCGTAGTTTAAACTCTTTCAATATTGTACATATCTAATATTGAATATAGTTGCTATCATTTTAGATTGTCTCCAATTTGGTCTGTCATAACGCTAATTTGCCTTTATGGTAAAGGAGAGCTACAACGTGTAGTTTACTTGAGTAATGCCGTTTATTCTAGATAAAATGTAAGAGTTGGTCTATTTGCAATGTAAAGCTTTTCTTGAAGGGGAAATGTATTCAAGATAAATCAATGTTGAGTTAATGGGCTGCACAGCACACTAGCTGTCCGCCACACAATACAAGCAGGTATAGTGCAGTGTGCCCTTATCACTGTCCACCATTAAGTGAGATACAGAAGCGAGAGAATACCAGCCTCTTCCCTGAACTGTGGAGAAGTGGAAAAAACATGCCTCGGGTGTTGAGTAACATTGGTTAGGTTATATAGAAAAGCATATGAAGTGTGGAAAGACGTCCGGCAATGGGTTGTGGGTAAGTTATGGGTTGGGGAGGTGACCTAGCCAATCCTAGGAGTGCTTTTTTGAGGGTGGGTTGAAGTTGGGGGAAGGGAGTAGACTATTCATTGGACCACAGGCGCTCCTATTAATCAGCTGCATGACAGGAAAACTGCACTAGAAAGTGTTCAGGGCAATCTGGCTTACAAGGGTAGTTGGCTTGGTGATTAAACTATATCATTTGTATACGCCTATGCGTATACAAAATGGCAGCATTGGTTTCCTATCACAAAGTAAAATAAAACAGTGGAAGTAAATTGTATAGCTTTGGCCTTTGCTTCAGGTACGTGGCAGGGACATGACAGTTTAGTGTGTATAACTAGAAAAACCTGCTGCACATCACTTTTGACAGCCAAAGCTGAAAACAAATTGCAAGATGAAAGTATTACAGACAATTTAACTGCTGTGATTACAAATACATCCGATCGACAAGACTTCGCTATATTCTGTTGCATTTCATGCATGAGTGGCAGGATTTGGTCTGGTCAAGCAAGAATGACAGAAATAAACAAAAAAGAAACATAGTAACAGCCCTTTGCACAAAAATGGTGTAATTATGGATTGGGTTGTTAGCCAAGAGAAGAGCGTGCCCTGGCTAACTGCCTGCTCAGTGTCTCCTCCCTGGGAGAGGAGGTGATGTGAAACAGCTCTCTGCTGAGTCATTACCCCCCCCCTTTCTCTTTCTCTTTCGTTCTGTTTTTTGTAACTCTCAGCCTCTTCATTGTCCACATGCATTTCTCCTCAGAGAGTCTGTTTGCAAATTCTGGGTCCTCTGATGTAAACTGTTCTAACGTCCCCAGAAAAGCAGTGGGTGTCGGCAGGAAGCTGTTTCAGTCATTTCATCTGGAGTTGTGTGTTGAGTCTTGAATTAAAACAAATTGTTTGTGATTTTGTATGACCGTGTTGGAGTGTAGTGTTTGTCATGTCAAGGTTAAAATGCTTTCAGAATGTGACGGAAAATTCCCAGAAGGCTCAACTTCTATATAAACCCAGTGTCCATAAAGGCAAATAAGAGAAGCCCTGTAGTGTGTGTCTCTGTATGGGCTGTGTGTACTAATGAAGGCATTACCGAGGGCCACGCCCTGCGCACTGGCTCTCTCTCATGGTGACGCTGCTACATTGTGGATCTGACTGCGAGGGTTGAGCGGCGCACAGCCTCTGCTGCAGGGCCTGCTGGACACATTTAATAGGATTTCTGATGCATATAGGAAAGGAAAGCAAGTGCTAAAGCAGGCACACACACACACACACACACACAGGCTGCACGACTGATGCATTGCAGTACACTGCTCTACAGTCTGCTTTTACAGTGTGCCAGCTTTACCAGCAGTGGGAATTCTTATTAGCATGGCCAGAGTCTATCTGAAAGCTGCTTACCAGCAAGATGTTCTCCAAGCCCTGAGCCATGAGAACAGGAGCATCTTTATTTTATATTGTTTAGTGTGTTCATGTTGTCATACGTACATTTTCAAATGTTTGAAGGTTGAACATTTGTTTCAGTTGTTTGAATGCAGCTCCAATTACACAGTGACTTTGAATCATGGGTGAGTGGTGGAGATTAAGTAGACCCCTTTATCAACCAGTTTTTCAATTGGCGAAGCAGTTGATTATTAAAACCGAATGATTAATTTGTCATAATATTAATGGAGTATTAAGTACATGTAAACATATCAACAGATGGCACTATGAAGTCCCAGCTTAGAGCGTCATCAGTCTTCATTTTTAGTTCGGGAGTAAATGCAGCCTATCGATTGCGTAATAATTCCTGACCCAAGAACTGTATTTTTTTCATACTCTTTTTTTCTGTTTTGCAGGTATCCGCTACAGTATGGACGTGTCTGTGGATGAAGTTAAAGCTTTGGCTTCACTTATGACTTATAAATGTGCTGTTGTGGGTAAGCTGCTGTAAACGAGTGTGACACCCAGACCCAGTCTGCTTATTTAGGCCCACGTCATGTTCTTGCTCGGTTCTGCATGCACTCTGTGTTTGCTTGCATTCATGCTCTGATGCTGCGTTACTGTCTGTCAGGAGGCTTTTTCACTGCTGTAATGCTTCTCAACATTGATCCCCAGATGTCCCTTTCGGCGGTGCTAAAGCTGGAGTCAAAATCAACACCAAAAATTACTCTGTAAGTACTAAAACTCCAGGAAAACAATGTGCCAGTGTGTGTGTGTGTGTGTGTGTGTGTGTGTGTGTGTGTGTGTGTGTGTGTGTGTGTGTGTGTGTGTGTGTGTGTGTGTGTGTGTGTGTGTGTGTGTGTGTGTGTGTGTGTTGGCCACGGTGTGTGGGAGTATTTGGTCCTGGTGTTGCCATCGTGTTCAGTGAAGCTTTCACTCCCTACTGCTCCTCATCCTGAAATAGGTCTTTTGTTGTTTGATTGTTCCATGTAGGGAAAGGAGGCTTGTTAATGACTGTAAACTCTGGAAGCTCTAGTGGGCAACTTGCTTTCAGGAATTTGCATTCATAACCAGAACCCTTTTTTTTCATACTCCTATGCCCTAATCTGTATTTATTGGCCATTGCATTATAAAATGCCATTATGTGGTTGCACTTTGTCTATAGGTGGGTTGCGTTTAGCACTACAGAGTCAGGCTGCATATATAAGCATCTCCCCCTCCTTGTTAGATCCATCATCCGTGTCCTTTAATCTGGAGCAATTTGCTCGGCTCCATTCGAGCGTTATGCTGCAGGGATGAGTATTAAAAGAGGATTTAGATAAATGAATCTCAACCGTCGTCTTATTCTCCGATATTTTATTTTTTTCATGCGCGTGCTCATTTCACTGGTCACACCAAATCTAGAAATTGACCAACTGTGTTGTTGGATTGTTGTTGGATTGTGTTTGTTTACCTTATAATCTTGAGACTCGTGAGAAACGGGAATGCTAGATGTAATTTAGATATTATGGCCAGGGATAAATAAGACGTAGCATAGCGGTTATGCATCCTGTGACTAACTCTAGAAAAACAGTGTTGAAGTCGAGTTTGCACTCTGCTAACTTGGCAGTCTTTGTGATTAAAAGTGCTGATCTAAGATATGGATTTTTTTTTTTTTTTTTTTTTAAACATGGCTGGAGTTTCAGGGGTGGTTGGAGGTTGGTAGAAGAAAACAACTGACTTGTTGATTACATATGGTTAACCTGGAAGTCAGCATTTTAATAGTTTGCTAGTTATCAGCTCGTGATTGCTGCAAGCAACAGGTGTTTATTTAAGATGTAGAGAAGCTGAGAGTGGGACGGCGTCGGACCGTTGGACGGTCACTGTCCGTCCGTCCGTCTGCGCGGTGTGAACTGCATGATTGGCTCTCGCTGGGCTTCATCAGTGCTGTATTGGACAATTGCACGTGTTGCCGCGGCGTCCTGCCATGATGACGTTTCTGATTGGTCGTTCAGTCTAAATACGAGATACTATAGACAAAAACTGCATACGACTTTTATTGTCGCTTTTGTGACTTGTCTACGTGCATGTCCTCCATCAGCTGTAGTCTGGTGTGTTTGAGTGTAGCCGTCACGGGTGACGAACAGCAGCCGTGAGCTGAAGGCGGGCGTTAAGAGCTCGCTGTCAGCTGTTTGTTTGGTGTGCCGGTAGCCTTGGACAACTCGCATAATGGTACTGTCTGGAATACCGATATGAGAAACACTTCATTTGAGGTTAAGGTTTTAGGACGGAGAAGAGGAAGTGAGAAGCAGATCTGATGCAATTTTGTTTTTGTCTTCTGATGTTGCATAGGACAACGAGTTGGAGAAAATCACAAGAAGATTCACCATTGAGCTTGCCAAAAAGGGCTTCATTGGTGAGTTGACGCTCCTTATACCTTTGTATATGAATTTTTTTTTTTTTTGCACAATTCTCATATTCAGTTCTTATAACATCCCAAATCCAGGTGCATTAACTTCTAAGCAAGCAAGAAAGCTGGGTGTGGCCATCTGCCAGACTTGTCTGCTGAGAATGTTTGTGTAGCAACATTCAACCCACATAAAACGGACAAATAGCGAAAGCTTTATTGCCTAAAACAACTGCCAGTGAGGTTCACCCTCACATAGTAGCGTCCCATCAACATGCCACCGCCACCAGTGCTAGAGAGCGACACTGCGGATATCTTCAGAGGCCCCTCTGTCCTTGCGACCCGGAAGGGTTTCCGTCTAGCCTGTCCCAGACCCCCTGCTGAGCTGTTTTTGGAAAAGCACTGTAGGTGTGAAGCTGCACACGTGGCTGGTTCTCTGGATGCCAGTCCCCCCCCCCCCCCCCAGGAGCTTTGGCTCTGGCTACGGGGGCCCTCCGCTCTCCCAGGGCTGCCATTGGCACTGGGACACATTCGCCTAAAGAAGCAGTTCAAGCCTGTCTGGAGGATCCCTGCTCACACTCTTAATTACGAGATATTGTGTGCTACAGCTCGTATGACAACTGACAGGAGAATGAGTATATCTGTTGGAAAGAGTATAATTCTGTCTCTCGGCCAACACAAACACCTCATGGGTGAGAGTGACTGTGTGTTAAACAAATGTTTTCTTTAATGGATCCCTTTTAATGTGCCATAGCAGCCAGCCAATGTCCGCGTGGCTCGTAGTAACCGGAGACGCCGCTGCCTGTTCCCGTGACCAGAGTGTGCGTTCATAACTCCGGGGCCGTGCGCTGCTTTCACAGGGACAGGCAGGTCATAATCATCTCGTCCACTTCTGGCTCCCTTCTTTACGTCACTGTTTCCGTCTCTCCGTTTGTAGGTCCTGGCATTGACGTGCCTGCCCCGGACATGAGCACCGGTGAGAGGGAGATGTCCTGGATTGCTGACACTTACGCTAACACTATTGCCCACACTGTAAGTGACTGGACACCAGTAGGTCTGTTCAGAGGGCACAGCCATACATCTCCCTGTGTGTCCGCTAATGTTGCTGTTGCATTGTTCCTAAAAGGTTAAATGTTTAAAAGTTTATAAAATATATATATAGTTTTTTTTTTTTTGGGGGGGGGGAAACCTCTTGTATCTTGGTGTATCATAATCAGCTATAGCTGGTATTTGCTTTTTCCCCGATAACACTGTATCTCACAAAGGCTCGGAAATATTTGTCTTTTTAGATACAGTCGTATAAACTTTACAGAATAAACAGAGATTGGATTAGGTTTCTAAAAATGTTTTCACACAGTATCTGTTTTTATAAATAAAGCTTTTATAGGTTTTATGTAATAGTGAGGCAAAAGCAGCTGGCATGGTTGAACGAGGCATTTACTGACCTCAGGTCTGCCAGGGCTTCATCTTGAGTACTGATGGAATCACACGCGTCTCCTTCTGAACACGGTGCACTGGCTCAGAGTGTCAAAGGCGGTAGAGGACAGCCGAATACAAGACAGTATTATTGTCATATCCTGTGTAAGCTATATTACTTCACTGACACGTGAAGTGTTTTTAGTGTTATTTTTTTTTTAATGGAAAAAGTTTCCTGCTCCTTCTGCTTTGTTGAAGTTTTTGTTTTCAGGGTCACTGGTTTCCTAGGGAGCTGGGAGTCTGTGCGCTGCCAATGCTGCTGCTATGACAACCTGAATGAACTTGCTTCTTTTTGTTTTTTGACCTTCCTTCGTTATTCTCTCTCAACTCCCAAGTTTGGGGTGATGAAGTGTGCAGTAAAATGACTGGCGTTAACGCTAAAGACGCTAAAGTGTCTTTCACACTGGGATGTGTCACACTGGGATGTGTCTCGATGGGAATTGGGGAGGAGAACAAGCCTCCATTATTGTTGTCCCCCCCGTCTGCTTCAGTGACTGGACACAGCGTTCCCGGGACAAGCAGCACTTTATGTAACCAGCTGCTCATCGCTGACCCGTTTCGGTGCTCTTCAGACCCTGTGTATGATTAACATTTCTACATTTTTAAGTGTCCAAAAATGTGCATCAGAAGTCGAGATCTGCAGTACTGCTGTGTTCAGTCGCATGTGTCCAGAGTGAATGAAGAGTCACACTTCTGCTGAGTCAAACGATCCCTCTCTCTCTCTCTCTCCTCTTGAGCGTGGCCATTCGCTCTGACCTGTACTTTAGACACAGGATTGGCTTTCTTGGTTGCAGTCCAGGTTATTCTTGGATGCATTCGAGGAAGTGATTGGTCTAAGGCACCGTCCTGTAGATGTCTAACGGCAGAACCTTTCTGCATGAGCTGAGAGAAGGTGCCTTTGCCCCTTCACTGCAAAGGGCAGAGAATCCATCTGGTGCTGCACAGGTAAACAGTAAATGATTGGTGATTCTGAGTGGGTTGGAGTTTATACAGGACTCACCCAGTACCCTAACACAGCAGGCGTGTAGCCTGTGTACTGAAGGACACAGACATGCCTTAGCAAAGGGGGAGGGGAGAAGGAACAAGCAACCAAACCAGCACGTTTACAGAACTGCCCACATTAAGCCTTTGAGAAACGTGGATAATCCGTGTCTCTGGGTACCAAAGTTACATGCTGTCCCGACTGGTTTTGTCAGCCCTCCCGGATATGAAGGTGGCACGTGTTTGGAGTGTGTGTGGTCTGAGTAAATGAAGGTGCTGCAGGCTACAGGCTGTTTGCTGTGGGGCTTCCCTTTCCTGACCGAGCCCATGTCCTCTGCCGTGACCGTGAGTGTGTCCTGTGAGTGCACGTCCTCCGTCACCCCCAACCCCCCCTCTCCCCCCTCTTGGGCACGTGACCAGGCCCTAGCGACATACCCTTAGAGCCGCTAGGAATAGCCACGCTCACAGTAGGCACTCCCCCTTCCGTCACGGTCGACTTCACCCCCTCCTCTCCGCCGAGGCTTCTGGGTGTTGTGGTCCGCTTCACTAAAGTGTAATGCGTCTTCAGAGTTGTGCGCGAGATTTAATGGTTCTCTGATTCCATGCCTTCGTGTTGACATTTGAACTCTTCCGTTGTGTTAGTAGGATCTTCTCTGTGGTACACACGTGCAACACGTGTATGTAGAGTTGTACATCTTGAAGTATTACTGCTGTGATATGCCTGTAAAACGAAAGATGCTAATCAGGCTTCTGTGTTTATTGGGTGCGTGTGCCTGTGCGTGTGCCTGTGTAGGACATCAACGCTCACGCCTGCGTGACAGGCAAGCCCATCAGCCAGGGTGGCATCCACGGCAGGGTGTCGGCCACGGGCCGCGGGGTCTTCCATGGCATCGAGAACTTCATCAACGAGGCGTCCTACATGAGCAAGCTGGGCCTGACGCCTGGGTTTGGTGACAAGACCTTCATCATCCAGGTAGAGTGTCTGTCTGTGTGTCTGTGTGTGTGTGTGACAGACAGCCTCGCAGTGCTGGGCTGGATTCCTCTTCCCATGTCCACTACCACAAAGCACATCAATAGAAAACAGATAAGTCAATAGTCAAAATGACATTTGTAAAGTCATTCCTCAGCCTTCTGTGTATGACTATACTGCTGAGCTGATGTCAAGATTATACCTGTAATTTTGACTTTAGCATTCTGTGGAATATTACAACTTTTATCAGAGTAAGTTCTCTTTAATTTACCATAGTGATGACATTTAGTTTGGAGTTGTGGAGTACTACACCGTACAAGGTAACTTTTCACCCACTGCAGGAAACAACCGGTTCTATTATTAAGGCCTTCAGTATTGTGCTGTTGAGGAAACTGACTTTATCTTCACTAGGGAAACATCATTTGTTGGTAATGGTGAGATAAGTAACCCCACTTGACAATGTAGGCCAACATCTAGTGGCTTCAGGGGGGAAATGGGATGTAAAAGTCAGCATGCAGCACAAGTCTCGGTTCCCCTTGGAAAGTGTCCTCCAGTGTACTCTGTGCTTCCTGTCTCCACACACACACTCTCCACACACACACTCTCCACACACACACGCTCCACACACACACGCTCCACACACTCTGCTTGGGCCTACAGAAGCTGACATGGCTGCTCAGTCAGAGCCCCGGCCACACAACCGTGTCCATCGTTGATTGTTTTTTTTTTTTCCCTCTCCAGTGATGTCTGTCGTTAATTGCAGTGGAGTCTAAGCCTATTTCTGTCCGTCTCACACTCCTTCTCACAGTGACTGATCTGGAATTAGGGCCTGTTGAAATGGTCCTTTCTTGGAAATGTACTGCACACATACGGGGGGGTTGTGGGCACAGGGAACGGTCACTGCCTTCTGTCCTGCATGCAGATGAGGACATTTTCCAGCTGTAGGCTACATGTCTGTGGCCTGGGGCAAATGACATTCAGGCAAGATTAGGACAAAATTACACATTAAAATTACACATTATTACCCATTAAAAAGACATTCATTTTGGGTAAAAGGAAAAAATGCATAACTAATTGTTTAAAGTCTGATAGTTTGTGAAATATGGAATGTTTTAAGTTGTAGTGTGTTTTGTTGGAGCTTCTAATAAAGATAATTTTAGGATGGAGTTTAGACCACAAGGGGGCACCAGAGTTCACTTGATGAGAAAAATAAAGATTCCTCATGTCTTGTCTAGCATCTAGTTTTCTCTAAAAGTTTAAAACTCAGTCACTTCCACCACTTCTCATGTAATTACTGCTCTTTAGCTTGTTAGAAGAAAGAGTAACTGGCATCTGTTTGCTGTTGCTATAATAGATAACAGTTTGGACATTGCATATAAATAGTAAAACACATTTACTAGCATACTCACCTGCTTTTACTATAGTTTCTGGAGCAGTTTGGCCTGCTACTATTATCAAACATATTATTTTCTTCATCAGGGCTTTGGAAATGTGGGGTTGCACTCTATGCGTTACCTCCACCGTTACGGAGCCAAGTGTGTGGGCATCGCGGAGATCGACGGCAGCATCTGGAACCCCGATGGCATAGACCCCAAGGAGCTGGAGGACTACAAACTGGTGAGCACAGCTCTCCGCTCTGGCCCCTCGAGGCTGCGAAATAACCGTGGGGCAAAGTCGTCCCCCCGGGAGGGCGACCCCTGGTGTGGTGTGACTGCAACGGGGCCTTTCACAAGCAGGCATTTCCCTCTCCTCCTCACAGCAACACGGCACTATCGTGGGCTTCCCTGGCGCTCAGCCCTACGAGGGGAACATTCTGGAAGCTCAGTGTGACATCCTCATCCCTGCCGCTGGAGAGAAGCAGCTGACCAGGAAAAACGCCCATAACATCAAAGCCAAGGTCAGGCCCTGCTGCCCCTCCTGTGCCCCTCCTGTTTGGACAAGTCCTGCTCAAAGGGCTGTCCCCGCACTCGTAATGTCCCGCTAAAATGCTACTTGCTCACGCCACCCTCGTGTGCAGGCGTTTCATGACAAAGTAGTAGACCGTATGCTCCGATGTTGTGGTGCTGCATTTAAGGTGCAGTGTATTAACATGGAGTTTTAAGGCCATTCCTGTCATGAGAAACGTAACCGTCCGCTGTGCGCTTGGAAAACAGGCTTTGTTAAGATGGAGTGTTCATCGAAATGAGATCTTTCTGTAACGTCGCTTGAGAACATTTAATCCTGTCGACACCCAGCAATTTAAGACAACAACCGGGGCGTTTCTACAAACGTGCTGTACATAACTGCTTCACCACTGCAAAATGCCAGCAATAGATTTTCAAAGTTCTGCAACTCTTTAATATTATTCTACTCTAAACTTAAGTAACATCCTCAGAATACATACAGTTTCATTATTCTGTGAATACCACTCTGTAAAATGTTAGTGTTTAACACTCACCCATTACTTTGTGGTGATGTAGATCATTGCTGAGGGTGCTAATGGGCCTACCACCCCTGATGCTGACAGAATCTTCCTGGAGAAGAACGTCATGGTTATTCCGGTAAGGCACAGATTCTGCATGTTTAGCGCCTTTGACAGAATATGAGATGTCCGGAAGGGCCACAGCAGTGCAGCGAGTCTTCTAGTCCACTGCTGTTTTGCACTGGTTTAGCCTGCCCAGGGAGCGCGGTGCTGAAACATCTCCCAGGCTTCTAAGAGTCTAATGAGTTCATTGTCTCCCCCACTGCAGGACATGTATCTGAATGCTGGTGGTGTCACTGTCTCATATTTTGAGTGGCTAAAGAACCTGAACCACGTCAGTTACGGCCGCCTGACTTTCAAATACGAAAGGGATTCCAACTACCACCTGCTGAGTAAGTCTGCAAGCTTTTTACACACTTCTCACTCAATACACGGAAGTATACCGAACCGTCTCGGTACTCCAAGCTGGAAACGGCTGTCTGTCCTAAACTGAGGGCAGTCATGGTCTGGTGGTTGGGGAAGAGCATCAAGGCCTTAACCCCAACTGCTCCCTGCTGCACTACCCTGTGTGTGTGTGTGTGTGTGTGTGTGTGTTCTCACTGCACAGATGGGAAAATGTGGAGGCCTAATTTTGATTGGGGAGAAAATCACAATTGACAATATGGCAACTTAACTTAAACGATCAGTGTGTGTCTCCAGCTCATGTTAAAATGATTGCACAAGGGGGAAAAATGGTTTTTAAACATTCTTCCTATGATCTATGTGAAGCAGATTTCTTTAATAGCATTTTAATAGGCAGAATTCGTAAGCTTGGCACTTTTCCCATGATCCTCTGCGGTTGCACCTGGGTCACCTGTGTTTATGTGCAGTAACGTGTGGGTGTGGCCTTGTGCCCTTCAGCACTTCCCTAAACACTGCGGAGTGTATATGCACACGCACTTGTTTCCTCTCCACGCCAGCTTCCCTCGCTCTGTCCTTCTCTCCGTTCTCTCCCCATCTCTCCTTCTGTACATCATATGAAATGACTTGTGGATAAGTGCTTTGTGGCCAGAGTGAAATTTATAGGCATGCAGTAATGAAAAGGAAGAAGACCAGAACACACCACAGTATTGCTAGTGTCATACAGATGCACATTGCAGGCGTAGCAACTTTTCATGGTATTTTTCCCCTGGTCTAGTGTTTGTACTTCTACAGTTTGTCAATATGTCAAACACTTTTTTTTTTTTTTTTCTCACAGCATCAGCTTGTAATCGTACAAATATAATTCACTGTGTTTTTCACTTAAGTATCTATTAAACCTGTTAAAACTGGCCTGATGTTTAAAGACCACAGCGGCTCACTGGTTTTTGTGCAAATGTTTTACTGAATATATTTGAATGTATTTGGGGGGGGCGGGGTGAATAAAGCCTTTTGATTGGCTAAAATAAATAAATAAATAAATAAAATTGGTTGACATAAAACCATCTTACTGCTGATGACTTTTCTAATTGGTGTGTCTTGGTCTTCCAGTGTCCGTGCAGGAGAGTCTTGAGAGGAAGTTTGGGAAGCAAGGCGGCCCGATCCCTGTGGTGCCCACGGCAGAGTTCCAGGCCAGAGTGGCAGTGAGTAGCACGTCTGGGGCCCCAGGCAGTGAGGGGGCGTTGGTCTAACCCACGCTGGACCAATCAGTGAACTCTGTTTGTTATATTGAATTTTGCACTGCAAACCAGAGGTGGCATATAAAATGCATCACGCAATGGCACAATAAAACGTGTGCAAATGGTGTATAGGGTGATTAGTGGTAGAAGCTGTCTTGTTTTAGCTGGTAGTGGACTAGACTACGCCAGCAGCACACGTTTGCAGAAGTGAGATATGTGTAGAGCCAGTCCAGCTAGTCCTTTTTTTTTGCGCTGCCCTACTTTCCCTGTTGCGGGTTGTCACGTGGCGTTGCGTGATGCCACGTGACGTGACAATTATGTGTAGCTGGATCATTTGTCCTGCCAAAAATGGTTCCATTATTGTTTTTCACCCCAGGTTGAGTGTTGCCAAAAAGTGTCTGCTGAAGTTAAACAGAGTATTTATAAAATGCCACTGATGGCAGCAAACATTCGTCTTAAAATATGTTTTGCTTCCAATTCAACAATAATGGTCCTTCCATCACTACACTGCCAAACATTGTGTGCAAAAAATGTTGAACATTGCATGTAAGATTCTTGACCATTAAGCTTAATTTAGGAAGTATTTAGGTAGTTTCTCTGGTGAAATGATCTTATTGCACTAGTTTATTTTAGCTTATAGATTATTTGTGTCCTTTGTAAGTGAATGTGGTATGATCCAGTATTGCAAGTTCTTTTTTTAGGATCATAAAACGCCCAGTGAGAGAGCCCAAGGCCAGCGTAACCTAGAGCAACAACACCAACCGCATTCATACCACTCCCACACAGAGTGCCGCCATTGCACAGAAACCCTGCTTCTTTTAAGACAGTAATGCTTAAAGGGAGTCAAATCTGCTGGTCCAGTTAGATCATTTCACTTGGAAATGTTACTTGAAATAATAAGTGTCTTATCTTGTGCATAAATAGCTATATAACTGTTAGTAGCCACGGTCTGTTCTGCTGCACGACCATACCAGTCAGAACTGATCACATTAGTCCTAAACCAGTTTAATAGTTCTGTTTAATAATAACCTTGCAGGAGTTACAGATGTTAATGGGGATTTTCATTCTTTTATGTTTGGTGGGGGGTGGTCAGAATGAGTTCTTGACTGCCTGGTGAGGGTTGAAGTTGAGATCTGATTTGGTTCCTGTCGCATGCAGGGTGCGTCTGAGAAAGACATCGTGCACTCTGGACTCGCCTACACCATGGAAAGGTCTGCAAGGGTGAGTGTGATCCTGCCCAGGAGTTTCATCCCTGTGTGCAAATGCATCCTTTGTGTAGGAACCTTTTAAATAGCAACATGGGCCTGACCAATAAAATCATTATCAAGGATTTTCCACAGAAATTCCAACAATAAACGAAAGATATTTAATATATGTTGTATATCAAAGCAAAAAAAAAAAAGGACTTTCAGAAAGTATTTAACAATAACGATGAAGCTTGCCTTTCGTTTGCTATGGGGTGTTAATACAGTGAAAACAGACCATCCCAATCATCACGTGGGGATGTGTAAGCCGATACGCAAACTATTGGACTCTGGTTCCTTTTTAGTAATATTAAATTGCATCAGTTGATATTATCAGATATCAGAATTTAATCTCTTTAGAATTGCTGTCTGTAATGGTGACACATTCGTCATCTAATTTGTACCCTTACTGCAGCTGTTGCATTAGCTTCAGAGATAATAAAAATTTGATGACAGATATTTGAATAGATGTAAATATTAACCTGAGCTCAGTAAGTATTGGCTGCGTAATGGTTAATGGTGTAGACACGTGTCTCTTGGCTCTAGGCAGGGGTTGACTCTTCTCTGTAGTGTGTTTGTTACACAGAGCAGACCTTCCTTTGCCTTAGGGCATTTTTGCATGCTTAATATAGAACTTTGTTCAATGGTAATACTCATCAGTCTGTCTGTGTGAACATTCTCTACAAGCAGCTTCAGTATCTTTTTTTCTTTTTTTTTACTTTTTGCAGCAAATTATGCGGACCGCCAACAAGTACAACCTAGGCCTGGACCTCAGAACTGCGGCTTACGTCAATGCCATTGAGAAGGTCTTCAAGGTGTACAACGAAGCCGGCCTGACCTTCACATAAGCCCCGCCCCCACCCCTTCCTTCCACCCAATCAGCCTTCCTTTATCTAGCAGACCTTAGACCCACACCAAATCACACCACAACCTTTTATATTGACCACCATATTGTCTCCACACTAGATTATTATTGTCAGACCTCTTCACAGAGCGCCAAAACGTGATGTTTTCTTTATACAGAATCCCTGTACCGTTTCATCTGTTCGGAGACTGTAGTTTCTACAGTTTGCTGCACTGTTTAGCATTTAGCCTTCAGTCTGGAAATGAAGCAGCACCACTGTTGTGCAGTACTTCATTTTGTTTTAATGTTATCCTGTCAGAGTCTATCACAATTGTGGTAGTTTTTAAATTGATCCATCATTAACCAATGTGGTCCTATCCAAATTCTGTGGTAGCACACAGATAATGTGTGTTGTTTGCTATATCGACTCTGCTTTTATAGCACTGTAATTTTGAGTGGCACTGTGTCAAACATCCAGTTGGACATGTTCAGTATTTTTGTTCTTTGTCAGCCATCCAAGCAGATTTAAGGTGAGGTATGTTATGATTTATGGGCATTTGTTGGCTCAAACCTTGTGAACCCTAATTGCTGAAGTAATGAAAGACATCACTAAAGATGCTTTACACAGAAGAGCAGGAGTTTTATACTTGGAGGAATTTTCTTTTTACCCAGAAACCTGTCCCAACGCTGGTTTTGCTCAACACTTTTCTTTGGAGACATGGTGAATCTGAATTCCTAATTTTAAAATGAATGATTCATTCAGTCAGCTCTTACAGGGATTAATCCCACCGGCTGTTGACTCAGAACGTATTGAGCTAATTCTTAAAGGCAAGGAGACCATGCGATTCCTTCCCTGGGTGGAGGTATGTAGGTAAGAGTTGTTCATGTGGGAACAACCCATTCAGCCAAGCTCATCTACACCTGGAAATTTGATTCTGAAAATTTATATTGCCTTTTTAGTTGAGAATAAAAAAAAATCTTATAAACAAAATTGCCTCCCTGACTTTCAGTGAAATTATTTTGATATTTAAACGCACTGACCCATGTTATTTTACGACTCACAGACACACATTCACACATTATATTTGACAAACGCAATCAAAACAATGCACTTATATATATATTTTTATTGACTGTAAGTTAGAGGAATTTACATAGTGACTTTTGCCATACAATATAGAAGAAATCCTGGTGTGTACATCAAACATGAAATCAGAATAGTTTCTTCCCCGCATCCAGCACTCCTGTGGCCGCCTTTTCTGACTCCTTGGCTGCTTTATTGCCCGCACCGCTCAACGCTCCACACGCCCCTGCAGAAACAACACACTCATGAACACACAGACACTCCGCCAACACTTCTCATTTAAGAGAGTGCAGGGTTCTTTATTTTTCTGTCACTCCTCATTATGCAGTGGAAAGGGGGCATGTATTCTATTGTCGCTCTAATGTAGAAATATTGTCAAAATTGTTACCCAAAAATGAAACACTGCACAAATTGTAGCTTTACAATAATTCTGTTTCTAAGGACTTTTAAAGAAATTTGATGTTTTAAAGAAATTACCTTCTCCTTTCTTGCCGATGTCTGCCAGAGCCGTGTTCACTTTCTCTTTGACAACACCGGCTTCCGAGGAGGAAAAGCAGGTTTATACAAACTAGAGACAGCTTAAACACTTGTACACAGTAAGATTGCTCCTATTTTAGACATGTCCTTTACGCATAACATTTTAACTGGTTTTGAGGAATTCACTCATCAGGTATATTTCACCACAGAGATAAACAGTTAATGTGTTTTTGTGTTATTGAGTCATCTAGTCCCGAGCTTAATGTTGAAAGCATTTTCTCACCTGCTTCATCACAGACTTGTTCCACCTTCTTTTCTACACCAAGATTTTTGAAGTCCATGTTTGTGAGTGAGAGCTTTGCCTGACGAGAGGAAAGTGTGAATGTTTGTTGTATAAACCAGGTAACACCATCTCTTTATAGGAGTTAGACACACATTAGCATACAGCGAAAAACACACCCATTCAAGGTTGTTAACCCTTGTCTGTGCACTTTCCACAACGTGACTGCTTAATATGTGTTCCTTTCTTTTCATTTTTGTCTTAAGTAGATAAAACTAGGCAGACTGTAAGCCTAATTTTTTTGTTGTTGTATGATGTCTTGGAATGATCAGGAAGCAGTAGACCACTCACACAGTAATGCATGAGAGGGAATGGGTGATAACAATTGATGCTTTTGTGCCAGTAATTTTAGTGGCCGTGTTAAATAAATGACTTGTAGCACATCTAGACTGATTGCAGGCTACAGTACCACAGTTATCTGAATGGTCATTTATATCGCAGTTGACCAGTCTGTGATGTTTTTGTCTCATCTATAGGAGATTAGTGGCGGGTGCTTTAAAGGGAGGTTCCGTGTGTAAAGGGAGGTTCACATTTTGCAATGGGAGGCTTGTAACTTAAACGGCGGTAATAAAATACCAGTAATCTCAGCATCAGCTGTGAGGCGTGTCCTGGTGCGTCTTCCACGCATGATTCTCTGGGGGGTGGAATACGTCATTTTGCACTGCTCGTCCTAAGTTTCCTCACTGCTGTGTTTATGATTCAAACAGAGACCTCTGGTTATGAACACAGTACTCTACACTCATGTGAAGAACAGCACTATCACACACTGACAACTTGTACTGTAACAAATGTAATATAACTGTATAAATATAACAGTTGTGAATCCAGTACTGTGAGAGACCTTGATGTAAACTCACTAATATGACCAAAAGGTTTATTATATCTTGACGTTTGTCTTTAGTATCACATGTTTGGAGCTTGTCCAGTTTATACATGTGCCTTATGCCTCCAAACCCTCTTTCAGAAACAGTGACTGTTCCCTTCTGATACTGATACAGGCTTCAATATTCAAGTTTGTTATTCTATTCACAGTAGGTTATTTTTAATAAAACGTGACAATAAAACGTGATTAATAAAATGTGACAGTGTGATTTTGAGTATTAATTACAACGTATTTCCGATTTATCAATCTTTCTTCACTATTGGTCATGAGGTGATTTTTTGCATGTATCTTTGGGTTTTTCTGTCTCATGTCTTCTGTCTCATTCACCGCGAAAGAGAAACCATATGTGTGGAGAGCCTGCGCGTGTGGAGAGCCTGCGCGTGTGGAGAGCCTGCGCGTGTGGAGACCCTGCACATGTGGAGAGCCTGCGCATGTGGAGACCCCGTGCATGTTGAGAGCCTGCGCATGCCTTGGTCCAGTGGTGGAGTGTTTTCTAGTGTCCTCTTTTCATTATTAGGTGACGTTCATAAATTGTGCGTATGGAATTGTTTGGTATTGTTTTAGATAGAAAATACATTTCAGTGATTTAAATATAACAAGTCTTATAGTGATCAGGAAGATTCTCAAATAATCAAATATGAAATTTGAAGTTCCTCATTTAGTTAAACATCTTACCTCACTTTGGACTTTTTGAAGAAAATGCACAGCAGGTATTTGCGTATAGTTTCAACAACTGAAAAAACACACAACATTTTCATAGATTTCAACAAAACTTTATTTCACTTACACTGTTTATAAAATCAGCTTTTTGATGCCAACTTGATCAGCTTGGGGTGCATGTATGTGTGTGTGTGTGTTTGTACATATGTTTGTGCATTTTAGGTAGTGTGTGAGGAAAATCTAAATCTGCATATGTACGTGTGTGTGTGTGTATTGGGGTACTCATAAGGCAACATGCAGTCTTCAGTTTCCAGTGGCTTCAGAGGAAGAACACACCGCCATGTTTGTAAGATCTCCCCTAGGTATCTGAAGCTGACACAAGCATCGAGTGAGATGGGACAGTGCTGGCTGTGCTGACGAGTGACAGGGACCACCACGCAAATACGATTGGAGACGCTCTTCTTCTGACCAAACACCTACACTTCTTGACATTCGTGGAATAAAACACAGTGCTTGAAACTCACCACTGCAAGATGCTACAGAACAAACCATTGTCAGCCTTGAAAATGGTAGGGCTATTGCTTCACGTTGCAGGCATTATAAACCTCTTGATAAGTTGCCACGTCAAATTTACCACATGCATTGCAATGGGACAAATATGAAACAGAATGGGAAAGTCCATTCTTGTCTTTCCTAATCTCTCGAGAGGTCGAGTGTTTTCTAACACCATGTTCAACATTGCTCCAGACACAAGCAGGAGGACCCAATAAAGATATAGCTTACAGTGAACACATAGCCTTAGTTAACGATCACCTTTTGCCTTATCACAAATGTATGACAACAAGCAAGTGAATATATGCAAGTCTGACACTGTTACAAAACAATTGTTCTCTGGTAGCTATGGACACAGGCTGATCTCAGATAGTGTGAATAAATAAATAACTTATTTCTTAACACAATTCCCTAACACATCTTACACTAAGTCTACTATTAGTGATTAAGCACAAAAACATGTTCTATCATTCATTCTGGGATAAAGGAATGTTATGTATCTCTGAGTGTACACACATCTCATCACTGTGTACATTGCAGCATTTTAAAGACAAAATAACTCTAACCATGTTGTGGCCTCACAGAGACCCAACACTCATTGCTACATGCCCTAAGGGAATGAAATGGCACATCACATTTTTGCAAGAAACATTTGTGAACTCTTTTACGGAAGAAATGATCTGGACTTCTGCATGATGCCAACTAAAAGGTGAAGTCTAAATCTAAATCAAAACGATCAATAAAGTCTTAAAATTAATGAACACGTTACATTAGCCTATCTTTAACAAATGATTTAATAGTCAAAGTCATTGATAGAGGAAGGTATGTGAATGTCTAGGATAAGGACCTGTTGGAGTCAAATATTCAATTCAATTCAATTCATTTATTGGTGTTACCTTCCATGTCATACTGAAAAACTCAATTTCTGTTTAAGTGCACTATGGCCTGATATTTGTGATTCGGACCCTGCACATCTGTGAAGCATGGTGGCAGTACTGTAACAGAGTGAAACTGACTGATGATCTCCATTGAGGGGCCATTGAATTCAAAGCTGGTTTCATGAATTCAAAGTTGTAAGTTCTTCATCGTCAAACTTTAACGCCAGGGAACATGTATATGATTTAAGATATATAATCCTATTGAATTGATAATTGATGGCACATGATCAAGGAAGATATCACCAACATATAAATAGTGAAACAGTTTTGGAATAAGCCAAGATGCTAGAATTACTAAATAGGATTGTATAGCATAAAGCATCTAGAGAGATCACTGATAACAGGATAACGTTACTAGTTGCTAAATATAATGGTTCACATACATCTTCCATCAGCAACTTTGATGTTTTAAACCATTTACACTTGATTCTGAAAGTATTCAGTCCCTTTACTTGGTATGCACTTTGTGTTATGGATATGATTTTGATTGGATATAATTTTTACTCATCAATCTATACTTCACCCATAAATAAAACGTTAGATTTTTTAAGAGTTTCAAAAATTGATTATATGAAAAACCCATTTGTCTGTCTTATTCACAAACATATTAAAATAAACATTTGCTTCAGCACTCCAAATTGTGGTCAGTTGCATCTTGTTTGATTTAATTAACCCGGATGTGTGTCTGGAACTTTGAAGGGCACAACCTGTTGCAATTTGAAGTGATTCGACAGTTTGGAGAGGCAATACACTTACAAGCCTACAAGGGCCCCCGATTTACACTGCATTACACTGCAATACATGACGTTAAACGTACTCTGTGGATCTCTAAGACATACTGTAGATCAAGGAAGGCCTTGGAGGCAAGAATGAACCATATTGTAAGGATAACCACCTCTGCATCACTTTCTAAATCAGGCCTTTGTAGAAGAGTGGTAAGACAGAGGCTACCGCTTAATAAAAGGCATATGACAGACTGCTTGGAGTTGGCTAAATGGTTTATTAAGGGCTCTGGACAACATGTGGAAAATGATTCTCTTGTCTGATGAGATGAAAATGTAAGTCTTTGGACAAGAACATCAAACACTATGTCTGGCGAAAAAACAGACACTGCACATGACCAGTGAAGTATGGTGGTGGGAGTACCACACAGGGACAGGGAGACTGGAAACAAGTGAAGAATGGATAAATGCAGCTTGAAGAAATCCTCCTCCAAAGTGCACGCAAAACCCAAGTCTGAATGACACTGAGCGGCCCAGTCGAAGCTCAGACTTAAACCCAGTCGAACAATTGTGGAGAGATTTGTGCAGTTCACAGATGCTCACCATCCAATGCGACAGAGACTAAGAGGATCTGCCGTGGAGAGCGTTCCCATCGCAGTATCCTGAAATACTGCTGCAAAATACTGAATAAAGAGACTGAGATTGTTTATGAATAAGAGCTTTAAGTTTGGGATTTTTTTTAACGCATTCTTGAAACCCTATAAAAATATATTGTGACTTTGTCATTATAGGTGATTAAGGTAGGTTGATCAGTAAAAATCAAATCCAGACACTAAATGAAGTAGGCAACAAATATAGGGGTCTGAATGTATTCTGAAAGCACCATGTTTGTTAAAGATATGGAACTGTGACGTTTTGAGTTGTTTGCCTATTCACCTTTCTGTATGTAGAAATCCAGTTAAAAGGGCTTACAATGTTTCTTCACAACTGTAAGTGACAAAGCCTCAGGATCTCAACCTCTTATATTCTCTAATTAGTTTTGTGTGTGTGTGTGTTTGTATGTAGTTGTGTGTGTCTATTGACATGTTTGGACAGGGTGCTTTAAGGGAAGAGCCTGGAGTGACAGCACTGGGAAAGTAGCGTGAAGACATCAACACTGGAGCACAGGGGGAAAAGGGGTTACACAGAGCAAATGGCAGGGGCGGGGGAAAGTCCTGCTTTCTGGTTTGGTTTTCCATACGGTCACAAAAATATCAGCAATGTTTGGCTGGGATGAGGTGAGGGGTGCCGGGTCTCTGAGCAATGGAGACTCTGAGGAGGGAGGTGGGGCTGTCCCAAGCCTCTCGCCTAATAACCCTGTTTGAGCAAGAAGCAAAAAAAAGATTCCAAAATTTCCATGATGCGATGTGTTGTTGATATATTCTCACTGTGAGTCTTGGACATCATTCAACTGGCATTTCCTGTTTGGTAGCTCTTACCTGCCCACTGTCTCCGCCTTCCATGCCACCATGGGAAAAATCAGCCTGAGGACAGAAAAGGACAGACGAGGACACACAGACACACACACACACACACACACACACACACGTGAGCCTAGTGGTCAGGCAGATCTGTTCAGCAGCCTGACTGTCATAGCAGGCTGTTTCTCAGTGGTGCGGAGTTACATGGAAACAGCTGTGCTTTGGCAGATCAACACCCAGTTGGCTTTCACTATGCTACCAAACATCCGTGCAGCCCAGAAGCTTCACTGGCACATGCGCTGATGCAGCACAGCCCTGACACACTCTCGGAGGGAAAATGTCCTCTCGTGGCATGGAGTGACAAGTCACTCCAGCACTGGGAGCTGGAAGGATAGTGGCTTGTTTCTCCCCGCCCGTTTCTCTCTCTCTCTCCCTCTCTGTCCTTGTATCACTCTGTCCTACTGCAGTGCAGCTGGATAGTTCTGCTGAGTCACAGGAGCCGAGGGCAGAGGAGGAACAGGTCCAGACTCCCCAGACTCCCCACTTGTCTGGACCTGTATTTTAAGCCCATCCCCCGTTCCGTGCCTTAGTTCATTTCTGTTCCTCCTAGGGACTTGATGCCTGGTCATGGATCACTGATTAAGAGGATGAGGAGTCTACACAGGGTAAGTAATGACCAGAAAGCAATGGTGACATTTTCCTGATTAAGGACAACTTTTGCAGGCTGTATGTGTCCAGAAGTGCATGTCCAGTTCAGTCCATTAGTGTACAGGCATGGATTGGTTAAATATGAAAAATGCAGAGAATACGAAGTAGCAAAACTCATGCATGCTCTATTCAGGCACTGAGAAAATGGTGAAAGAAAATATTATTACATAGAATTATCATACACCAAGGCCCTGAATAGGCAGGAGGAGGTTGGTTTAGTTAAGGGAGATGGCTTTTGAGTCACTGAGAATTGAGAATTCGTCATACTTCATAAAAACTTACCATTATGAAGACTTATGCAGGCTTACATAAGTTTTTATTTTGGGGGAGTGTGTGTGTGGAGGGGGGGGGGTGTGATACATTTGTTGTATTTTGCATAGCAGCCTACATACTGTGCTTTGAAAGGTCAAACACATATGCTTCCCATTCCCAAACCCATTAAGTAAGCACCTCATATACAGGCTCATCCTGTTTTCAGCATGGTTGTTGAGCCATGGACAGACAGACAGAATAGATTAGTTATGTAAAACAGAACACAAGGCAAACTCTACATCATGTGCTTTAACCACTTTTACTGCACTTCTCTCCAAATGAGCTGAAGTTAAGGACTTTAGTGAGTACCTTAAGCCACACACAACAACAACCGTTTCTGATTTAGCGCCTTCAGTTCAGCAGGCTGTATAATTTGGGGGGAAAGTGTGACATCTGCTGGCGGTTTTGAGTAAAACGCGGCAGTTAATTTATCTGCGTACTCACCGGGTTCACCATGCCAGTCGATGCGGCGACGTTCTCCACTCCCTCAACAGTCTTCTGGCCCAGATCATTGGCGCTCGCCACCGCAGTGTCACCGACAATGTTTGCCTGCTCTGTGGTCCTGTTTGTTACTGCCACAGGCAAAAAGGAGGCGCGTTCACTTCCCTCTTTCGTTCATTACAATGTGATTTAAGTTGTTTTTAGACCACACTAATGATTCCCAGTTAGTTAATAATAGCAATTAATAATAATTCCCAGTTATTTCATCAAATAGAACAGAGCCATTTTCTACTTACTTGTGGACACACCCGATACAACTCCCTCCTTTGTCTTGCTGCCTGTCATATAGAAAAGAAGAAATATTGCTTCAGTTTATGTAGTCATGCCAGAACACGGCGGCACTCGAACTCTGAGGTGAAGTTAATGCCTCCCACCTGCCCTTGTGCTACTTCTGTTGTAGCTAATGCTATTTCTAGCTGTCCTGTGAGTTCCAAAGAGCTGTTTTGTTTGTGTCGTATTTTTCTGCTGAACTGTAGGAAGGTGAGCTATCAAATCACATCATAAGTGACATGGAGACCTCGTCATGCCGTGCTAACCCGAAGCCTCTGGCCGTGTGATTTCCTCATTAGCTGCATTGCGACTGATGTCATCCCTATCCGGCAGATATGGAAGAACTAAAATGAGTTATTAGCAAGAGATATTATTACCGCCACTCTGTCCATAGACCTGCTTTTAAATTCCCCGCTGATTAGTTGGTGGTTATGTAACCGACCGTAGTGCGAGGACGAGAAATGAACAGTGAAGGAGGGAGAACGAGAGAGAGAAAGGGGAGGGGCTAAAACGAAGAAATATGAAACTGCCTAAAGACACGATACATTAATACAAGATGGGGAAGCAAAAATCACAGTAAACCACCTCAGTACGCCATTTTAGTGTTTATGTACATGTAATAAAACGAGGACGTTTGTGTGACCTTAAAAGGTGACCTTAAAAGGTAATGAACTCTTTCAAAGGTCTACGAATCCCACCCTCCCCCTCTCCTCCACCTCCCCCATCTCTCTCTCTCTCTCTCTCTTCCTCCTTCGTCCTCTTTCCCTGTAGTGTGGTCGGTCATTCGCATGACTGCCCGCCTGAGCGAGGCTGCGTGATTCACTGCTCATTGCCCTGACGACTGCAGCAGGCCATCCCATCCGGCTCTTACCCAGGTGGCCCTGCCCCCTCTGACACCTCTCACACACAGAGCCACACACACGCGCGCCTGCACTCCGTAAACACTCCTCCTCATGTCGAAGGACAAAATGGGCTCCACCACTTAGCAATGGAGTCCTGCAAGGGCCGTCTCCTCCGGGCGTCTGACATCACACCTGTCTTATCCGGAGACGTCCTCCTGCGGAATGTGCTCGGGCGACATCTGCAGAGCTATAAATCTGTCATCAACACATCAGGTAGCTCAACAGCGCCCTGCTGGACTCTCATTAGGAGCAGATAACATTAGGGGAGGGGAGAGGCAGGTCAGAGAGCCTCGCAGGGCTGCAAGCTGGTGACATCACACACAGTGCTGTACCTCCCATCTCTCTGGGGCCTGAGCATGTGTGTTCACAGGGCTCTCTCTCTTTCTCCCTCCCTCCCTCCCTCCCCCTCTCCCTTCCTCCCTCCCTCTCTCCCTCTCTCCCTCTCAGTTACTGAGCTCATACAATTGAGCAAAGCCTGCCGCAACGAGACACACACGCAAGCAGGCACGCACACACACACAAAGGCACGCATGCACGCACACACACTCACACACACACACACACACACACACAGAGGGAAAGGCGGAGAACGCAGAGTGAGAGTGAGAATGATTGCTGCAGTGCTCAGCTGATCCTGTGTTGTCACACACACACACACACCCCAAACACACACACGCATGTGTTTGCATGCACACAAGATCAGGCACAGTATACCACAGGGATTAATATTAAAGTAAGCAAAGTATACCACAGCTCCACAAATTCATAATTAATCAGCAGACTTGCATGTGGGACTGTGGGCATGCTGGGTGATAATTCCAGTGTTACAAAACCACAAATTCACTACCATTTATGGTAAGTGTGGACTGATGCCCAATGACTGTAGTGTTAAATGCATCAGTGCTGGATAGTTTCACTGGTCCAGTTTCTCAAGCCATTCACAATCATCATGAAAAGAAACATGTCGCCTTGCACTTAAACGGAACATGATTTAAATATATTACAGAGTCATGTTTTATGCTGCACCATAGCCTGGCCACCATAAACCGCTTTTTTAGGCTGACTCTCTCCATCTACCACACCCCAACACCACCCCCCTGCACCACCCCCCTGCACTGATGCTGCAGTACTGTGACTCGTCGCTCATGTAACCTACATCCTCTGCTACGTGCTCCATATACTGCTCTCAACATCCTAGACTGGGAGTCCTGTGACACCAGCCTCTTTCACACACATACATACACACACACACACACAAACTGGAAATACAGAGTCATTAATCACATGCACGATAAGTCCACAAGGGGAATCTCTTGGTCTTCCGTCTGGGTTCTTTACACAACGAGACAATTATTACTGCTGTCTGCACCTCACTGCATTGTCCTGCATCAGGACTCTTTCCTACTGCGTCCCTGAACAGACAAATGAGCTGTGAGGTCCTGTGGACCCCTGGCCGCCTCCCCCCCTCTGGCTCCTGCACTTACCCACATACATGACGCCCTCCTTGGTCTTGAGCGCTGCCTCCTCCACCCCAGCTTTGGTCTTCTCGGCAGCAGCCACCACTCCCTCCTTAGCCATGGAAAATCCCTTCATTAGTACATCCATCCTGGATGCTGCGTACACCGTCGATGCTCTCGAACACAGCCCGGGCCTGATGGAGCAGGAAGGATCTGGAGGAGTTCTCTGTGCGAATGTGTGCGCGAGTAGGAGTGCGACTGCGAGTGTATGTGTGTGTGTGCTAGAGCGTGAGAGGATGTAGGTGTGTAAATATCTCAGAGGGAGAATGAGAGAGGATTACACAGTGGTTCTACGCTCAGATGGAAGTACACTGTGGCACTGTCGGGAGAGGCAGCAGAGGACTGAATACGAGAGAGTGAGGGAGGAAGGGAGAGAGAAAGAGAGAGGAAGAGGGAGGGGGAGAGCACGAGAGAGAGAGAAGGGGAGGGAGAGAGAGATGGAGAGAGAGAGAGAGAGAGGGAGGAGGAGAGAGCAGGACAGGATGCGGAGACACAGAACCTGGATGCTCCATCGCATTTAAGTCGTGTTGCGGCTACTGCGCATCCCCCTTTTTCAGGCTCACGCTGAGATGCACAAACACTCTCACACAGAGAATTAAAGCTAGTTATATATTTCATTGTAGATTATTAAGATTACTTATCAAACCTTTTCTATTCCCATATTGTTACTCAGATCTGTGATCCTTCTATCAGCCACGTTTATAAATGTTGTTTTATTTGTCACATTTGTGCTCATTGTGTCATAAAGGGGCAATTAGGATCATTTCCAATATTCTCCTAGAGAGTGAAATCTTTCCTAGAGAGTATGTGGTTCAGATTTCACGTTACAGTGCATTACTGTATGATGCTTTAGTTTATTCGGCTTAGAGTTTTTACTGAAAAGGCACTGCTTATAAGATAAGACAAAGGCTAAGTTAAGTCCTGGATGATGTCAGACATGTCTTAAAGGCTGCAAGAAAAAAAGCTGAATCATTCCCCTTTATTCTAGGGAAAGATATGGCCATACAGCAAGAATTCCTATTCACAATGCACAGGTTTCTGGCTGGGCACTGCAAAACAGCCATCCTCTTGGTCATAGCTGATTGGTTCATGGCTGGTGGATTGATGATTTTTACAGAATCTGATTGGTGAGGCGGAAGCAGGGTATTGTCCCTTGAGTCCTGACAGGTGGAGGGATCACTGACGTCAGCAGATGGGTCTTCTCCACCACTCTAGACATATCCTCTCCCCAATGCATCCAGGAGGGTCAGTCTTACAGATTTAGTTCCGACATGTTATTCTAGCCACCAGGACTTATAAACTCAAACACACCAAGTAAAAGCAGATGAAGCACGATGCATTTCCGCATCCTTATCTGATCAACCCTTCTTCTCCAGGAGCAGACACCATTGTCTTCTTCCCCTCCACACTCTTCCTCTGTGCTTCCGTCTGCCAGGGCTCACAGGAGGCAATGAGCTTCTGAACCTGCTGGACTCTCAGGTAAATGCCAACACTACTTTTGCAGACACCAGGTCATTTGCAAAGCTGATCCAAAGACATGTGGGCAAAGTGTTCCCCATAACCAGTCTCTAACCAGTCATTTTCAACCATCAACAACCCATAGGTACAGGTACACGGAGGAGACAGAATTACGCCAGGCTTGCCACGTTCAACCAATCAGTGTTTGCCATCCCACAATGAAACTGGACTGAATCCAAATGCTATTACAGAATTCAGGATCACTGAGACTGGTGGAATCTAAACAATTACAGCTGTAAACACTGGTAGTTTGAAAAGCTCAAATAAAAATGACCACACTGAAGTGCACAGAAGCCCATTCGTCTCCTGTCAGCCTGTCACCAGTGGCACTGGGCCCAGCTCTGAGCTCTTACATCCTGCAGAAATCTCTCTTTCCACGAAAGAAGTGTAGGAAATGTCCATTTGGCCCTAAGCAGGAGATGCTTCTTGCATGTGATCACTGCCAGCAGTACAATGGTTAAGTAAGCCTGTCTGACCCAGGCCTCCACAGGGATAGAAGAGCAACGATGGCTGAAAATGCCTCATCCTGCAGAAGATCATGGGGTGTTGAACGTGAGCCATTCTTTCCTGCCGAGCACCCATACACTGTGTAGACACATGCCACAGACAGGAAGGTCTAGATCGGTGTACGGGAAACATTGTGGCCCCGTGAGGGTGTGTGTCCAGCCTTGGGTATCTGAAGGAGCGTCTGGCCCCACGTTTGTTGTCACAGCTGGGTCACGTGTCATACGGCAGACAGGGGGTCAGGTCACTGTGGCTCTGAGGACCTCTGTTCTGCACACTGGTGTGAAGAATCCAGCCTTTCCTGTGCTTAGCCAGACATTATGTGTACATGTACGTAAAGCTCCGTCTAGCCGAGGCCACCCCTCGTGCAGGCAGCCTTCGGCCTCTTCACTGCTGCCATGTTTTCTCTTCAGTCTGAGATAGAGCAGCTGATGGTTGGCACTTCTATGAAGGGCTCTGTGGTTTGAAATGGGGTCAGCGCCAAGAACAAGGCCCTGTGTGTGTGTGTGTGTGTGTGTGTGTGTGAGTGAGAGAGTACACTCACTTATTACTCAGCACACAAACATTAAACCAGGACTTCAGTCATGGCAAATATTCATGAGATTTACCCCGTTTAACATGGGGACGCTTAAAAAGCTTGGACAGAATTAGAACACATGTATTTAATTTAATGTATCTAAATTGAAAGCACAGAAATGGCTCCCCAGCGTGCAGGATGCAAGACATTAAAGCATAAGCTTAACGTTTGCATCTCCTGCCAGAGGTCTGATGAGAGGCTGAGGAGGGCATGCATGCTTGTGTTTCACTCCAGACTGCCGTCAGTGTCAATATATACTGCAACACTGTTTTATTGTCTCATCCTCTCCAAGCCTCTCACAAGCCAGATATATCCAGCAGCCAGCCCATTTCCTTCAATTGTTTGAGGGCGTGATAATGTCAAGGGAGAGGAGGGGGTGAGAGAGGAGAGGGGGAGAGAGGGAGTGAGAGAGGAGAGGGGGAGAGAGGGAGTGGGCTCAGGGAAGGTGGGGACAGAGGAACTTTGGTAAGTTCACTCAGACTTTGTAAGAGAAGAGGATACATAGAGAGAGGAAGGGAAGAGAGAGAGGGAGAAAGAAAGAAAGAGAAAGAAAGAGAGGGAGGAATCACTTTGTTGAGGTGTTTCCAGGGCTGTTCGAAGCTGCGCCTAAAACAAACATCTGTGGGAAGCCGCCCAGCACCCAGAGCTGATGCAGCTGTGTGTTAGCAACATGGTCCTCATACTCGTGGTGTCAGTGCAGCCTCTGTTGGTGGTTTTACTACTGAACGTGGTGCCCTGCCATGGTGAACTGAGGGCCCGGGACCCCGACGTGGGCGAGGGGCGAGTGGGCACCTTCGGCCCGGCTCACTGGCCCACAACGCACGGAGGCCCCAGCGCGGGTGGAGCACTGCAGCCTCCAACGGGCACGTCCGCACAGCTTTTGCTGCACTGGAGAGGGAGTTCACCGCTGGCCACCAGGGCAGGGTAAGTTCAGCCTTGATGCATCACAAACTCCAGAGTGGTAGAATGGCTACAGCATGATGCAGCAAACACCAAGGTCACCAAGGTCACGGGTTTGATTCCCACAGAGTGTATGAACATGTATTTAAGTTGCTTTGGACAGCAATCTTGGGTAAGAGCATTGCTACTGTTGTTAAAATATCATACATGTGTGAAAAATCTAGCATCATGCTAAACATTATACAGCCTGTTATATAATGAAACTTCATCTTCAGTGGTGGAAGAAAAAAATTCCAATAAGGTTTGTGGTTTGACCAGTGAGTATGAAGACCTCGAGTGTGTGGAGATAAACATGGCTGTTCAGTGGTCTATAGACACACTATAGCCCTTATGAGTCTCAGCTGGTTGTTTCAGAACACACACACACGCAGACACCTCTCAGTGCTGTGGGGGAGGGGGGGTCTCTACACTGGGCATGCTCAGTACAGCACAGCAGGGGGGGGGATGGGCGAGAGGCAGGTACTGATGCAAAAGCCCAGCACAAACAAGAGGACCTGTCCAAACATGACTCCTGAACAAGGGCCATGGATATAAAAAGGCAGTCTATAAGGACAGATTAACGATAAAAGAAGACAGAGATGAAAGGAGTGAGAATTAAAGAGATATCCTCAGATAAGGGATATACAGGTGTGGGCAAAATGCCAGACAAAGGAATACAGCACATAAAAAACAGGAGAGAGGGGCATTAGGAACAGGAGACAGAGCACAAGACAGTCCTTTGTTAAGAATCTCACAGGGGGAAAGGAATGTGTGCATAAGAATCCAATTTATTGTGAAGTGCAACACCGACCAAAATAAGCAGCCTTCACGGACAGGTTCACAGACGCGGTTCAGGTTCACAGACGTGGGTCTGGTTCACAGACATGGCTCATACGTGTCCATCGTGTTTACTCTCAGGAATCTTCAGAGAGGCTTCAGCCACAGCGTTCCTGTTCTCCAGTTTATCAAACACCAAAACATGAACTCCCCTCCGGTTCTTTCGCTAATGTTTTACATCTGAAGGTACACTGCACATCACTCTAAGGACAGACTGTCCCATCATGGTAAAATTAGCCGAGCACGTCTAGGACTTTGTGCTGGGCCTAGACCGAGTCCGTGATGACTAGCGACAGGCTTGCACAGGACGCGAGTCAAGGTGGTAGATAGCAGAAATGGAAATACCCACTTTAAATAAAAAAATCTTTGATGTCTCTGTGAAGAATACAGTAAAACAGAGTCTATATCAAAGTATCTGGAAGTTGCACATACTGCTATCTGAGGTAAGAGTCCATTCATATTTGAGTATTTACCCGTCCAGTGTGTCAGTATTGGCTGTGGGAAAGAAGCTCTGTAATTAGGAGCAGTTTGAGAGAGTGTGGGTGGCTGGTCTTAACTTCCTCTCACTGTCACAGCCTATTGTGCACAAAGATGGATCTTCACCATTCTGTTCCTTAGCTGAAACGCCATGTGTCTCCTGACCTATATGAATTGTGTGCTGTAGGGAAGAGGAAAAGAGAGGGATGGGGAGAAGACAGGAAGAGATGTTCAAAAACACTAAAAACTGGAATTTGTTTTCTGAAAATGGAATAAAGCTACCTCCAAGCTTTGGTACACGTACCTGGCATATAAAACTCTCTAGCCCTTGTTAGACATGCCTCTATTATAGATATGTTTTATAGGCGCAATATTCCAATCAACCTGGACGTGTGGGGAAACTGATCACTGATAGTACCTATGCAAAGCATTTCTATTAATATAATCATTCATTCATTATCCGTACCGCTTATTCCCGCTAGTCGGGGTCACGGGGGGCTGGAGCCAATCCCAGCATCTCCAGGTGAAGGCAGGGTACACCATGGGCAGGTCGCCAGTCCACCACATTCTATTAATACATATTTATAATAAATTGGATGGTGCCACTAGTGAGCGTAATGTGCATTATCAGAATAGTTTACCAAAGACAGCTTTGTTCACATAAAGACTGGGATTATGTTCGTAATTCCTGCGACACTCACTGACATTTTAGATATGTCCTCTCTCCCTCTGAGATATATATAAATCAGCATGGAGCAAACAGATGCTCTCTCAGTACGTCTTTCTCGCCGAAAGCTTGAAGGTCAGGAGTCAGAAGGAAAACACCTTGCTGCGAGTCCCTCTCGCGTGGTGCGTCTCTCCTCATCGCGCCACTCTCATCTCCCTCTCGCGTGGGGCGTCTCTCCTCATGTCGCCACTCTCATCTCCCTCTCGCGTGGGGCGTCTCTCTCTCATCTCCCTCTCGCGTGGGGCGTCTCTCCTCATCGCGCCACTCTCATCTCCCTCTCGCGTGGGGCGTCTCTCCTCATCGCGCCACTCTCATCTCCCTCTCGCGTGGGGCGTCTCTCCTCATCGCGCCACTCTCATCTCCTCTCGCGTGGTGCGTCTCTCCTCATCGCGCCACTCTCATCTCCCTCTCGCGTGGGGCGTCTCTCCTCATCGCGCCACTCTCATCTCCCTCTCGCGTGGTGCGTCTCTCCTCATCGCGCCACTCTCATCTCCCTCTCGCGTGGTGCGTCTCTCCTCATCGCGCCGCTCTCATCTCCCTCTCGCGTGGTGCGTCTCTCCTCATCGCTCTCATCTCCCTCTCGCGTGGGGTGTCTCTCCTCATCTCCCTCTCGCGTGGTGCGTCTCTCCTCATCGCGCCACTCTCATCTCCCTCTCCCTTGGGCTCCATGTTGTTTTCTCCATCCAGGAACTGGTGTGCGTTTGTTCATCGCCGCGTGCTCACCGTGGCCGTGCTCTGCGGCACTGACGACTACCCGCCGAAGTCCGCGACCCCTTGCCCTGGCCGTGACCCCGGGCGCCAGATGACGTGGTGAGTCCAATCAGCCTCGTCCCCTGCTGCAGTTACAGTGTGAATGGCCCGGTGTTCGTGTCATGCATAAAGCTTGTGTCGGGTGACTGTTGGTGTTCAGGCCTGCGTCGTCTTCACGTCCAGCGTACAGGCAGACAAAGAGGATCATCACCGCACTCCACTGGAAGTGCTGCTCAGGCTATGGAGGTTCCGACTGTCAAGAAACAGGTGCAGCACAAGCATACGTATCTACACCCACATACAGCAGGGATTATGGATTATGGCATCATCCATTATTGTAGCACCACAGATTATTTGGACCGTTTTTAAAGTAGTTATAATGCATTTAGCCTATACAAATGTTTTCTCCAGTTTAATCCTTACCTAACACCGCATCACTGTGAATATGTTGCCTGCCTCTCTACCCTGCACAGTAAACGCTAGAGAGGGAGAAAGCCAGGCCAGTGAAGAAGACACAGGAGAAGCAAATGTGGAAGCTTCTGGAGTTGAGGACAGAGGCAAGTTTAGAACAGGCAGCAATGCTTTCACCTTTGAACTCTCACCCATAATGCATCGGCCACCCATCAGCCCTTTGTTTGCTCTTCTTTCCAATAATGTTCAGGCTCTGACAAACAAAAGAAAATACCCAGCTTGCATCTGGCTCCGTGAGGGGGTGTCCTCAGACAGGAAAGGCAGCTGCTGTCTGGGTATTTGGACATAGTGTGGCCAGAGTAAACAAGGGCAACATACCAGAAAAATAAGGATGGTTTAAAAAGGCATCATCAGCTTTCCTATGGACTGTAAATATGACACGTTCATGGCTAAAATAACAGGCATGAAAAACATTTCCCAGGGCTACAATTAAAAATGGGACTCCATGCCTGTTTCCAGTGTGGGACGGTAAAACAGTCACTTAAATAGTACCACATAAACAGCTCCTCCACAGAAAGAAATAACTCATTTCTCAGTATGTGGCAGTATAACCGACTTATGGCAAACACTGCAGCAAATGCTGATCAAGCATTCTTATTGGTCAGAGTGTACTGTTAAATTCTACAGCAGATTTATAGAAAACACTGCAGCAAATGCTGATCAAGCCTTCTTATTGGTCAGACTTTGTTGCTAAAAACCTGATGACAATTAAAAAATTGAGAGACTTTGTTGGGATTTTCGCTAGGACATATTTAGTGAAGTGTGAATTTCATGCAGCATCAGCACAACATGAATTAAGTCAGGGAGGTAATGTGGATTTGCTCCTGGAAGGGCAGTAGAGAACCAGCATGTCAGAAGTGTCACAACAAAGATGTGGATGTCAAATGCTATGAATTGTGTTTACCACAACTGGCCCATTTCATTGTTTACATTAGGATTTTCTACCATTTTCCTTCATAAATAGTAAAAATTAAAAAAATGTCTAGAACTCTAAGGGTATATTTTTGGTATTTTGGTCTTTCTTTCCTTACTCCCAGTCTATGTGCCCTGTAGGGGTGAGGACGGAGGATGCCTTGCTGCAGGGGACAGCGTGGGAGGACAGTCCTGGCCAGGAGTCTCCCCATGGACCTTCACTTGCAGCCCCAGCACTCTTTGGTAAGAGATGACTCACCCATGCAAGCAGACGCCATCTTAATCAATTTGCTGCATGTGAAAAGGATGTGCATAAACACGGCAAAGTGTTGAATCAGTTTCACTGCATAACTGTGTACTGGGGTCATCCATGTAAGGGAAAAAACGCTTCTATTGCCCGTGTAAAAGTTTTCCAACATTCCTTTGTGCTGAAAGAACCTCAAGAAGTGAAGCAAATCAAACTGCTGCTTGTTTTATCGACAGCAGCAAAAAAAGTGCTCATATTTGAGGCAGCACTGAAGCTGAAACTTCCGAGCCTATTTGTGTCCCGAGTTACAGAACCAGAACGCCATAAAGTCCAGTCTTCTTAGGAGAGACTGTGATGATGCACTGTAACAAAAACAGCAAGGCACAATCAACAATGCTTTAGCTAAAACCACTACACGTGCAGCAGAAGCACAGTGCATCTCCTGCGGTCCCCCTCCATGTGAGCAGGACGACTGCATTGCCGACTGCTGTGTTGTTTTAGGTACTGGTGGAGCAGCGTGGCCCAAGCCTCCTCTGCCCTTCATGGACTCGGCCAGTCTCCTGGCAGTCCATCAGGGGTTCGCCGCCATGATGACCCGCCTTCAGCCAGTGCTGGACACCTTCAATCGCAGCCTGGTGCGCTTGTCCACGGAGGTGGAAGCGATATCCGTGGACCTGCAGAAACTCCGGCAAGACCAGGAGAACGAGATGCCCCACGGCAGACAGGCCCACAGAGGGACGATCGAAGAAAAGCTAGCAGACAGTTTTGAACAGATACGGAAAATACAGGCCCAGCTGAACATGCAGGAAAAGAAGACACAACAAACCGTGCAATCCCAGCAAGCCTTGCTGCAGCAGAACCTGACGAACCTGAAAGAGGACATTGACCATCATATCGATCAGAGCAACGAGGATATACAGGTACCTCACAACTAAATACTGTAATTCACCACTAAACAGCCTTCTAACCTAGGGTTTACCTATAAGACAGTAAAATATTTTAGTGTCTAAGTCTATATTTGTTTTCTTGTCCTTAGGGGAGTCTGCAGTCTCTGACTGCATCAGTGGAACAGATTCGACTTGGTCAGGAAAGGCTAGAGGGCTTGAGGCAGGGGGAACGTCCCCTCTCTGGCCCTCCGACGGAAGTCCAGCCAGAGTTGGAGTCCAGTGCGAGGGATGCCATCAGCAGGCTGGACGAGAAAGTGCTGAACAACACCATGCAGCTCGGTGCTCTGTCCGAGAACTCCAGACACATCGCTGGCACCACCCGGAACCTGGAGCGTGGCCTGCAGAACCTGAGCCAGATCCTGGACCGGGTCAGCTGGGACTCAGAGGTGCGCTTCGCCGAGGCTGGGCTAGAGGTGGAGGCAGTGCGTGTGGCTGCCATGAGCAGCATTAATGAAGTGGGTGCTAATCTCAGCACACAGGCCAATCAGCTGAGAGAGCTAGAACTTTATGTGGACAGTCTTTATCAGAATCTCCAAAGCAATGGGCCAAGTCCAACGGAGGAGACTTGCAGATGTAAAGAAATCCGAGATTCTTTGGTTAGGCTGGAGCAGGAGATGGATAATGTCACCCACTTGGCCAGAGAAAACAGATATGCGCTGGAGGACGCTGAAGCAAAGAAGGTGCAGGGTGACTGGAACGTGGAACTCGAGGACCTTCATCAGGGCTTGCTGAGTGTGAGGGAGTCACTGGCATTTGAGCAAGCAAAAAGCAGGACTCTTGGTGACGGCGTATCCCAGTTGAAAGCCTTGCTCCTGGGCAACCAAAAGGAGATACTGGAGTTTAAAGGGAGCATTGAGGCCAAGTCAGCTGAAATCAGACATCTCTCTAAATCTTTCTCCTCCCTCCTGAAGGACGCCATTCGCCACTCAGATGTTCTGGAGGTGCTTTTAGGAGATGAGGTCATGGAGTTCTTGAGCTGGCCTGGCAACCAGCAGCATGAACTGTCCATTCCGGCTCTGCTACAGAGGATGCAGCTGCTGCAAGAACGGGTTGAGAGTCAGGAGAGCAGGCTGGCTCCTCTGAGGAATGAAGAGAGAGGTCACATGACCACTGACACCCCTGGGGTATTTTCTGAACATGGTCTAATCAACGAACAGGGGAGGGCCTCTGCAGATCAGCATGACTCTTCAGCAAGTGCATCTGCAAGGGAAGGAGACGGAGACGTCTCAGCCAGCGCCATCTGGATCCTGGGCCGGAAAGTGGAAGAGCTCTCCCACAGGGTCAGCCAGCTGGAAGAGCAACACTGTAACTGCACTGGGCCCCCTAGTGCTGCCACCGTGGAACTGCAGAGAGAAGTAACGTCCCTGCAACGGGCTCTGGGAGATCATCTGAGAATGTTCCAGAATCTGTTCACCTATACAGAAGAGCCATCCAGAAGCCCTCGCAGTCTGAACTTGGATCACCTGTGGGCCATGATTGACGGAAAGGACGGGAGGAGAAAGGTCAAGCGACAGGCGAGCAACAGGCTCTGTAGAGGACGCAGAGGAACAGGTGAGCATCCCCATCGCTCTAAATGAAAAGGTGAAATGATTCTATTAAGCGCCAATGCAATTTGTGTAGGCTGCCATCTTGTGGACAAGAATAAGATTGCAACATGACAAAGCAAATCCGAACATAAAATTCCTTGCTAATGTGCATTTCCTCTCGTCCCATATTTTACTCAGCCGCCACGGGGCCAGCATGCTCTTCTGTGGCGTTCATCGCTGGTCTGGACGACGAGAGGAGTAGGCGGAGCAGGCTCCATTATGAGGTCACTCTAAACCACGGCCACGCCTACAGCCCTTCATCTGGGGCTTTTCATGCCCCTCAGACTGGTGTCTACCTTTTTTTAGTGACATTGGACTTTGAAACGGGCCCGTGCCTGGCACATCTGATGCGCGACTCAATTCCCGTGGCCACCTTCAGGCAGGAGCAGGGCGGGGGAGAGCCCGGGAACAGACCAGTCCTCCTGGAGCTCAGGAAGGGGCAGAGGGTCACGCTGGAGCTCGTTAAAGGAACCCTGAGCCGAGGGAAGCTTAACGAGAACACGTTATCAGGCTTTCTGCTGTTCAACACTGAGGACACAGACCGTAAGCGCGACTAGATCCGTGACCGACTTCCTGGGAAGAAGAAAATCCAGGCTTACCAAATGCAGTACTTGACATCATCTTAACTGTGAGAAAACTGCCAAAGAAACTGACAGTAATATTTAGTAATATTTGGGCTCCCTCTAGGGGCCATTTGTGAAACCGCAACAACAACCAGAGCGACTTACAAGAGCTTTAGTTTTCAACTTAAAATATCCAAAGCAAGAGTCCAACCACACACGTAATGGAGACAGTGCAAGAAACCTGAGCTTGCATCACATGGGGTCATGACGCAGGGCAGAGGTCATCCCCGAAATACTTACCAGCTGTTTTTTTCCCCTTATGAAATCCTTGGATGTCATTCATTCTTGATGCACTAGGATTAACTGCAGTCAGTTGAGTAAAATGTTTTTGTACTATATGTGTACTATAAAATAAGGAAGGCAAAGAAATACACAGCATTCATAAATGGACCAAGGCTGAAAGCTATAGCAAGCACTGACATATTAATAACAGCCAAAAACATGCGTGTGTGACGCTGCCCTTTGGCCGAAGGCCTCCAACATTCTTCCACTCGCTGGTGTCTTAAGCGTTTCCTTTTATTATCGGACACACGGATAACGCTGTGACTGCGTATTAAAATAAGGTCATTTACTTAAAAATTAATACATTGGACAAATTCTGTGTACAGAACAGCTTTTCATGGTAAACATAAGGCACATTTCATAAACCCAAATGCTGTACAAAATATGAACAAAACGTTAATATATTTTAGGCCTAAACAAGTTTCCTTTGCACAATGGACAAGTAAGACATGGACGACCTGTCCTGTAGTGATCTTAGTCATACATGGGAGCATTAATAACAGCTTAACTGGCCTGGGTTGCAATGGACATACCTCAACCAAGGTGAATGCAGTGAAGATGACACCATTTTATCTTTAGTACAATTCATGGGAACACTAGAAGTGATGTGAACATTGAATGGATAAAGTTATATTTACATAGTGCCTTTCAAGGGACCCGGCGCTACAATATACATTACATTACATCTGCTAATGTTGTAAATAAATATTTTGTTATTGTATGTGTGTTCATATTCAGCAAAAACATACCAACCTGTGGGAACTTGTTTAAAGTTTGTAGGCCACAGAAGTATTTCATCCTATAACAGTAACCATTCCTAAATTAAATGTATGTTTTAAACTACTTTATGCTGAAAGGGATTATGAAACTTTTTTTTTTTTAATTACATAAAACAATAGTCAGGTAAGCTTGTGTTGAGCTGCTCAGTGGTATACAGAGTATGCGGGTTTCAGGGACACTGTTCTTAATCATATGCATTCTTTCTCTTGCCACAATAATTCAGTCAACATGACATGATTAGAATAAATAGAACATGCATTTGTATTTTCTATCCCATTACATATTTACGATACTCCAGACTAAAGTAATCAGTCACTCGAGTTTCCCAAAATCTCTGATGAGCTCAAATTCATGGTAATTAGATCTGATGAGACGAGAATCCTTTCTGACATGTATTAATGTGTCCTGGTGGCGAGACGAATAGAGGGGGCGGGGTTACATGAATAGAGGGGGCGGGGTTACACGAGGAGCGGCCCCGTGGCCCGAGGGGCCTGTTGTTGCTGCAGCTTAATGGATGTGGATCAGAAGCTCACACACAACAGCTGCTGACTGCAGTCTAATGTCTGAGCCCGTCTTGCAGTGAGGACAGTGTCCGCGTGTCCTGCGTTTAGGACAGTGGAAGGACGGCACAGTGTAGTGACCCTCCAGTGCTCTCCACTGGTCACTTCAGCCAACTCTCTTCTTTCCTTCTGCTGTGCGGGAAGAGCGTTAAACACACCCATCTTGTTAAATGCACACATATATTCTTCACAGGATGATTTCTGAAATATCCGAGTAGTTTATGGGGAGTGTTTACTTTATCTAGGATCATACGGGACGCAAACGTTCACTACACTGGCTGCAGGAGGAGTGGCATCCAGAAGCACGTAGTCTTGGCGCACGTGGCCTCGTCGTCACACGTGGCAGCACAATGCAAGCAGCTGGCTGGATAATAATCGGCACCAAAAAAAAAATACCTCCTTTCAGACACGTGTCTCTCTGAGCTGAGCGGGATGGGACAGAGGGAGGGATGGAGAGAGGAAGAGAGTGAATGAAAAGCAGAGCAAATCCTCAGCCTTCTCCCAAATGTTTCTTCACTGTGTTCACTGACTGCTCCCTCCCCATCATGCGCGCCATAAATACTCGGCTTTCACAGAAAGCAGCACTTTCATTTGGCGGTTCTCTCCCAATTTACGAGTGCCCGAAGTCAAGGAACAGGGGATGGGTGATGGATGGATGTGTGTGAGTCACAGCCTCAAGTGTTTAGGATCTGCCAGAGAGCAGACTTTGCAGCTGTGACATAGCACTTACTGTCCAGCAGAGGGTGCTACAAAGACACTACAGTGCTACAGCAACGGGATATAGGTTCGTAGCAAGAGGGAGGTTCTCCGCGCTCGAGACTGTGAGCTGAACCAATTAATTGTTATATGGACGCATGACTGTTTCGAGGGAGTCTGTTTTTCCCCCTCTACCACCGGGGGATGCGTGGAGGAAGCTCGGCTCAGATCTTTATGTCCTGCGACTCCACCATCTTGGCAAGCGTTTTCTTCACTCGGAGGGCGGTGAGGCGAGAGGCAGGATTTGGGGCCCAACACTCAGACATCAGCTTCAGTACGGCTCGGAGACACTGCATGAGAAGAGAGGGGGATGGAGACACGCAGAGAGGGGGATGGAGAGACAGAGGGAGGTATATGAGAGAGAGAGAGACAGAGGGAGATATATATATATATATATATATATGAGAGGGGGGGGGAGAGGGGGAGAGAGAGAGAGAGGGTGAGAGAGAGGGAGAGAGAGAGGGAGAAAGAGAGAGGGAGGGAGAGAGAGAGAGAGTCCCATGAGCCACTCCGCCAGCCCACAACTTCAACTCTGTATGTGAACAGAAAAGCAGCACGTGTGAGTCCGTTACCTCATCACTGTTCCAGCGGTTGGAGACCGTGGGGCGCACACCCTTAACACACACCACCTCTCTCATGTCCTCGTAAGACGGGTCTGAAGGAACAACGTCCCAGTATGGAAGCTGGTACTCTTCCGCAATGCCTGCAGAGTCACGAGAACAGCGGTAAGGCTGATGTTTGCCCACTGTCCACAAGGGGGAGCTGTAGTGAAGGTTCAGCATCATGCAGCAGAGAGTCGCTGAAGCACACAGATGCGGACACGCAGACACGCAGACACATGCATAGCACACACGCAACGCACCTCCTGTCACACAGCGCCGGGCCATCTCCCAAACCACCAGGCCGTAGCTGTAGATGTCGGCCATGATGTAGGCCTGGAAGTGGTTCTTATTCAGAGTCTCGTCCAGCACCTCGGGGGCCATGTACCGCCGCGTGCCCATCCGTGTACTCAGGGGAACGTCCACGTCGTTGGTGTCACTGGAAAACGCAGGGGAAGCGCAGGTAAGACAACACAGCCGTTAATGCTGCTTCCACGGAAACAAAAGGAATTGATGATGGTACGTTAAAATCTCATGGGGTCTGACCTGAGGCTCACGTGACCATTTATTTCACAAACACTGAGATGTGAATAACAATCCTGCAGGTCAGGTCAGAGACGCACCAGCGTGCACGTGTGCCCGTCTGTGAGTGAGGTCAGAGACGTACCACGTGTGCCTGTGTGTGAGTGAGGTGAGAGTGAGGTGAGTGAGGTCAGAGACGTACCACGTGTGCCTGTGTGTGAGTGAGGTGAGAGATGTACCACGTGTGCCTGTGTGTGAGTGAGGTGAGAGATGTACCACGTGTGCCTGTGTGTGAGTGAGGTCAGAGATGTACCAGCACGTGTACCTGTTGTATTTCACCGCCAGGCCCAGGTCAGCGATGCAGCAGGTGCCGTTCTTCTTGATGAGGATGTTCTTGCTCTTGAGGTCGCGGTGGGCGATGGCCGGCTTGCCCTGCGTGCCGTAGATCTCCGTGTGGAGGTGGCACAGGCCGCAGGCAGCCGAGTAGGCTAGCCGGAGCAGCGCCTGTGTGTCCAGGGTGGTGAACCTCAGGTAGTCGTACAGGGAGCCGTTCTCGTGGTAGTCCGTGATGAGGAAGAGCTGGGTGAAGGCCCCCGTGCCCTTAATGTCAGCCGCGATGAAACCTGGAGGAGGGAGAGGAGCAGTGGGCCTTCAGTCACATACACACATACACAACACACACAAACACATAACAGGAGTTCTCAGCTCTGCTCCTGATTGGGAATCTGATTGAACAGCAGGCAGAGGCTTCTAGTGTGTCAGACGGGTTTGAATGCACAGGCCAGTCATACCCAAGATGTTCTCATGTCTCATCAAGACAGTCTGGTAGATCTCGGTCTCACGGAACCAGCTGGCCTCCTCGCGGGTGAAGAACACCTTCACCGCCACCTTCTCCCCTCTCCAACGGCCCAGCCACACCTCACCATAGCGGCCCTTCCCGATCTGACGCACCATCTGGATCTGCTTAGCGATAGTGCGCTGGACCTGGGAACAGGGCGGGCAGGAATGTTCGGTTACAGTAGGGGCCCTCGGATACGCTGGGGCGAATGGACCAGACTTAAGCTGGATGCCCAAAATAAAATGTTATGTAACTGTTTAGCTAAAACTCACAAACTACACATACTACAAGGGCAATTCAGAAGGCATTTAAACATTTTTTTAGGGTGGTCCTTTAAGGTGGTAAATGAATGCCTAAAGACCTTGTTTCACCCTGACTGAATGCTTTAACCATGAAAAACGGTACAAAGGACAAAAACAGTAACAAAGCAGCCTAAAACACAATGAAAAGCATGGTGAGCTTTCTACCAGCAGGGGGAGCCCTGAGCCAGAGCCCGTGCTGGACTGGCTGATGAGGTCTTTGAGGGACTCTCCTGCTGGGATGAAGGCCTCGTCCTGCTCCAGGTCTCGGTGGTAGCGTCTCCGCTCCGTCTGCAGCTTATACCTAAGCAAACACACAGAGGCTATGGGACCACCGCAATGGGACCACCGCGTGGAGCTACCCTGCCTTTGGCTGAGGCCTTCAGCGATGACGCCTGCTGTCGCTTATCTCGCACAGTCCCACACATGCGCTTTTTGAACTGGTGCCGCTATCGTTTTTATGGTCGGTCGGCCTCGTGTGCCTTCGCTGGGCGTGTCTGCAAGTCTCTATAAACGCCGCGACTTTATCAGCATGTGCAGCTATGTTTAAAAAAAAAGAAAAACAACATTTCCTCACCTGTAGTAACACACAATAGTGACTGCAATGAGAGTGAAGCAGCACACCGTCATGGAGATGAGGAAGGCAAGCCAATGGGCACTCACAAACCACTCATCTGTGAGGGGACAGAGGCACACACGCCATTAACACAGCAAGACGACATTCAGAGCAGCCGTGGGTCGTGGGGCGGGCCAGGGGCGGGCCAGAGGCGGGTGGGGACACCACACACTCACCCGGGGCAGCAGGGGGCAGTGTGGGCTGCAGGTCTTGGTTGCAGAAGTCCGTGGAGCAGCACTCGATGGTCCGCCTGGGCTGGGCTTTGGCAGAGTCCTGCAGAACACAGTGGGCCGTTCGTCAGCATCCGCACGTGCTCAGTGTGAACTCAGCAGCACACACAGAGGGGTGGGGGGAGGGGTGAGAGATAGGGGGAGGGGAGTGTATGCCCTGGGCAGGTTGTGCTTACCTTGCACTGGAAGTGGGATCCTTCATATTTCACGCAGCCAGACGTGAGGACAGCCTCACCGTGCTCGTCTAGTTCCACAATGGCAAAGCACTGCCCGTTGGTCCTGTACACACACACACACACACATCATCATCATCCTCCTCTACAGGCCACACAGTTACGAGTTGACCAGAGAGGGTGTGCGAGGGCCATGTGGGGGGGCCGTGTGCGAGGGCCATGCGGGGCGGGAGCAGAGTCCCGTGAGAGCTCCACTCACTTGCAGGTGTTGTTGATGGCGTCGTCGGGGCAGTGGCCCAGGCAGTAGCACGTGAGGAAGCGCTCGGCGTCCTCGGGAGCCACGGTGGAGCCGTCGGCCGCCGGCGAGCGTCTGGCCTCCGAGCGCTTGGCCTCAGAGCCGTGCAACATGTAGTCTGGGTTCTGTCCACCTGGAGACCAACCGGACAATTACGCACTCTGAAGGGTGCAGGATTACAACAGGAATTCAAAATGTCGGAATACAAAAAATGTTCAGGTTTATTGTGTTCTGTTTATTTTTATGTTTAATGTTGTAGTCTGTGTTAGTCTGCAGACTGTTAGAGTGGTCTGTCTTCTGTTAGGGTAGTCGGTCTTCTGTTAGGGTAGTCTGTCTTCTGATTAGTCTATCATGTGTATTATGGTAGTGTGTGGTAAAAGAGTCTATACTATAGAGTCTATAGAGTCTATACTCTGCATTAGGAAGGAAGTGGGGTGTTTACATTCAATCGCTGTGGTGAACACCCAAGCAAATAAACTAATGTATTCACCATTTTTGTTGTAAGGTCTTGCAAGTCCTAACCAGCCAACACAGGACAAATTCCAGAAGTAGAAATTCCAAATAAACCAGTGGTTTAGAATATGAAAGTCCATAATCAGACATATTCAAATCGGCTAGCCAAGAGGCACTCGGCCATAAAACCTTCATTTCAGAACACAAGAGTGAAGCGCCAGCAGCCATATCCCTGCGAACGGAGAGGCGTGTTCTCCATTACAGCTCCACAAAAATAAAATCGCACAAAGCATCTCACTCAAACCCACGGCAGGCGCCACAGCATGACCAAAACAAACTCCCCGACTGCGAGTACGACACGGAGATAAAGACCCAAACAGGAACAAAGGAGAGGAACAAACATGGCCGTCTGAGGAGTGTAACCTGACCTGCGTGGGCGCGTGCGTGCGCGCGTGCGTCCCAGACAGGGCGCGTACTTCCCAGGCACAAAGGCTCCAGTGTTGAGCTGCCAGGCTCCTCGGTCCCGTCTGCAGGTGGAGACAGGCCCGCCGGGGGCCCCAGCTCCGTCACAACAAGCCCTGTGGCAGCAGAGCTCGCGCTGGTGTTCAGCCCAACACCGCATTCCACACCCCCACGCTCCCCTGCGCCCGGGTCCGAACACACTGCACAGGAGGAAGACGAGACGCGCAGGCCGTCCGCGCAAATCGCGGTCAAACCTCTCCCAGCAGGGACGGAGCAGAAGTCGAGGGTGGAGGCGCTGGAGATGGAGGACACGCTGTGGCTGTAGGCGGCTGGAAACGCGCATTAGCGCTGATACCAGGCAGGGTGGAGTCCCCCAGCAGCCTGGGTGGAGTCTCCCAGCAGTCTGGGTGGAGTCTCCCAGCAGTCTGGGTGGAGTCTCCCAGCAGTCTGGGTGGAGTCTCCCAGTCTGTATATCCAGTGCTGGAGTCAGGGACACAACACGCTTTGAACTCGGACCACTGATAAGAGCACGAGAAATAGCAGGGCCTGAAACGTTCTGTTCGCACACCCACTGTAATCAACACAGACCCTTGCTCTGCTGGTGCAATAAATATTATTCAGTTACAAATAGAAGACACGTGGCAAAGGGAATATTTCACAGACGAAGGCACAGACTCCCAAACATGTCGGCAGAGGCGCACAGCACACACACTGCTTTGTGTTTGAGAACGTGTCAGAGTGAGAGAGATACAGAGAGATTAAAAAAAAAACATAGAGGGGTGAGCAAACCTTGCTGGCACACTGATAAATAGGAAATGACCTCTGTGTCCCACAGTCTCTGCTCTCTGCTACACTCAGCATCTTATGTTCCAGAAATCAATCAACCCGTAGAGTCCTGGTGCCATGATGCCTGTCGTCCAGAGAGACATGACACGGCCTGGCTTTGTGTGTTTCTTCTGGCTGCTTGAGTCACACCATTAGAACATGTTCCTCCACGTCCCTCTTAGAAACTGAGCAAAAATATAGGAAAAAGATTTGGAGAGGAAAGTGAAAGGCGCCTTCATCAGAGTGTCTGAATTACAGGGCACTGGGTCGGAAACAGAACAGAGGTGTGGCTGGCCCCTCTCTCTCTCTCTCTCACACACACACACACACACACACACACACACACACACACACACGCCTTGCTTTCTTTCACCTTCTGGCATTCCAGAGTTACTCCAGACATGTGCAATGTGGCAGTGATCTAAATCTCTTGTATGCGTCAGCGTCATATTGAGAAACGTTCATTTGAAGCTGTTGAGGGGAAAAAAAAAAAAAAAAAAAAAAAAAAAAAAATGGCCCCTCCATTAAGCTGAGCGTAAAATACACGGGGGGAAAGCGTTTAATTTCAGATCTTTGATCACCTCACAGTTGAGGCCAGGTGCCGACGTTGTCAAACAGGGTCCGAACCCATAATGGTGGAGGAAGCCAGTAACATAAACACTGCTTAATAATAAAAAAAAAAAATAGAAAGAAAAAACGCTCCAGTGAGGTGCGAGTCCACACTGCAGTCTCGCGCGCGCGAGCATGAGAGTGCTCGCACAGGCCCGTTTCTCTCCACCTCTACGAGCCAGTAAACTTGGGGAAGGAATGCGAGCGGTGAGGCCGGCTCCCAGACTGCCTTTATAACGTGCCTGTGAGGGCCAGTCTGTCTCGGTGCCTTCAGCACGGCTCCGCAGCATCCAGATATTTACTGGAAAAATTAGGTTTTGATGGCTCGGGGAACAAGACTTAGAAAAGCTCGGGAGGCCTAGAAGAGAATGAGGTGAATGGCGTACATGCTGGCGCACACACAGGAGTGTGTGAGTGGGCACACAGGAGTGTGCGAGTGGGCACACAGGCAGCCTAGAGATCGAAGCTCCTCTGAGGGAGCTCGTCAGCTCAGATTCCCCCAGCAGCAGAGGCAGTTGTGAGGCAGCTGTGAGGCAGCCTGCCCTCCCCTCTCCCACATGTGTGCTTCATTCTGGCTGTCCGTCGCACTGGAGTCTGAGGTCTGGCAGTGCGCAGGCAGTAATGAGGCCCTCCGACCGCACGCTGCCAGACTGCAGGCCGCTCGGCTCTGCACCACGCCCAGCCTCTTAAAGGGACAGCGCGCCTGCTCCCGCCCGGCCCCGGCGTGAGGGAGGCGGAGTGAGGACGACCCTCAGGACCCGCGTGGACGCGTCACGGTGGAATCTGCGCAGGAGCCTTTTAGTCATGCTGAAGCTTCCACAGCAGCAGCACAAAAAGACTCGGACGTCACCGGTGGAGGCTGAAGGGGAAAGAGCGTGCCCTCTCCCTCCCCCTCACTTTCTCTTTCTCCCTCTCCCACCATCCCCCTCTCTCAGTCACCCTGTCGCTCTCTCTCTCTCTCTCTCTCTCCTGCCTCTCACATCTGGGGTTTAACCCCATTAAAGCAGAAGGGCAGCACAGGGAACTCTGGGGTTCAGCACCGAGCCTGGAAGAGCTTGGAGAGCAGGAGGTGAGCAGGGAGACGCTGAGAATGCAGACACAGAGGCGTGGAAACTTCACACCTTGGTAAACAGGATATGCCAGGTGCCTTATCACCGTTGTCGGGGAAACGTCATTGCGACAACCCCACACATAACCACAGCATGCACTATAAAAACAAAATCCTCAATATCAAACTCCAACACGAACCAAATCTCCACCGAATGACCAGGACGGACACCGCAGAACCCACACAGAAAGAGAAAAGGTGAAAATAAATCTGACATGCAGCGCAGCGGAGACCCTGTGTGTGAAGTGTCACAGAGCTAGAGGAATGCTGAAACAGGAAATGATGCAATAACTCAGCCACGTCTATCAGTGTCTATAATCAACTGAGAGCTCATTCAGTCCAGCAGAGACATACAAAAAAAATCCCAGTGTCATAAGTCAGAGGAATATTTCAGTGTACATTAAGGCCATCAAAACAGCCTTTAAAACAACAGCCCTGTAGAGCAGTTCATATCCACTGACAGTTCCCACACAGTCCAGGACCACAGGTACCAAGAAAGAAAGGACAAATGTCTATCCTGTCTAATCACATGACAACCAGACAGGACACTTTCCATGAATGAAGGTATAAACGAGCCTGAATCAGGGATTAAAAGGTGCACTCATCTTCAAACGTACAGACATACAAAACACACATACAGAAGTATATGTGCACACGCTATCCCGACACACTTCCAGACTCACAAACGTACATTCAGACATGCGTGCGCAACTTATGGCTTTAGTTGCTCAATTTCCATCCCTTTTGAATTTGGTTTCCGGAAGGCGCGAGAAGTTATGGTGTTTAGTTCACAGTAATGACCGTCAGGCTGCATAATACAGGAAACGGTTGAAGTGTTGGGGAAACTCGGATCACCAACAATAGAGTCAACAAGTTTCCTGTCGTAGTGCCTGGGCGGCTGTGTCACAGCAGGGTGCGGGGGAGGGGTGGGGTGGGGGTTAGGACTCCTGGCTACAACTATGTTAACGCCACTCGCAGCCGCTATAACCACCAACCATTAGGACAGATTCAGCCATAGTAAACCAGGGCCTGACCATGTCCACACAACAACATGTGGGTTTACTGTGGCCATGGAAAGATACTTTAACAACCTGATCTGCATAATCTATTCGAAAGGCCAGAGTGGTCATTGTGACCAAGTAAAATTTGCATGCTTATTGTTGGAATTGAAATGAAAACAAACTTGTGGCCGAAGACTGATCATAGGAAATATCAAGACGTTATTATTCATTGTTCTCGTATTTTCTGAGGTACATCAGATAAAGCACTCGGGCCTATAATTGACAAAGTAGCATCGGACATGTTGGAGAAGCAGGAAACGAAAGATGACGACTCACTCCAGTCAAAATGGCTCCTAAAGGCTTCTGAAATAGAAATCAAAGCAAAGTCTTTCTCTGCTTCATTAACCCTGAGCTTAACAAAACCACACTGGATACTGACATAATAAAAATCAGTGATTGGAAGATATGGGGGCTTAATATGGCCACGCTATTACATCTCAGAATATCAAAACGTTCGGAAGGACTATGGTTCATAGCGTTACCATGGCCACGGAAGGTCAGCCCACGTGGGGTCGGTTTGGTTTACAGAGCCTCATGCCACCTCGGCTCCTCCGTGAGGCTAAACTCACAAACTCTGCCGAGTGCCGATGTTTATTTGCGCACGTCGAGGCACTCTGGGCCTTTTGGCAAATGGCGCCTTGCTGGGCTCCCGCGCATCGTTTAGCACAGACAGAGGCAGCGCCTGCCCGTATCTGCCCTCAGCTCAAACGGGTCTGGCCACGTTTGCCAGTGAGAAGGTAGGGCTTCCAACATCTGCTTCTGCAGTCCTCCCAGGGCAAGGACGCAAATAGCAACATGGAGGACATATTTTGGGAGGCGCTCGGCTCTCGGGCCGACATGTGAAGCAGCCACAGGGTTCGAGACGGCTCAGAGGACTGGCCGCGCTAACGCTCCACCAAAATAACTGCAGCGACTCGTTGAAGGGAAAACTCCTCCCCCAACATAGTTTGTAGGAAGACAGAAAACCCAGTGACTAATGCTCTCTCTCCCACACACCAAAAGCCTGTTTATTACTCTGGGTGCAAGCCATCAAAAAAAAGTTCATTTTAAACAGAACTAATGAGTCTGGGAGCTTTGTGTAATCAATTTCAAAGCTAAGCAGAATTTAATCTGCATCAAATCTGCTTTTCCCATCAGGCTCATTAGGTCATAATTCTAGTTTTTGGGTACAGAAAACTTTCACGGTCTTTCATGGTTTTCCTGTTGCTAAGAATAGACACTATTTGAGACTCAAAGAAACATTAGCCAAAGATAGAGAAGCATTTTGGTAAAAAGACAAACAAACAGCCACAAACTAAACAAATACAGGCAATATTATCTGGTTTCATCAATGATTAACCACCACAGAAGATACACTGTTACTGAACAGGATAAACGTCACTGAATAGGATAAATAGACAAAGCTAGTTGAAGTCTGGTCATCTGAGAAATGAACCGTTATAACAAAACCAAAAAGGCATGATGGAGATACAAGCAGCCAAGAGATATGAGAAGCATAAAAGGTTCATATTGCATTCAAAACAAGGCCACTTTCCATTAGCTCAGATCCTTTATTTACATTTAATATAGAGAATGGAAGCGTAAAGTAGGCTCAGAGAGTCTGCCTTTGGTGCGACAGGCAGATCAATTGAAAGCCTAGTCAAACAATGGCAACCTTAAAGTGCTTTTTAGAGATAATGTTTCCCCTTATCTGCAGAAATACAATAGGACTAGTTCACTTTTGCCCAAACTTTTAAATCTACAGATATCCGTCAGCTCCGACCCCGGCCCCTCCATACAGTGGGGAGAACAAGTATTTGATACACTGCTGATTTTTCAGGTTTTCCCACTTGCAAAGCATGTAGAAGACTGTAATTTTTATCATAGGTACTCTTCAACTGTGAGTGATGGAATCTACATTGTATGATTTTTAAATAATTAATTTCCATTTTATTGTGTGAAATAAGTATTTGATCATCTGTCAACCAGTAAGAATTGTGGCTCTCACAGACATGTTAGTTCTTCTTTAAGAAGCCCTCCTGTTCTCCACTCATTACCTGTATTAACTGCACCTGTTTGAACTCGTTACCTGTATAAAAGACACCTGTCCACACACTCAATCAATCAGACTCCAGCATCTCCACAATGCCCAAGACCAGAGAGCTGTGTAAGGACATCAGGGATAAAAATTGTAGACCTGCACAAGGCTGGGATGGGCTACAGGACAATAGGCAAGCAGCTTGGTGAGAAGGCAACAACTGTTGGTGCAATTATTAGAAAATGGAAGAAATACAAAATAACGGAAAATCTCCCTCGGTCTGGGGCGCCATGCAAGATCTCACCTCGTGGAGCATCAATGATCTTGAGGAAGGTGAGGAATGAGCCCAGAACTACACGGCAGGACCTGGTCAATGACCTGAATAGAGCTGGGACCACAGTCTCAAAGAAAACAATCAGTAACACTTTACGCAGTCAAGGATTAAAATCCTGCAGTGCACGCAAGGTGCCCTTCCTCAAGCCAACGCATGTCAAAGCCCGTCTGAAGTTTGCAAATGACCATCTGAATGATCCAGAGGAGGAATGGGAGAAGGTCATGTGGTCTGATGAGTCAAAAATAGAACTTTTTGGTTTAAACTCCGCTCGTCATGTTTGGAGGAAGAATGATGAGTACAACCCCAAGAACACCATCCCAACCGTTAAGCATGGCGGTGGAAACATCATTCTTTGGGGATGCTTTTCTGCAAAGGGACAGGACGACTGCACCGTATTGTGGGAAGGATGGATGGGGCCATGTATCATGAGATTTTGGCCAACAACCTCCTTCCCTCAGTAAGAGCACTGAAGATGGGTCGTGACTGGGTCTTCCAGCATGATAATGACCCAAAACACACAGCCAGGGCAACTAAAGATTGGCTCCGTAGGAAACATCTTAAGGTCCTGGAGGGGCCTAGCCAGTCTCCAGACCTGAATCCAATAGAAAATCTTTGGAGGGAGCTTAAAGTCCGTGTGGCCCAGCGACAGCCCCGAAACCTGAAGGCTCTGGAGGAGATCTGTATGGAGGAGTGGGCCAAAATCCCTGCTGCAGTGTGTGCAAACCTGGTCAAGAACTACAGGAAACGTCTGATCTCTGTAATTGCAAACAAAGGTTTCTGTACCAAATATTAAGTTTCTTTTTTTCTGGTGTATCAAATACTTATTTCACACAATAAAATGGAAATTAATTATTTAAAAATCATAATGTATTTTTCTGGATTTTTGTTTTAGATTCCATCACTCACAGTTGAAGAGTACCTATGATAAATTACAGTCTTCTACATGCTTTGCAAGTGGGAAAACCTGAAAAATCAGCAGTGTATCAAATACTTGTTCTCCCTACTGTAGATGACAAAGAATGAGATTGAAGAAAGTGACACAGAGCCTCCCTAACTACATCCTAACACACCAACTGCTTGTTGCGCTCTCTCTCTCTCTCTCTCTCTCTCTCTCGCTCTTTCTAAGCCCCAAATTCCAAATGGCTCTTGTGTGTTAGTACTTGGTCTTTAACACCCAAAGACATGGAGATGAGAGATCCATTAAGTGGATAATTTAAATAGTGAAACAAATGTCTTCTGGTGGCCCATGGAGTAGAACACTACATTTTGATAAGGGCTTCCAACGATGTTGTACAGACACCAACAAATAAACTAAAAAGGGAGTCAAACTTTTCAGTGGGGAAAAACGAACAGATCGTCATGAAAGCAGGTAAAAAAGGAAAAAAAAACATGAATTTGGTCTTCATTGAATGCATCAGTAAATATGATAATAATAATAATGATTCAAGGTTTGCAAATCCATTGACCATAATTACCATGACCATTACCAAGCTGGATATTTAAAGGCTGCCCATTTGCAGTTAGAAAGTCAGAACTACTGAATACAGCAGGGGGATCCTGTCTGATCTCAGTCTGAATGATCGACCTCCGCCCATCAAACCTTGAACAGGCATCTTTTCTGTCCTCTACTCAGCTTGTCAAATAAAAATGAACTCAGAATTGTACTTGCCAGGCTTGTGACTAAAAAAAAAGGACACATTACCTGAAAACCAACAAGCAGAAACACAAAAACCTCAGAAACGACCCAAACCGTGTATTTCAAAGTGTCCGTCACTTAAACCACAGCGGCCCAGCGCAGCGACAGAAAGGAGTTGGTAGTGTTTTAGAGGTGCAGGCGTGTAGCTGTATCTTACCCTCAGCTCGAAGGCCGAGGAGGAAGGAAGCCCCACAGAGAGCGAGGAAGACCACGCTGTGCTTCATGACGTCAGCCGAGCGGCGCGGGGCCGTAGATGACGGGGCGGGCGTGGCTGTGGGGTGCTCTGGGCGCGTAGCGTGGGGTTGTGGGAAGACAAGCTTCTCGGCGGTGCAGACAGCAGGAGAGAGCGGTGAGGACTTCAAAGCCAATTCACAAATCTCTTTTGTTTAAAAACCTACAAATAACAGAGAAGTGAGAGATTAAATATAGCACAGCGGCACCCTGATGGACGTGGACTATACATCTTTAGGACTTTTAAGACTGGAGCTTTACCCCTGACCTTTGACCTGCCAAGGTATGTCCTGCACAGCCTTGCATTAATACAACGTGTCCGAGCTGCTCCATGTGCCCTGGGGGCAGCTGGGATGTGCCACTTCTCATGCAGCCCAGGGGGGGACAAACACCCCGTGCCCTACCTGCCACGCTCTCCTGTCTCCTTGGTAAAGGCGAAACAAAGGAGAGGCTCCCGTAGCTTTGGGTGAGTGGGGCATGACACCTTAAGGAACAGGCCTCTGTTCAGACAGTGTGGCTGTGCCCCACTACAACCTCAGCTCAGTGTGGCTGTGCCCCACTACAACCTCAGCTCAGTGTGGCTGTGCCCCACTACAACCTCAGCTCAGTGTGGCTGTGCCCCACTACAACCTCAGCTCAGTGTGGCTGTGCCCCACTACAACCTCAGCATCGCTTGTGCCTGTAATTCCATGCGCAGATAAGGACTCCAGTAAATAATGAAGGCCACTGGTTTGGAGGCGGAGCTCAGCTGTGGAGAGGGGTGCGCGGCGCGGCTGCCGGCGTCGGTGAGGGAGCGCTCACACTTCCATCTGTAAACAAGCACTTCCGCTCCACACAACCACTTCCTGAGACACGGGCCCTGCGGCGGACCCCACACCAACTGCTCCATCCCCACCACCCCCACCCCCATCCCCACCCGCACAGCCTTCAAACCCAGCCAGAACTGACAAGACTGCTACTGACACAAAAGCAAAAACGCCACCAACCCTCTGTGGTATCAGAATAGATCAAACCTTTTCCAGCGTAACTGGATATGAATAACGCAGTCTCAGCTAAGGGGCAAGAAATAGCAGATGGACAACTTAATATGGAGTAATCCTAGCAAGCGTGAACAAAAGGTCAAGATTCCAGTCAGCTAAGTGACATGGTTCCTCAGAAGGTCTTTCCCCTGCATTTCTATAGAGGTCTCCTCATTACTTTGCCTTAAATAGTTGAAAGAACAGAAGAAGGTTGAGGGGAATGTGGGTACCATACAGAATAACTGCCCCTTATAGCAAATCACTGAGCCATGGGAGGGGAGGGGGGGGGGGGTTGCAGGAAGGAATTCCCACAATCGTCAATCACACAAAGCTTGAAAGGGAGAAGGAAGGAGAGAGAAAAAAATCGCTCTGGAGACAGAAATCTGAGGAGCTCAAGATTGAGTGGAGGCAACTCTTTCCCCAAGGTAGCGAAACACGTTTCTGAACACAGCAGCTTTAGGAGAATAACTCACAGACGGCTGAAGGAAAACAAGTTTTTACATTTTAAGTGGGCTGAATCACACTCGATCAGAGCGCTCAAGACCACGCATGACTTTAAAAATCAGTTCTAGGTTAACTGAGCACCATCGGCTGATAAGTGAAACGTGTGGTGAGATAGTGAAGGGTGAGACGTCTGAGTGAAACTAGAAAGCGATTACTCCACTATGTTCACCAACACTTGGTGTTATACATGTTAGTCACAAAATGAGATATTTTGTGGAATGTATCATGAAACAAGAAAACAGACTTCTAACCTCCATGTACAAAAACAGTGTTTCTTTGGAATCTTTGCGCAATTACATATACATCACATACATACATGGTACACGTACACGCAACACATGGATGTCTTTAGGATCTTATTTGTCTTTGGAAAGCAGCTTTGTTATGATAAATAAAAAGCTAAACAGTAGACAAAGTTTCTCAAAATATTCCAGCCAACTGTCTGTAGTCTGTACCAAACTGCTACTAAGAGCAAAGAGCTACAGAGAAACCACAAGTGAACACCACAGGAAGGTCCTCCTCAGCGGTGAACGGAGCGCCCTAATCAAGGCCCCCAGCCACGGATCATCCACGAGACCTCCCTACTAGCCCCTCAGCGGCCAGAGGAGCAGAGCCAAACCCCTACGGCAGACACACGAGGGGCTGGGCAAAAACTGCTTCATCGTTTCTACTACACGAGGAAGAAGGAAGTCTAACAAACTCTTGATCATTAACACACACACACACACACACACACACACACACACACACAGGCCTTCCACTGCAGGCTCTGCTGCCTGGCTCACAGATTGAGTGAGAGAGCGGTCTGTGCGTGTGTGTGTGTTGGCATGCTTCCCCTGGCCCCTCCTGGGGGCCCCTCCTTGCAGGCAGTCCAGCGCCTCTCCTGCCTCTCAAGGCGGCCAGCATGAAGAGCAGACTTGCCGGCTCCACTCACATTGTTTGCTTGACTGCTTCTGCCCCTCATCCCAGGCTGGATTAGCATAAGAATACAGCGCACTCCCCTTCCAAGGATCCTGCTACACCCCCCCCCTCCCTCCCCCCTCCCTCCCTCCCTCCCTCCCCCCTCTCCTCCTCCTCCGTCTCTCCACTCCTTCTCTCCATGCCCACGGCTGCCTGCAGCCCCTGTGAAAGCTCGGTCACGCTCGGCTGCTAGCAGAACACATGCTTGCTCACACCAACAGCACGTCCTCGCTTTACATCAGGGTCTTATCAAAACGTTCAAACACCCCTCCAGGGACGGGGACACGCCGAAGGTGACTGCAGGGGGCTTCCGAGGACCAACTGGACCGTGACGTTGGGGTGATGAGTCTCTAGTTTATGACATCCTAATAAATATCTCAAGTATATCACTGCAAAGTAGTGGTAGTTTTTAGTTAAATATCTATCTCCGTTGAAACTCATTAAGGTAGCTTGTAAGATTAACAAAACTGAAACATCAAAGTAGTTGTTGAAGAAAACAAGAGCTAGAAAACAATCTACAAAAGAACCAAATTGTCCCTTAGACAGTTATAGTATTCTAAAAAAATAAAAAACAAATATTCACTTCCTGAGGCTCTTTTATTCCGGTTCGGCATAATGCCACTAAGGCGGCGTTTCATTTCCCTTTTGGGCTGTCTTGGCTCGTCTCCTGCATGAATTACAAGTAAGACATCCCAGCTCACGCTGACCCAGGAGTCTAGACAGACCTCAGCGTGTGCAGTAGGTCTCCAGCTCCCAGGACTCTCCTCTCCGGCGGAGGAGACAGGCACAGCCTCCGCCTCCACCCTGCCTACCTTTTTCTTTTTTCCTCCGTCTGCCGCGAGATAGTGCGTCTTGGCGGTGATTTCTCCCGCCCTGTCTAACCTTAACAGCCCTATGGCTCTTTTTCTTTTTTTTTCGGTAACGCAGTGAACATCAGATGCTCGTGGGACACGCTGTTCTCTTCGCGTTTGGAGAAGGTCAGGGGTGGAGGGGTCGGTCAGAGGTGCCGTGTTCACGTGGAGCCGACACCATCCGCCCCCCGTCCACATCTGACCTGCACTGGATCCTGGGAAACTGCACTCGGTTGGAGAACCTCAGCACGGCCTGTAATTACTCCATCCAGCTGAAAATAAAGCCATGCTTCAGCTCACGCACATGCTCCAACACATTCCAGCACTCTTCCCTACCCCCACTAAAAACAGCTCGGCAGGCAGGACGGAGCTCAAGGAATGACACCGTGGTCCCGCAGAGAACGCAGGGCGAATCGGGGGAGGGATGCAACGCTACCTCCGGCCAGCAGATGCAACCAAAAAGTGCAGAACACATCTCTGAATTCTAGAGCACATTTTTCACACTTGCGTCAATTGTCCATTTGGGGGGGGGGGAAGAAGAGCAACTGGCTACAAAATGAAAACCAGATACATATGGAAGATACTTTAGAAGCAGTTTTAATATACAGTCTTTTGTTTATGAAAAAGCAGTTTCAGTGGGTCAGCTGCTCATCATTAGTGGAACACTGTGTCTCTAAAGACTTGATTCCTCATCGTGCACAATAACCAGAGGCATTCCTCCGTACTGTTCTGCCTCTTCTCCAAACACAACCGTTCTGGACCTGGGAATCATCAGCCATGATCCACGGGCCTGGTTAAGGGGAGTGCACATCTGCGTGCCAAGTCACGCACCCTAATGCACACAGACCTGTGAAAGCATGCAGAGAAACAACACGCACATTCATAGGAGCTCCGTCCCGTGTGCAGGCACACGTGCCATCTGGCTGGTTAGTGAATGCGATATTGTATAGCGAGCCTCCCTGCAAAGTGCTGCATGCTGAAAGACAACATTCCACGTGAGCTAAAACGCACCGTGCAGGTGGGTTCAGAGTGTCTGCCACTCCGAGCAGAGAGACTTAATGGCTGTGATGGGGGTGGGGGGGGGGGGCGTGTTCCTCGTAGAGATGGATCAGTTCTCTCCAGTGCCCATGCTGAGACACGGTGTCGACACAGACACTCCTGTACGGGCCTACAAATCTAGATGTCTGCCCCGAAGTGTTTAAAAGCATGCTCTTTCCCTCTTATCCATAGAGATTGGAGAGACGTGCCAAGGAGATCTTATTTATCACAGGGGGGTGGGGTTAGGATGGAGAAAATGGAGCTGTTCTGTTGTTTTTTTACTCCGTAAAATCGATCTGGTGTGGTGCCGAGATGTGCGCCACCCGCTTTCAGGAAGAAGCAGAGCTGCCCCTGGCGTGGGGCATTTTCCATTACCTGCCCCTGCATTCCAAGGGGGAACGTATGATAAAGAGACCTTATCTTGTACTACCAACCTTCCTTCTGCTAAAGTCTTTTCCTGCTTTGACCCCAGGAGGCATCAGGGGGGTTGCTGATACCCCAAGCTCAAGAAAACAACCGTGTGTGATTCTCACACCAGACACAAATCGCTCAATTTGAACAGGATGCTTAGCACCAGTACCTGTGAATGCAAGGACTGTATGTTTTAATAAAAATAAAAACATGGCTAACTTGCCTTTTTACCTGGGAAACCCCACATAGAAAGTGATGTAAAGGTAGTGCAGGTTTGCAGTTTGTGCAGTAAGCCAGCACCATCTCACTGGGGTAACGGGGGAGCTGTAAAGGCATGTATTTTACACAGCTCATCGCCCTTGGCAACAGCACACCCTCTTCAAAGGCCAAAACATGACGCCTGGTCTGTTTGATCCCACATCCGGCAACACTGCTATACTGAACCTTCACCCTGGCCGCTGAACCTCCACCCTGGCCGGCACGGCCTCCACGGCCACGCTCAGCAGCACAGCTCAAGACGCTGGGCGCAATAGGGACGACGAGGAGCCTGACGAGGAGCCTGGAGCACCTACATAATCACCTTTGTGTTTGCGGCCAGCACGTTCTAAACGACAGGACGATAATAACAAAAAAAAAAAAGATGATGTCATCTTGCTGGAGAAGGAAGACGGTGAGTGTTGTGTAGGTTGTGTGTGTGTGTGTACTTAAAGGCTTGAACCTGATCCGTGCGCAGACTGCATGGATCACCTCACCTAATCTGGCTTTATGTGTGTGGTCTCCGCGAGTGCGTGTGTGTGTGTGCGCTGCAGGCTCACAAGAGAGTGGTTGTGTTCGCGAACGCGCGGGACACGAGTGGAAGCGCGCCGACCGTTTATGAACGTACAAACGCGGAGCGGCTCGGCAACGGCGCGTTTGTGCCGCCACCGCAGTCCTGACGAGAAAGCCGGAACGTGCCGGAAGGCTGGTGGGCGCCCACAGGCCCAGGGCCCTCGGTCCCGTCAGCTCACATGGGCCTCGTTCAGCTCCACATCCTCCACAAACATGTGGCTGCAATTGAGTGGAACAGCCCCTCCCCCACCCGGGTTGCCATCACACAGGCTCAGTGTAAACATCCCCGGTCCGCACGGCTCACTCAAGCCACACTCCAAAGGCCCGACTGATCCCCTCCGCTAAGCCAAATCTAAACTCTCGCCGTGGTCCAATCAAAACGGGGTCCCTGCAAATTAGCCACGGTAATTCTGAGCAGAGCAGGCCTGTCTGTGTGGCTGCAGGGCCGGGGCGCCCGTGAGCCGCGTCTGCTCTGCATGTGGGGAACACCCATCCCTCGCATGACCGCGGAGGCTCGGGATTGGCCAGGGGCTCGGGGCTGATCTTTGACCGCCCAATCAAGCACTAATAATAATTACGCGACAGGAAACCCGCTGATTGCCCAGGTCCGTCTCTGTCTGAGACGCTGGGTTAGGGGTTAATCCGCCTTCGTGACGGCAGGCACAAGAAATGCAACGGAGGCCCTCTTTAGCTTCAAGGCACGCAACCACAAAAGAAGAAAAGAAAAAGTTTAGCAGTCACATTGTGAGGGAGACATGGCTGCTCCAACGTGGGGCCCCGGCAGGGAAGGGAGGGCCACAAACCCAAGCCACTGTTAGACATTTATCACCGAGCTTATCCTGGCCGTAGAACAAACTCATATGGAAACAATACAATTAGGAGGGTCTTTCAGGAGTGCAACTGTTCCTCCTAAAAGAAAGTTAGTCATATGCTTTGTCGTGGAGGACTGAAAGTAACAATGGCCACCATTTTAAAACTGTTAGCATAACGCTCTTATACTAAGAGGACAAAAATGAAAAAAAAAATAAAGAAAATAATGGCGTGGCTAAACAAAGCGGAGTTGTATTTTGAGGAGGGCAGCGGGGTGGTACCTGACAGGGGTGTCCGTGAGGTAAGGCATGCTGTTCCAGGGGGCAGGGACCAAGCAGCCTCATGGGTAATGGAGGTGAAGACGCCCTGTGCTGAGGGAACTTCCAGGCAACTCCTGCTGGACAGTGTGGCCAACGGACTCTCTCTTCCACGGTGGACCTGCATGAGAAGTTGAGAAAGCCATAAAGTATTTAAGAAAACGTGAAGCCGATGAGATTTTACATACTTCAGCTTAAAGAAAATGTTTAAAATGCTGAGCAAACATTGAATGATCAATTTGGTACAACATGTAAACAAATATTTGATTTATTTGTTTGTTTGTTTAAGTAGAAGTGAGAAGTGCCAAGGAGCACAGCATGTCGATCAGCAGAGGGCCAACTGGAAGCTCAGCAACATCTCCTTGAACACAACATCTAACTAATGGAATGCACACCATTGCCTGTGGCGTCTTTTCTTAGGACAAACAGGGTACTGGAGAGAGACATGCATGAAAAAGAAGAGAGAAGGTGGCATGGAGGGGAAGAAAAGCAAGATGGAGGATGAGGGGCAGCTGGAGGAATCTGGGTGTGTGAGGACACCATGGCAACTGTTCACTCCAGAGGCAGTCGAGACGCATTCGGAGGTGATATGATCAAAGTGTCCGAGCCTCTCTAGCCTGCTGTAGTGGAAGGCCATGGCACAAGAAGGCGAGTGTGGTTCACTTGGGCCCCTCCAGCACCCCCCCTCCCCCCTGCCTGCCTTCACACTATCAGAATAATCAAGAAAATTAACATACCCCCTGTAACTTTTACCATTAAAAGATATTCTGTGACTATCTTCTGGAGCACAGCAGGATACAGGAGTGAGGCTACAAGCTACAAGCTCCACTCTCAAGCTAGTCTTAAGGTATTGCTGAAACTCTCTCAGGGTCCTAAACTTAAAAGTTAATATTAACCAAAAAAAAAATGTACCTCAATGTTATGCTGTGAATTATTCACCAACTACACTGAAGCTAATATCAAAGCTATGTCGTTGCAAGAGAGATCACAAGAGTGTGCGGCCCCAGTGGCAGATCCAGCTCCTTTTAGATTTTCTATGTCAGAGAACTGAAGACGTAGTCATAGTCAGATGTCAACCACAGATGATTCATCCCTTGTTTTTAAACAGTCAAAAGACACACACCAAGCTCAACCGTTAGTACTGGAGACAGAGAAACCTATACTAGGACTGATCACGTCAGTGGGTACACGCACGTCAATGGGCACACGCACGTCAGTATGTACGCATGTCAGTGGGCACATGCACGTCAGTAGGTACGCACGTCAGTGGGCACACGCACGTCAGTAGGTACGCACATCAGCCCTTATCCTCACGGTTTGACTTATAATAGTGAATGAGGCCAAACGGACATAGAGCTGGGATGTTAATCTAAGTGGGTAACTGCCCCCAAGCACTACAAACCCCCTACCATGGCAGAGCCGGCACTCCATGTGAAGTAGGGCATCTGCTCTTACGCAGCCATTATGAAGAAGCCTAATGCCAGAGTACACAGAGGCACTGCTATTTAAGAACGGAGACTCTACATTAGGACGAAAATGGCCTGCTTTTATGCATCTATAAAAGGAAGTGTTCACTGCATATGTCTAATAACATCAGTGACTCTAAACACCTAGCAGTGCCATTTACTGCCAAATGACCAAAACTATTTTATAATCCAACTGCAACAATAATTGCCAATCAGTATGTCAAGCAGCCCTTATACAATGCCAGCAACCTCAAAGTATAAACTATGGCAATTTAAAGAAGCATCAAAACAAATATATATATATATATATATATATATATATATATATATATTATATATATAAAAATCACAATTGCCCAAAACTGAACATGATTACTCGCTACGAAAGTTCACATTCTGTACTTAGCGACCAAATCTGAAAAGTCAATGAGGCTTTAATGAGATGGGATTAAGCCTTCCACATCGATCTGGTTCTGCAGCGCAGTAAGCGTAGCGAGATGGAAGTATCCTTGGTGAACGCGGCCCACGTATGCAGAGTGCAGAGGAGCTTACACTACCCTGCTGCACTGGGGGATGAAGGCAGCAAATACGTCTTTGTGGGAATCCTGACTGTCATGCACTTTCAAGCAAGCCTGGATATTAAGACAGCACCTGTAGCCCACCTGACCAGAGTGCTCAGTGGGTTAGAATGCAGCTCTGCTATGGCCAGAATTAGCTGTACAAAGGGAGGACCCAGCTTGGATGACAGTGAGTGAATTTGTGGTTGTTTGTGAGTGTGTGTGAAGCTCACCCAAAACAACAATTCTTTTGTTCCGCAACCTTTAGAAAGAAAAATGGCGTTGAAATAAAAGCTCGTGTCTGAAATGCCCCACGGTAGCATGAACAGAGGGACTTTTGGCGATGAAATACGATGTCAATTGAAAAACGAAAGGAAAACCCTATTCTTCAACTAGAATTCAGGTGTGAAGAGACAGTTACACTTTCAATGGTATAACCGCTGCACAATTAGACAGAAGAGAAGAAAGAAATAGGAAAGAAAAGATCATGTGAAAACCTTTTGCGCTACTCTGAAGAGGCATCTCAAATCAAACAGGTTGGAGAAACCATTATACCAACCATGCCACGACAATGTCACATCATGCGAGTCTACTCTGGGAATAATCGCAATCTAAAACTGTGAAACAAAGCAGTGATATTGAGTTTTACTGCTTCGCTTTGTCTCTCTCTTTCCCTTTGGTCCTCCATTTAGAGCTTCTGAACAGAGGTGCTCTTTGGTTGCCGGTCCAACACAAGCCATTTGTAGACTCGACGTTCATTAAGATTTCCCGATAGCATTCAGCGAGAGAAAAAGCCAACAGGCCAGGAAGTGCGCGTCCGTCTCTGCGGTAAAGAGGGAAGTAAACAGGTAGGCTATTACTGCAATGGATGATAGGATCTCCACAGGGCTGGATTTAGCCTCTATTCACTGCCATTACCCTAGCCCTCCCATGGCTTTTCAATGGCACATCTTATTTCAGGCAAGGCACAAAAGGAGCGAAACCCTGAAACCCTACTGCGAATACCTGCAGATGCACCAGGTTACAACTTACAGCCTACAATGCACTGCCAAGCCCTTCTAGCATAGGCATTCGAAAACAATAGCCTTTATTTACTCCCATCAGACTATAGAAAGAATGCGAGCGGCTTTACTTAAGCGACCGGCCGAGATAGAGCAACAGAGAGTGGCAGAGATAAGCAGTAACATGACTCCCTGTGTGTCTCCTCCTCTGCCGAGCCCTGAAGCCCCCATCCCTCCCCTCCGCTCCACGCCGAAGCACCTTTAATGGACAGGAGGAAGCCCAAAGGCAGAGAGAGCGGCGCACGTCCGCCACAGAGCCCAGCAGACCACTTCTTCCTTTTTAAAAATGGCTGTAATGATGTATAAATAAAGGCGGTTTGGCTCTTAGGGAGAAAATTAGATTTGGCTGCACGCTCTCCTCCCACTCCCGGTTTAGCTGCTCAGGCAGAGGCCGACAGCTTCAGGAGGCTCTTAAAGATCATTATAGGATTCGTTTGCTGGATGAGGGAGTGGGGGGGGGTCAACAGGAACGCGCCGTGTCACAGCTGTGGAGGAATGAGATAAAGTCGCGTCCAAAGAGAATCAGCCGTGGCTCAAAAAAAGGTGGGCTACGAGCCTCGAGCACTGCTGCTCGAGTGTTTTCATGGGAGAAATGAGATTAGTGGGATTTGGAAGCCGTAACTGTGGCACGACAGACCAAGCTGACCTTCTGGTGTGACGTCAGGGCAAATGGGCCACGTCTGGAACGCAGACACACAGTGTATGAAGCCCGTACGCTCACGTACGGCACAAGTAGCCGTGTTACGCAGAGGAACCACGAGACCCCGAGGGGAATTTCACGGGAGAAATGCATTTCACATCATTTGTGAATGTTGTGTTGGAAAAGGGCAGAGCCTCGAACCCACTTCCGCCAACATCTAAGCAACGTCAAATAACCTCAGCTGTTCGACAAAATAAACAAACATAATATCTCGACAAACAAACGTGTGTTATCTAAACCACGCATGGGAAGTTTACCCTCTCCGAGTCCCTGTTCTAACAGGAGAGCCCGGAGAAGCGCACCCGCTGCTAATGCCAAGTCTGCTACTTTTCAGGTCGAACACAATGGCTGCCCGCCGATGACTGGTCCGTGTGGCGGAGTTGGTTTCACACAGTCATGAATGAGCATGCACGGTGAGGACAAAAACCACAAAGAGAACATGTCATAGATAAGTCAGTGCAAGAGGTACAAAGCCACAGTCTAATCTCTGTGCACACACACACGCACACACACTGACAAAAAACAGACATACTGCATTTTACGTCTGACGCTCATCACCCTCATGCCGATTTAAATATTAGGCACAGATGTGCAAGGATTGCGCACCACAAAAATTGGCACAAATATTTTTCCCCTTTAAGTTCTGTTTGTGTGTGTGTGCACATATGCTTGTGTTTTTAATGGCAACTCAGAATCTGGTAACTCAACACGCCAGGGTTTACTCATAGGTCTATTCATATTCACTGCATTTGAGACAGAAAATAAACCATAGGCATTAAAGCCTGTTTGTGTTTCCGAACACTGGCACAGAAAAGAGGGTTTCTCTGCTGAGCCAGCAGGCGAATCCTACCCACTCCAAGGCACTCACTCACTCACACTCTCTCTCTCTCTCTCCTCCTGTTTTTCCTAGAGCACAAAAAGACCCAGTACTACAGTGAATACAGACAGATAAGATACAGACATTGCAGCCTCACTCTTTGTTAGCAGATTTATCTCTGGCTCCATTTGCAACAGCCCTTGGGACTAATCAGAAGTCTGTTCAGTGTCTGTGGGCAAGAGGGGTCCACAACACAAATTTACCAAGACAAACTCTATTCCAAGCAGACCACTGACAAGGACAAGAACACTCTTTCTAATCAGAGTCTTACACACATGCATACAGATGCCTGCAATGCCTCTGGAATTACGTTTGAGAAGGACCGGGAAAATGGGGATATTAGTCATTGTAGAATTCACAATATTTGCAGTTTATTTGCATATTTACCCGCTCACAATCAAATTTTGACTTCATGTGATACTAAAAGCCCACAACAAAAAAAGCCTCTTTATCCAATGTTTGATTCTTCTTTTACAACGAATATTTGGATATGTTTATAAAAGCAGAAACTCATCTTAGCATCCAATTAGCGTTAGTGACGACATACGCAAATTAGCAGTTGCACCGTTAAGTGAAAACAAACCGCACTTCCTTTGCTTATTTCTGTTAATAATATCAATCATTTAATCCTCCACTTGCTTGGGTTGGACATTGGGCTCTACACAAACGCCAGCAATCGAGCCACACAACACTTTTAACGAGCACAATTTTATATCACACTTTCGTTTTAAGAACTATTCAATATCGTAGGTGCCTTAAAGTCACGTAAAGACTAAAACAAGCACATGACCAAGTTTCCTAAACAGGGAAAGTGCGCAGTAGGCCAACAAGTATTTTCCACGTTGCAGGTTAGAAGTTAGTGAAAATCGACACAGCAGCGACACCGACAACACAAGCTATTCAGCAAATAAACAAATAAAACAGTCAAGTATACCCCACATTATTGCAAATAGTTCGACATTATTCTTGAAACATACTCGTCGAATCTCATGATTCAGCTGACACCAGATATGAATGCATTACACTGGAAAAGTCGAGATATTGGTGAACAAGGCAAGATGGCTAAACGTTATAAATGATATGGTTGCTCGCGTTGTACGGTCAGATTGTGGTACACGAATATTTTAAGGAAAATGACGATGTTTAAGAGACATATTAGAGGAGCTTTCACGATTTACAACCAAAAACTTCTCCGACAATGCGTTTGCTTAATTGCCCAGTTCACACTTTAAACGTAACCTTAAAGTTTTCTCACGGAAAGAAAATGATTGAACAAACATCCGGAATTCCCACTTACCTATTTTGTGAATTCACACCTACTAATATCCTTAAAATCAGATATCGCCCAACTCGGTGATCGTCGTCTTATTAATTACTTTACAATCCAAAAATGAAGTTTAAAGCGGTTTTAACCAGTCGGTGTTTTTGTTTTATCCAGGTTCTCTGTCCCTGCCGTTTTCTTTTACTAGTACTGGAGCCACATTCCTCTCATGCGCGTAACGAGATCAGTCCTGATTGAGTCCTCCAATCAGTGCTGCCCGGCTCTCTCTCCACCGCCTGAGCGACAAAAGGAGAGAGATGGGCGGCAGTAGGTAGGGGATGAGGGGAGAACGGGTGGAGGGTGGAGGGACGTTCGTCCGAAACCAGTGCTTCAGACGCCATCTTGTGTACAACCGGTCATGGATGTTGTGGCGTCTGGTATATCTTTTTTTTCTTGTCTGTAGACTTTACCATATGCTAACATTTAAATTCCTTCTTTCATACAGGTAGATAAACTGTTAATGGTATTTGTGCACAACAAAGGTGTTCAGTAAAAAATGATCGATTTGCCCAACGCTTCTAGATATACTTCTTAAAATGTCAATTGGATGTATATATTAAAACCCACTGACAAATGAAGCGAATAACCCTCATTACAGTGACATATGTCAAGGGATGGGATATATTAAGCAGCAAGTGAATGGTTCATTCTTGAAGTTGATGTGTTGGAAGCAGGAAAAATGGGCAAACAAACATCTGAGCCTTTGAGAAGGACCAAACTATGATGGATAGACAACGCAAGTGCTGTGTAGCAACAGATCAATCACAGTGCCCATACTGACCATCTCTGACCATAACTGAAAACACCTAAAATGGACACATGAGGATCAGAAATGGACCATGGAGCAATGGGAGAAGGTGGTCTGCTTTGGAGAATCATGGCACCAGGATGCATTATGGGGAAAAAAGGCAAGCTGACAAAGACAGGGTGATGGACAGTGTTCTGCTGGGAAACCTGTAGTCCTGGAATTCATAGCCCATGTTGGACCAAGAATGCACAGAACTAGCCACAAAATGGAAGTCACACAATCTTACAATAATGCCACGCTAACAACAGTTGTCTTGTTGATTTGGATAAAAGAAATAATGTTTTTATTCACATTAATAACAGTACAGTTGCTTAATATGTTTGCATGAGATATTGTGGTGCAATGCATAGTATACACATTTAAGTTTGTCTAAGATTTTTGCCTTTGTACATCAACAATTAATTTTAATTTAGGATATATAGCCAAAAAAGGAACAGAAAGGAAAAGAAAAGAGAAAAGAGCACTATACTATCTTACTGGCAGAAGGATGAGACATAGTGACACCTGAACATGGACCACTAAGGAGAGCTCTTTGTATTCTCTTATGGACTAATCTATTGCTTTAACTCCCAAAGCAGCCTCTACATTACTTCCTTCACAACCTCTTTTCTGTGTCGCCTTCTTTTCTTGGTTGCCCTGGAAACCTTGTCCGTGGCTTGTTCAGGACTCCTGGACGTTCAGGATCTGTGCGGATAGGCCGTGGTGCCAGTTTTTCAATTTGGCAAATCGTGGGCCTTTTACCTCGGATTCGAACCTCTCCCTGCGCAAACCAAGGGTGGAGCAGTGAAAAAGAGAACCGTTTATGTTCAATATAAATGTGATCAAAAAAGTTCACTCAGCTGGGTTTGTTTCCCTCTGTCTGCTGACACTGCACACAATGGTTACAAAGCAATATAACATACCTTGATTTCCTAAGAGCTTCCTCATCTGGATCTTGCACTGAAAGCAAAAAAAGAAAAAAATGACTGATTCTATGTTGACTGTCACATATTCAAACAAAGGAAAGAAAAAATAAACATGTCTGTGTTGACTTCCATATATACACAAGCAAAAGCTGTGTAGTCTCACCAAACTTGAATTCACTGCCACATGATGCACTGCTGACATTACTGCAGTATGTGGTGCATGTCATTCCAGTGCATGCAAAAAAAAAGTCTCTTTGTTGTGAAGGGAGGCAGATGAAGACTCACTGTACTCGGTCCCTGTGATGTGAGCAAGGATCCGGAAGGACTTGGACTGGAGATTGGCCGCACGGCGAGCCCACTCAGAAAGCTCATTCTCCTTGTCCTGTGGCTTAATCACAGCTTGGTAGACGGGAGAGGCACTGTCCACCAGTGGGTCTTTGACAGGGAGAGACCTGTCCCCCCAACACAAAAACCAAAGGAGATGAAGACACAAAAAAATAATATAATTGTTTGATAAGTTTGTTAAGTTTGAAGCAATGAGGCCTCGGTAGCACCCAAAACGGTGTTGTTAACTGGAGTTATCTTTGCTTCAGAAAAACATGGTCTCTTACGCTTGTGTGTAATCTTTAATAGATGCTGAATGCCCTTATTTACCAGGGATTGTAATATATTAATGGAATCTAGTCCAGTGTGCAATTTGTTAGCATTCTCTGATTATTATCATAGTCACTTGGGCATAGATGTACTCAGAACATTCCTTTGTTTTTTAACATCAACACCAGAGCCTGAAGACAGAATGCTCACTGCATACACTGCCTGGCTTCTCTTTATTTTTTGGAATGTATTATTGAGTATATAAATTAAAAAAAATAATAAATAAAAAAAAATAAAGAAGAAGATTTGATGTCTTTGCAACCAACCCTTATGTGATGATGAAAGCATGTCTGTGATGAGAGGGACACAGCTGAGTATATAAATGGTTCGTGATAGACTTTGGCTACTTACGCCAATGGAGATCCAGCAGCAGGGTCCTCGCCACTGGCAGTCACATGATGAGCCAGGATGGGGAGGGGCAACAAGGGGCCATGTCACGCAGTGGGAGGGGTCAAGCAGGGGGTGGAGCAAGGGTGAGGAATAAAGTGTGATTGGTTGGTTTACAGGTTGAGCAGATGGTTGCGGATGAAGTGATAGGATTGAAAGGAGAGGAAAGGGGGAAAAGCAAAGATGAGGTTGACAGACAACAGTATGGGAGGCTGAACCTTGACTCAACTCTCTCCTAGAATCCACCAAACACCCTTACCTGTCTGTTCCACTTGGCAACGTGCAAACCTTAGTACCGTTCCTGATGTTGGAACTAAAAGTAATCAATTATGCCCCCTAGTGTACAACACTTGTATTGCCCATGTTATGTTTTCTACTACTAATCTAAACCCTTAAACATATAGTAGCAATTCTGGTTCTCACCCACTAATGGAGCAAATAATGAAATTCCACAATTTGCATTGTTTTTTTACTCAGTCTCCTTTTGGTGCACACGAGTCAGCCTTTTACACATTGCTGGTAGTCTCAGTCCTCAGACTGAATACCTGGGCATGTTCAGTGGAAGCCTGGGATGCTGAGGAGGAAGGAACTCACCTCAGGTCACTGCCCCTCGCCTGGGCTTGTCCGGCAATGGCGTCCATGATGGCGTCCTGGGAGTACATGCTGATGGGGGTGTTGTACTGAGCGTGGATGATGGTGGCCTTGCCCCCGGGTCCTTTCACCTCTATGGGCTTGTGAGTGGACAGAGCAGAGTCCTTCAGTGCAATGGGATTGAAGCTGGGGACATACTCTTGGCTGCCAGAGACCAATCAGGTGACGAGCAGGGGGCAGGTGAGGGGACGGTGGCCGTATTTAGGGTCAGACGCGGGGGAGGATTGGTTGCATGGACAGCAGCAGAGGAAGATAATAAGAAAGAGCGTGAGAGTTTACTGTGGGGATATTTAAGTGACTAATTGCTGACTTACCTCCTAAAATCAACTGCTTAACCTTATGTAGTCCCGATTGTTAACAGTAACTATATATTCATTGATTATCTGTTTAATGAATTATCAACTCAACATTTATTCTGAACTAATTTGTCATAGACAGAACAGAAAATACAGCTTCAGTAATGTACACAAACTAAGGTCAAGGGTAAAGTTCCAGAGTAGACATATAGCATGCAGATTAGGAACAAGCCTTTGTCAGGTTCATCATACTGACGCTCGCGAAATGACATGTAAATAATGGACTTCACATGGCCTGTATAATCAGTACATGCAGTCAACTTGTATATTTTATGTGTGCAGATTTTTAGAGCATCACTTAGATTTTGTAATGACTAGGGACAGAAGCCAACATGCAATGAACCACATTACAATCCAAACATCTGTCAAAGACGAAGTGGAATAATCCACTGCATATAAGCACAGTTATATGAGATTAACATATAAAATGTTTTCATTATTGATTTTGTACATTTTCCAATACATTACTCAACAAGCAGGTAACACTCAAAATTGTCCATGGCCATGGATCCATGCCTGAGAACACACATACACATGCATGAATGCAACTGCCCACATACACACACACACACACACACACACACACACACAAGCAAACGTTTGAAAAGTAGACACTTAGAAATTTTACTGACGTGGCAGCTGTGTTGGCAATAACCTGAAACAACGTGTAAAAAGAAAACAGACAAAGAGGCATTAAAGTGTGTTTTTGTGTAATACTGTGTTTTGTGTAATTCTGTGGCAATCGAACCAAATTCTTTTCAATGACCAGCAAGCTACTGAAGAGAAGAAGAAAGAGCAAAACGTGATTTGCATTCTTTTTTGTTTCCGAGAACAATTCGACCCCACAACAGGACCCATAAATATTCGGTGCCATTCTCATCACATGATGGAAATAATGGTTATTATTGGTGCATTCCAGTTTGCTAGTGGCACAGAATGATTGAGTGGAGCAGGAACTTGGCTTCCACCGCCCTGCCCAGGCAGAGAATACGATCTTGGAGGGGTGTGGCATTCGCTGGGACCCCTGCCAGATTTACATATACGACTAATCAAACTACATCAGCACCAAAAACCAAAACAACACCTCGCTCTTAGCCTGCACATCATGTGTAAAAAAGATGGTAACCAGGTTACCAAACACGCATTCGTAATACTGCGTCATTCTCATGTACAGGAAGAGTAACTAGGCTTGATACAGTGCAGCATCACATATTGTACATGATCCAAACGAACCTGAGATAAATATGAAAAGGCAGAAAGGCATAAAGGTGCACAGGGACATGTCAAAAGGTCGTGATGGTGCGGGAAGGATTTCTGTCCTTGTACTCTGCAAACAGAAGTGGAATTTATGATGGTACACTGCTGAAATAGGAGCTGTAAAATTCCCCAGTCAAAAGAGCTCAGGGATACGACCCTGTCTGTCCAGCCAAGACAGAAGGAGCATCCGCCGTGGCACACGGCTTGTTTTCATGCCAGGCGACGGTCGTGTGAGCGTAGCCTGTACGCTTTTGTCACTGACCACAACAGAACAGCGCATTTGCACCAGTTTCAATAAGAGTATTAATGTCGGAGAACATGTGCAAAGGTTTTCTCTTCAAAGTTGCCCATGGTTGTTCATCATTACATTAATCGTCTGTAACCCAAAAATGACAGGGCTGGCAATTTAATCAGACTTTTTGTCATGTGATTAAAATCTTGATGTGCGTTTTATCTTTTGAAAGAACATTTGCAGTTGTTGTCCCATAAGCCAGGTCCTGTTCCAGGCAACAGGAGAAGGGTCGGGTACACGCAGACGCACCTGCTGTCCCAGACATTCCCGTCTCCCCAGCGACAGCAGACTGTGCAGAGGTTCGTTCCGGAATGTTCTGAGTATTTTTTGCCATGTCATTCAAACAGGACAGTGTGGAGATGCAAGTGAGGTCAGCCAACACCCCCTTTGCCATTTGTTAGTGAAGTATTAGCAGTTACAAGTCAGATTAAGGAAGGTGGGGGCTGTTGGGGTAAATATACAGACATTTTGGTTTGGTTTTTGATAATATTACCTACCACAGTAATGGCATGCTGTCCAAGCCACCTTGCTGCAGGGCCATCTCTCTCAGAGTCTCGGAAGAGTACAAGCCTATAGGAGAGTTATACTGCCCCCTCTGGTGGGGATTTACTTTTACACCATGTCCAATGGAAGTGTATGCTGGAGTAGGTGTTATGGCAGGTGAGCTGAGAGGTGGCTGGGGAGAAGGTGCAACCTCTAATTGTTCTTCAGGTTTTCCAGCAGGTTCTTCATAAGTAAGTGGTTTCCTGGAGGTTATTTGGGCCAACTGGATGCCAAAAGGAGATTCATCTTCTCCTTCTTTCACAGTTTTCTTTAGTGATTTAAATTGTCAGAGAAAAAAATGAAGAACCAACAAGGAAATTTTGGAATTCTTCTGATAATATCACCAAAGAGAGACCACAGACTACACCTGAGAAAGTGTTTTACCTATATCAGATATTGCATCACATGGAAGACCCTCTAGAGGGAGCCAGAACTCAAAAAACAAGAAACACAAAGAAGAAGAAGAAGAAGAATTTACCAGTGCCTTGCGGGATCACTTTAAACCTCTACCCTTTCTGAGAGCTGGGGAACCTCATATAGACTATTAATCTGATCTAATCATCTTAGATAAAATGACTACATGTAAAAGTTCAACAAACTCTACTAGCCTGTGTGTCAACACACACAGTTCAATGTGTGCTCATCATTTTGAACACAGCTGTGCAGTCAGAAGCCAAATAAGTATTGCTGAATTACTGCTCATTAGACATGTCTTCATGATCCAGTGTGCCTAAGGGTTTGAGACTTGACTGAGACATCACTGAGATATTATTACCTTCTGGTGAGGAATAACTGGCATGGGTGAGTCCATTCTTGGCGTAGCTGTGGGCACCGGGGCTGGGCGTCTCGACCTGCCAAACCAAACCAAGCAGTCATTTTCGAGGTGAGTGGCTTAAACACATTTATGTTCGTTTGCAAATAGCATACATACACATAAGAGTAATTCTAAATCAGTCTTGGCTATGGACTTTATTTACATACATGTGCATAAGGAAGATAACTGTCTTTCAGAGCCATATCATAACATTAAGCACACAAAAATTACCATGTAGGCTTAATGCAAGCTAGCTTACACAAGGACTGATGACTCTTACAACAGTTTCATCATGTTGATCCACAAGTTATGGCCTCATTATTTTATAACAAAAGGTCAGCTCACTGTCTCCCTCAAGGATTCCAACGTGGAATTGAGTTCGTGTCTTTACTCGAACACAATAACAACACCACTGTGAACTTTGCCCTGTCCTGCCTCTTCCAATCATGATCAAAAACCTCTGCCTAATTCATTCTCCCTGAAGGTTACAGGCAATTACCACAACTAAAGTCTCACCACAACAGGTCAGCTGTCCTTGTAATGCTTATTCTGTCATGATGGAGTCCTTGTGCTATTGTTACCTGAGTCTTTTGTCGTAGAATCTAGTCAATATATGCTTTCGCAAACGACAGGCCTGGCCATTTAATGAACCTAATAAAGCACAAGGCTGTATTTAAATTTGGAAATAGAAAAGCCAAACAATTATTTTTGCTTCAAATATGTTTCTTTCTTAGATAAACAAATGCTTATTCCACTCCACCCAGGGTTTTCTACACTAGCCAGACATTAGTGTTAACACTGTCCTATGTATTGTCCCATGACGACATGTATTTGATAGACACTCTGTATGTCACTCTGGACAAGGCTGGCAAATGGCTGGCAAATGTTGTAAATGTATGGAAATGGAAATAAATAAATAGCTTGCATGAACTTGACTAAGGTGATAATTATGTCCAGTTGATCAAAATATGTCAATGGATATTTTCACTGGTGTTCAGGGGTTCGAAAATCTGAGCTGAGAGAGCACCAGCATGAAAGTGAGGTGCCTTTTTCTTCCCAAGAACCCATACGGGCCTCTCAGAAAGCACACATGCAAATTCAGCACTGTCTCAGGTGGAGTGCACCAACAGCTCCATCATAACCCCTAGGAGGCTTTCAGAGACGGAGTAAAAGGAAGTGACCGCCTGCTTCTGAGAGGCCTGACAAGAGCAGCTCTCTTCACCATGCTGACGAGCAACCCAACTGCCTGGTTCATTCTCTCTGAAGGTTACAGGTGATTACCACAACAAAAGTCCCACCACAGGTCATCTTGCTGCTATTGTAATGCTTATTCTGTCATGATGGTGTTATTCTTACCTGTATCGTTTGTCATAGTATCTACTCAACATGTGCTTTCCTGTGGTATTTTCCTCAAATAAAGCACAAGGTTACATTTACATATGTAAATATATCTAAATGGAATACCTCCATAAAAATTACTGCGGGTTATAATTGTGTCCAGTAGATTGACCAATATATGTCAATGGGCAAAATACCATTTCCACTGCTGTTGAAGGAGTTAGAAAAATCTGTGAAAGCACTACATCTTAAGTGCTTACCCCATTAAGCACTGGATTCTCAGAAAGTACACAAACATAACTTCTATAACCCTGTCTCCAGTGCACCCAACTAACAGCACCAATGCACTGCCTATGAGGCTGCCTATGAGGCTGCCTATGGGGCTGTCTATGGGGCTGTCTATGGGGCTGTCTATGGGGCTGTCTATGAGGCTGTCTATGAGGCTGTCTAAGAGGCTGTCTATGAGAAAGGAAAGAGTGCAGGACTGAAAGGGAATGATTGCCTGCATCTCTGAGCTTATGTCTCATCTGTTGTTAAAGTCAAGTATGTTTTATTGTGCTGTCAGGGAATTCATACAGCAAGTAATAATAATAAAAAAAACATTCATAAAATGTATTGGAGAGGAACTACAAATCCTTTGTCACCCTGTCTCAGTTAAGAAGAGGACTATTGCTGGGGGGGGGGGGCTTTTATTGTTGAAATTCTTGTCACTAAGAATCATCTGAGGGGAAGAAGTAAAGAAGACTGGCTTTTGACACAGTGGTATGGACAGAGCCAGTGTCTGGGAGCCACAGAGGAGTTGTAGTGTTGTGGTATTTAAAACCATCATTTTCCCTCTCACTGCTTCCGCTCAAACTCTGTCACATGTTTTCATCTCCCTTGTTCAGGTCTGACAGCATGTCCATACACTGATTAAAAAACAGAAATAAATTATGTTTAGGTTGTTTTCTTTAATTTATGCATAACAGCTGCCAGTATACCCAGGGCAGTGTTGATTTCTCATACATATGATTCTTATTATTTCTGTTCTGTTGTAAGTCAACTCAAGTGCGACTGCGTTCATCCCTCAGACTGAGCACATGTAGTGGTTGCAGTGTCATCGTCAGTGTTTGTCGGGTAAACTCATTATGACTGAGGTAGATGTGATGGATTGCTGGTGCCTCTGAACATCTGCACTGTGACCAAACATCAATCCAGTAAGAGGATGGAGAGAGAGCCGACAAACAAAATTAACAACAAAACGAATGACGGAGGCGCACAGAGTGAGAGAGACAGAGAGAGGGAGGGAGGGAGGGAGGGAGGGAGGAAGATAGTGAGGTCTTGGTGAATATTTACTTTTGCATGGAGAGGCTCAGCTTAGTAGTTGCTAGTTTGATCTTGTTCTGGGCATCCAGGTGGGTCATGCCGTCAGTGCTGACCCCGTCAATAGCCATGATGATGTCACCTTGGGTCAGGTTTCCACTGGCCGCCTTGCTGCCCGGGGTGATCTGCAGGCATATGCCACAACCTTCTGTTAAAAACCCACCATGGGACCAGATAGCCACGCCCACATGTTCACTCCACATCATCACGCTTAGTTATGGCCTTTCTTATACAGTACCTTTTTCATCTGCCATATTGTATTTCACAAAACAATTCACAAACAATGCAGCAAATGAAGTTTCGCATACAGAAAAATAACTGTAGTGTCCAGCAGGAGATAGGAGTAGGAGTAGATAGTAGATAGTAGATATATAGTATATAGGATATATATATATATATATATATATATATATATATATATATATATATATATATATATATATATATGTAGATATATAGTAGATAGGAGTCTGATAGGAGTGATGGAGGGAACACTTCTTTATTCTCACATATATTTTCAGTATAGGTGCTACCACAGTGCACCAGGCACTGGTCCCTCTCTCTTTATCTCTCACACACACACACACTCACACACACACTGCACCTGTCTTGCTCCCGATCACCCGATCATTGACTGTTTGCACCTGTGCCTTGTTTTGTCTCTTTGTTCCTCCTTCTATTCTAAGCCCACAGTAGGGCACGTGTAGGTCTGCGCACTCCTGTGTCCTGCGGACGCCCCGAGGGTTACTACGGCTGCTGCGTGGCAATGCCATAGCGACAGCTGGTCAAGTTCGTTGTACTTTGATGGATCACGCATGTTGCCTCTCTCTCCTCTAATTTCTGCTCGTCGCAGGGCTTCATCGTTTGTGTTTCCGTGGAGAACACAGCGAGTCCATTCCCACACTCCCACACCGGCACTGCTGACAACACAGGCGCATCTAAGCAGGCTGTTAGTGGGTGAAGAAGACACTTACTTATTAGTCATAAAACACGAACATTAGTCACTGAAATGAACATGCACAGAAAAGTGATGTCTGGTTGTATTTTCACACCTGGATTAAAATAACGTTCAGATTATCGGCCTCAATCAAGGAGTGAAACCCCATATTGTGGAACTGCTAACTAGGCTTACGTGGAGCTCGTTAAAATGTTAAAAATAAAAGAGGGTTGTTGCGACCCCACGACTCCCTCCATCTGAGCTCCTGGGGGCCCCTGCTCTGCTACCCTCACACCTGTTGCCGTTACTCAACACACTCCCTCAGCAAAAGGGATCCAGGCACCATGCCACCTCTCCGTCCCAGAAGCCTTTAACATGTCGTCAGCCAAATTGTTTCATTATGGCAAGAATACTGGGAAATGTATTTCGCTCTTGTACAGGGCCTACAAAGATCACACTAAGAAACATTATATATGCTACGAACACAATATACATAGTATTTTCCATTTTTCCATTTTAATTGTCCTTATTTTTCATATTAATTGTAACACCCCCAAACAAAATTGTATTTATTTAGTTAAATTTTTTATATTTATTTTTTAATCTTAGTACAAATGGCATTTTCCCCACCCAGCCCGAGCATAAGTCAGTCCTCATGGTCCATTGCTGCAATCTCATTGGCCGAGCAGGACCCCGGTGTCTCATGACCTCTAACCCTTTGACACTCTCCTTCATGTTTCCACTGCATTCCCCTCTGACCTAAACATGGGCGAAACACGTGAAGTACGTTTTCGGGGCGCTATTACTGCAGTGTGTGCTTGTGGCCCTCACACTGCCCAGATGACAGGACCTTCAACCATCCCCCCTGCACACTGCTTCCCATTCATATATATATATATATATATATATATATATATATATATATATATATATATATATATATGTTTTTATCATATTACTAAATCCTAATAATTAAACATGTATGTTCCAGTGAGTAAATACTGTGTCTATATTACATTCATTAATTGTCTACAGGCCAGGTAAGGCCACAGTGCCAGAGGCGTGACATTCTAGAGTTCTCATTTAACTGCATTTTTGCATTAAGATTAACTAAGACAGATAATCAAGACAGATATGCGATCATATAAAGAACATGGTTGGGAATTGACAAAGCTTTCCTATTGGCCCAGACTTCCTAATGATTTTAAATCATTTGCTCCACTTTGATCCATATTTGTCAGGCCAAACATTTAATCTCTAATATCTTAAACATATTCACATTCCTCTTTTATACAGTATAAATAAGAAACAACTTTACGTGGCACAATATTAGTAGTTCTGTAGGGTAGTATAGTATAGGATTGTTTTGGTAACGTACTGAAGGCTCGAGAAAACAGGCTCTGTGACTGATGAGGGTGTGTTTGCTAAACTCTCTGCTTTAATTAGCGCTTTTGGAATGGCCCAGCCGATGTAACGTTTGGAGTGCTAATGCGGGATGGCTATTCACATACAGCTCATGGCATCTCTGCTAATATACACCTATATAAACACTCGCACAAGCCTCTAGACTATCTCACCATGGAAGCAGACCTTGACCCCCATCAGCCACAACTCACCTTTACCAGGATAAACTATTCAGTTGTTCAGCTCACTTGTTCAACTCTGACAAGATGCTAAATAAAGACGAAGCATAACAGTGTCGTATTGAGGAAGCAGGAATGTAAATCTTGCTGGTATATTTTAATGTTTTTTTTTATCTATTATATAGAAGCATTTTCAGAATCCATGCTGACTCTATACAGAACATGCCATTGTTAATATGCAAGAAGACCTTGAATACTGTAATAACACGTGTTTTTGTTAGAGAGCATTCCTCTAAACAGTCCAGGGTTAGCTGATCAACTCACAAGATCTTCCAGTCCTGTGTATCCAAATATATAATTACTGATGTGGACTCTGGAACTAAAGCCTTTATCAGTCCAGTGGCTAAAAGCTGTTGTTGTATTGTTGTATCCAGACATCTTATTATAATCCATGTTCATTTTATCCATAAATCCATTTTCTCTCTCTCTCTCTCTCTCTCTCTCTCTCACACACACACACACACACACTTTAATGTTATCCATAAATCCAGACCCCTAATGACCCCTAAAACTGTGTGTGCTGGCCTGACCTCTGTCCAGTGGCAATCACCTGAAATCAAGGTGTCCAAAAGCTCACAGCAGAGTGAATGAAAGCCAGACTAATATTACAGCTCTTGATGTGTTTGAGCTAATGATAAAACTGAGAAAAAATATTATGTTCTTAATTTAAATGTTGTGTTTTGGGGTGTTACAAAAGGTTTTCCATGAAAACTGTGTTGTGTGCCACGCTCACCAAAGAACACACACTCCTCTATGAGCCTTCTCAGCGGTGATGTCAGCGCCTACCTCTGACAGGTAAAGTCAATCTCAATGACTATGACATTTGTCTTTACATAGGGGAGATTAATTAAGGACATAATATGAATGACATATAATGTCCGAATTATCAAGATTAACGGATAACCTCAGTCAAAATGGTTCACAGTGCCAGAAACAGAAAAAGAAACACTGAAAAAAGAAGCATATTTTAAGAGTGACATTTCAAAAGATCTCCACTCATGTGCACAGCTGTTCGCCAACAGTTCAGAGAAGGTATTTGAATTCCTACAGTTTGCTTTTTTGTGTTATATATGTAGCTTTCCTTTTTTATTCAGTCGTGTTTCTAACCAGATCCAGTTTTATGCATAATAAGGTTTGACTTATACATCTTCATTACATTATTCTGTTCACACCTTATGTAAGTGAAGCATAACATCATTCATAAATATTCTGATGAATTTGATTCATTCAGTGCTCTGCACTACTGAGCTAAAGTCCAGTCTGAATCCAAATGATTCGGTATTGATTATTCTGAAATAGTCAGTCCAATGTTTCATCATATTACAGTGATTGCAAAGTACAAGATATATTTGTATAAGATATATATAAGGTATAAGATCTCCTATTTGTACACTCTAGTCTCTCTGAGGGCAGAACAGTCAACTCTCATTCAGAGCTTCTGATAGGCCTCGTGGCCACCCAGGTTTGCACAAATTGCTGTCCAGCTGAACACATTGAACTGTGCAGGGCAATATGCTTTTCTTCCACTTGCCGTGGGTTCCAAAGGCTAATTGCAGTGTGATTGCCACAAACTGACCTGATTAGAAGGAACAGAATCCTTGTCCTGAACAATAAAGTCTACTAACTACCATCAGGCCATTGTTTTAGCCTAGACCTATAGGCCCATAGGCCTGGATTCTAAAACCTGCACTGTCCTCAGTGTAAAAGCTGAACTGTTCTACCTACATCTCATTTTTCAGTATTAGAAATTAGAATTAGAATTCAAGTTAGAAATGCCAGCAGACTTCTGACCACATCCTTTAGCATGGAGGTGAACATCTGAGTTCAAGAGGGATCAACACAGAGGTAATAAAATGTGTGGCTGTACAATGTAACATCCACTGAGCAAGTCTACAGGCCACTCAACGTAGACACAAGGAGGAACTCAGTGCCGTTATCAAACAATGAAACTTTCACTTATCAAACTTATCAACTTCACAAGCGCTCCTGCCAAGACAATACAGCCTATACACTCAAAGGAGGTGTGACCATCTCACTTTACCTTCCTGAATAAATGGCATGTTGGAATTATCATGGACCCTGTCCAGAATGTCATTCATGGATCCCTCTGTATCTTTTTCACACTGTCACACAGACTGCGTAGCAAAGGAAAATCAAACCAGTGCTATAGAACATAGACCACGTACTTGCACCAGTTTACATCTATATGTCTTTGACTCACAACTTCCACCCCAGGACGTCTGTCATCATCCAGATAACACTGAATACTAAATGCATAACCACGTCCAAATGTATCTCATTCCATGGCAAACCGAAGCTTTTTTAGCAGTTATGCTTAAGAGCCCTGAGCTAAAATGAGCTTCTTCGGGATTGAGTAATGACAACTTGAAGGCACAGACTCATTACCAGCCCTCGGTTCCTACCAATAGTGGAGCCAAGATCCCCTCTTCTAACAGGGAACGTAAACATGTTGCACGAATTGCTAAACTTTCTTAACGACAACAACATGAGGCAACATGGCTGTTAGATCAGCTCCAGCTCCAAGAGCGGCAGTTTAACAAAGCACGTGTTATTTAGCCAGACAAGCTGCGTCGCTACGCCCTACAGGATGGCATGAGGCTAAACCCAGCGCAGTATCCCTGAAGCACAGGCCAGCAAAATGCGTCCAGCAGCACATAGCGCTCCTTCTCACTTTCCATTTCGTCTATCCACAGCTACACACGCGTACCTTTTCCTCAAAGGTTGCCTCTCCTACTGCTATTCATAGCCTGCACTGTACATACAATCACAGAGCTTCTCCCCTCTCTGGGTAGGTAAATGGTCAGTGACAGCAGCAGGCATAACAGCATTCACAACACTTAAAGTTATGCAATCATTCCATATGGATATGTAAAAATATGACATGGGTGTGTGTAAAAACTGCAACTGCTGCGGTGTGGCCAGGCTTGTATGTGCTGCAGGTGTTAGGATGAATAACACACAGGAGATAACGCACCGTCAGTGGAGCGATAATTAGTAGAGCTCTTAGGGTTTCAGCAATAGTACAGTATATTTGACATGCTTGGTAGGTCTTACCCTGGAGATTGTAAGGGGCATGTTGAAATCTTTGCCCCCCTGCAGTCGGAAGCCCCATGGTGCAGGTCCAGACAGAGTTATTGTGTAATTGCTCATTTTGTTCCGATGAAAAGCCTCGTCTTGGGACAAGTAACTCCTTTCCGTCGTCTTCTCTCTTCACCCTGCAGTCGGGACGAACACCCGGGTACGGGGAAGGCGCCGAGGAGCCTCTACAACACAAGAGCCACAGTCAGGGTCGGCGGCGAGGCGGCGAAGCAACACACACCCAGTCAACAAACAGATGTCAGTACAGGATACATGCCACAACCAATCACTCCCCAACCGACGGAAAGGAAAACCAAAGCCAGCTGAGCCTCCAACCTCAAGGCACCTGATTAATGAACCGCTCCCTTGTTTACATGAGCAAAAGAAGCGAGGAAAAGCGTTGAAAAGCAGAAAGAAGAGAGATCTTGCCTGCGCGGATGGCCTGGACAGACAGCCTAAGAATAGCCCTACACTGCAGAAAGCGATAGCACTCTAGTCTTTGGGACCCTTATATGGCATGGAAGGGGACACCCTCAGATAGCAAGCCCCTATGATTCACCCAGCGAATATAGCCTCCTCTTAGGCCAACACATTTTTTTCCCTCTGCTCCTGCGGGCATGCACTGACTGAATAAAGTGCACTCCAGAGCATTAGGAAGAAACTTATACACAGGAGAGACACATGTCTTCAACCCAGAGCTTTAAGATGAAACCTATATACAGGAGAGACACGTCTTCAACCCAGAGCTTTAAGATGAAACCTATATACAGGAGAGACACGTCTTCAACCCAGAGCTTTAAGATGAAACCTATATACAGGAGAGACACGTCTTCAACCCAGAGCTTTAAGATGAAACCTATACACAGGAGAGACACATGTCTTCAACCCAGAGCTTTAGAAAGAAACCTATATACAGGAGAGACACATCAACCCAGAACTTTAAGATGAAACCTATAAACAGAAGAGCACTTCCTCATATTAGCGAGATGCTGATGTCATTGGTGGTGTCCGTACCCAAACTGAATGCCACACTGCCTATATGCACACATCTGACATTCTTCTTTGAGCTTGACAGATTGATGCCCCCCCCACCCAAGAGCACAATAGTTCACTGTGACAGGTAATGATATACACACACATTGCTACCCCACCATAGACGATCCACTGAAGCCTTTGCCAGCCCACAAAGGAAATGTCTCATCACATCTGTGCCAGACATTGTCAAACTGAATAAGTAATTTAATGCAATTTAATGTTAATCAAGCAGGAAAGACAATATTCAAGAGTAAACATAAAAAAGTTTCATGATATTACTTAAAATAACACACTTTAAAATAACACGCAACACTTAATATAATACTGTGTTATTTTGATACACCATAAATCACTGTAACTGTGAATGTTTCTCATGACCTAGCTGTTTGGATTAGTACTGCGATTAAATGCACAACCCTCATGTTTTCCTCCTGTAGTAAAGTTCAGGCCTTCAGCAACTGAATTTGCACGATCTTATCTGGTTTCCTCTCTGATTTCCCACACACTCTCATCACGTTCCTTTTCTGTAACATCACACATGGCACAGAGAATGGCACACACAACACTGGCATTTGGAAAAATAAATCTCTCTCGAATTTCTCCCACCGAGGCACCGATATCCCCAACCCGTCTCTCTCTCTCGGTACCTCCTGCTCGTGCCACAACCCCCCTGACAGCCCAGTGCTGCAGGGGTGTTAGTGACCATCTCTCTGAGGTCCATGAGGTCATGTTTGGCTCTGCAGATGACAATGCTTCTTGGTAGCCATTAATCCTCTTGTTCACATTTATAACCACACCACCTCGCCCACTGCATTCATGACGTGCGAAAAGTCTGTATTAAAGGTCAGAGGAATTCAGTGCACCATCAAAAAGTCAAAGCAGGCTTTACAAAATGAGCAAAAATGTTGATATTCTCAGAAGACCAAGCGTGACGGGTAACTGATTTTAGTTTCCTTCACTTTGTAGCATGCGCATGTTTTAAACGTCATGATTACTAAAGGGAGGAATTAATGTTCAAATGAACTGAATGTGTAACATTTCTGTAATTTTTTCAATTCCACGTACCCAGCACTGTTCGAACATTTCATTGATCTTTTCAGCCCCAGTGAACATCACACTCAGGAGCACTTAACAACACGTTGTTCTGCCTCTTATGTGTGTGTTTGGTAAGCAGAGCTGAGCTTGTGGTAGCTGGCTTATGGTTGACGCCCAGGGATTTATTTATTGTTAGCAATGGACTCACTAGTGCGTGTCTACACTAGGCCTGGACTCTTCTCCTACATTGGTCATAGAACCATAACCCTTTGAGAAAGCTATTTTCTTCAAAAGTCTACACTAGAATTCTTCATACCTCAGTTGGTTGCTCCAGGGTAGTGGTCATTTCCTGACCTTTCACCTGAGTGGTTCACCTTCTGCACTTTCGTATTGACATTTGTGAGAGCCAATTTATTATCTTCATGGAAGATGACAGTACTTATTTAAACTGTATAGATTTCCGTAGATCTGTTTGAATATGGGAGGAAAAGGGCTTTATATTTAGTTGTGGATTTTTTTGGTGGATTGTGTGTTTGAAGACAATAAATGCATAAATACTTAGCAATATCAACTTCAGCTTTGATTCTTTGTCCCTTTAGCTGTTCTTAATCCTGCAGGGCCATTGATTGTGAGATATAACGAGGGACAGACTCCATTGTCCAAATCAGCAAAGTTTAGCTTAGTCCAGTGTGATACTGGCTCCCTCAATCAATCAGTTAAAGTTGGAAAACTATAGTGTCAAATAGGGATACACAGCAAGCCTGGAATTTTCAGTACATTGCCACTTGCTTTCTGATGCAACTAATGGAAAATATCAATCTGTAAAAAATTCTCGAACTTTTGGAAACAGTGCAGGTCACAAAGGATCTTTATTCTGTTCTCAGATAAACTGAGAAGACACTCTCATCTCAGATGGACCCATCAGTGCACCTGAATTTACTGGAGACCAGAGAACATAATTCTGTCATTTTCATTGGTTTTATTTAGTAAAAACAACACAAAACATTTAGAAAAACAAAGCAAGAGTAACACAAAATGGTTAAACCATCAAACATTGAAATAAATAATTTTCACTTCTTACAGTACTTTCATATACTTGATATAATAATTTGAATTATATTGCAATGCTCAAATGTTACTTAAAATCTAAAAGCAATCATATTTACTTACACATATCTAAATTTGAAATATATTAATCAGTAAAACTCATCCATATCATTACTTTAGGATGGGGTGTGAAAGCTTTTAACTATTTAAGCAACCTGTACACGAGCTAATAACATACTAAAGATTGTGCTTCTTTTTTTAGAAAGTTTATATATTTTGAATAAGATTCCATACATAGTAGTTTTTAAATATCATATTAACATGCATTAAATATGGCTCATTCCCTGCATTAAATATGATGAGCATTGTAATGTGAGCCAGTCTATGAGCTCAGAGGATGTCCAATGCATTGTCGTGTTTTGCTAGGGGAATTGGCCATGATATCTCCATGATTCTCTTTACAATTGAATCTCTCCTTTTGGGACTTGCGATTTTAATCCCAGAACCTGCTATGAAGGCTGAATCCAGAAAGACGCAGCTCACACCAGTGCTAGCAGACATCTCCACTTCATCTGCACATCCATACCAACTCTTGTCCATGGCAGGGAAACCTCAAAAGCATGATGCCTTTATGGGTAGACAGCATGCCTTTCATTACACCTCCATACACTGAAGGTCTTTGGAAGGGCTAATAGTTAAAACACAAGCACCTTATTAACACAAAGTGTAAGGCTATCCAGCGGCTGTGCAGGTGATGTTAATAACGTGCTGACCAATAGGAAGAAGCAGAGCTGCTGTTGCCAGGCAGGGGATCTCCTCATTCCTGACCTGTCAGAGCGGATCAGGTCCAGGTGCTGTTCAAACTGCACTCCAAGCCAGACCGTAGCCACCAATGAGTCAGGCAGACAGGAATTCATTAGCACCTTATTTATAGCCCTTAACCCACAGACATGTTTATTGTCTTCCACTGAATACTCAATTTGAAATAGAAGGAGGGGGAGGGGTGGTGAGGGGGGGATTGCGGATTCATATAATTTCTTTCTTTGGAGGACAACTCCAGCCCATAAAAGCGTGCTTCAGAGTGGCAGGTCCTCCATCGCTGTAGTGAACAGAGGTGGGGAGCAAAACATCAACTCTTATCATCAGTGAGATGTTTGGGGTGGAGGTGTCAAGTCAGGCTAATTTTAGGTGCTCTTAAAACATTTCACTCAAAAGAGACTTGTGTGTTCAACTTCAGGGCCTAAAATGACACCTCACATTCTACAAAGAGAAGAAATATTTGATAAGCATCAAACGCTCATCAGTGCACCTACAGTAAGTAGATATTTAAATATTAAAGGAAAGAGAACATTGAGAGAGAACAGGAATTCAATTGTGGTGGGGGGTATCAGTGCGGTGTTGTTTATGGAAACCTGCAAACAGCTCTGCATGAAAGCATCATATCTGACTGATAACGGCCTCGTTATATACAGCGCTGGATCACGCCATCTGGTGCATGTTTAGTGGGTCGTCCACTTCTGGCTCAGGACAGACAAGCGCATGACTGAGTGACAGGATAAAGTGTGTGTCAACAAAGCTCTCAGCACTGCATAATGATCGACGGGCAAGTCGGTCAACAGAACACGGCAGCACTCTGGAAATGCAAGGCATTCAAAGACTGAAGTGAATAAAATGTGCTCTATCGATCCAAGATATTGTGAGTGGGACAAAAGCATGTTGTACAGCTAAATAGGAAGAGGACGGTGAGGGGAATAGATGCCTAGCGTGGGAGAGCAAGGTCAAGAGAACGTCGGTTTGTGGAGAGTTGTAGTCAAAAGAGGATCCATCAAATGGCTCAGGCCTTTCCAAAAAACGAATCGAGTTAAAAGCATTTTCTCTTAATCCCACAGGAAGCCCCCCTGATGCTGCCATGTTAATCCCACCAAAGTATCTCCACAAATCCGGTAGAAAAGTACATTTTCAATCTGAAGGCTACAGTATGTTTTTTTTTAGTGTGACCTTAAGACCAGTGATTTAATGACTGTAAATAAAGGATTAAACTGAATGTGAATGATCTAATAACATTGACATAATTGAAAGACAAATCATTAATAATTTATTCTGAATAATTTACTAGCACAAAAATACGCTCTACAGCTATCTACAGCCTGTGCTGAATCACTGTATGTTCACTAAAGGCTAAGGAAACGATGTGTTTGAGGTACACATTACACAGGAACACATTTGTTTTACAGTTTACATTACACACTAACCATGACACATACTGTATATAGAGTTATGTGTTAAGAATGTTTACAAATTCTTAGTGAACAAAATTGCTCATCAGTAAACCAAAAAAGAAAAACTGTGATAGAACATGAGGTGAGAAGTTTAAGGATGACTTCTCTTCACTTGCAAAGCGTTCTGCCCCGTGTATCTCTGTAAATGCCCGTTCTGTGGCACAGGGATGCAGTTTACAGAACAGGGAAATGGCAGAAAATACTTTCTTTGTAATCACTAGACTGGAGAAAAATGTGTCTACTTCTTTAGCTAAAGATCTACATCCATATTGGTGCCCAGTTTTCCCAGAAACCAAAGGAAGAGACTTCGTTTCATGCAGCTATGCTATGCCTTGACCGCTCTGCACTGTGAGGGGTTAAATAGCAGGTGACTCATCAAATAATTGTTTCCTATGTACATTCTCATAAAGACGGAAAAGGGGAAAGCAAACTTGACACGGACGGATGTCTACACGGACTGGCGTAGACGCTGTTCAGACGACGCCCTTCAGAGCTGTGGAGGGTTTGGGAGGTCCCCTCAGACATGTTCAATGGCGGCAGAGGAGAATGGAGAAGAACCAGGCAGGCATTTAGAAGGGTGTCCGCTGGCTCCCTCTGACTGGAGCACAGGCGTGGACCCAGAGCTTACAATGATAGAGGGGACGGCAGCTGAGAGCATCTCCTGCTCCACCTGTCCGGAGATCCCACAAGAAGGAGAAAGTGTGCAAATTATTACATGTAAATTACATGATCATCTTGTACAGCTGCACTTTTCTGACCTAATCTCACATTCGCAGGTGTTCCCACAAAGAAGCATCCTGACACTGGATGCTTTGGTTAACATCTCAACAAGAATGTGAATGCTTACCACGGCTGGTGCATAGCTGGAGTGGCTAACCTCGGCCATGGAGATGTCATCTTTATCTGCTATCGTCTGTGGTTAAGGAGTCAGTGTTATCAGCAGACTTTTTCATTCAACAAGTCCCATTAGTTACACTCAAGAAGCACAGATTATTTACACATGTGCAGAATATCTAATTGTAGTATGACCACAGTCTCCTAACTCTGCATCCCAGCACATTCAGCACCACCTCCATGTCATATCAATATATTTCCTCTTCATGTTTCTTATTGGGCGGTCAGATGATGAGAAGATCTTCTATTGGTGGACAAACTCTCCACAACCCCCCTGAGATAGGCTCTCTGGTCACGGAGCTCTTTGTAAATTTGGAATTTTTATTATCTGTAACTGTGTAACTGTAACTGTGCCCATTAAAAGCTTCTTCTTGAATAGTTTATATTATATAATTAATGTTGTGTAATTTTTTGCGCCCAACTTTATAAGGTATACTCAAATTCTCTTCTATGTAAGTGTAGCGCTTATCTCACACAGCATTATAAACATTACATTCCCACTGACCATTCTCGGGTCTAGGTGTAAAGATCCACAGGGTGTATTGCTGCTAATCAGGAGAGATACCATGAGCACTCACATTCATACTGACGTAGGCAGAGATGGTGCTGTTCAGAGCTGGACCAACAGGACCACGCTCATAGCTCCTGTCATAACTGTTCGACTCGTGACCCTTCATCGTCCCCCTCGCGGAGCAGCCTTGTTTCAGCTCGTCCGGGACCTTCCGGACGTCGCCGGACGCCTGACGGCCAGCCAGACGTGACGGGTCTGCCTCTGTGTTCATCGAGCCCTGAAACAGAGACGCACGCAACACTGGAGACGGCAGCGGCCGGAAAAGAAAACGCGCGCGGTGGGAAGGGACGCTTCGCGAGCGCCGATGGGGGGCGCTCGTACTGGCTCGCTATTGGACGCCATGGAAAGGCGGGACTTGGTGGAGCAGTGCAGGTTGTTGCTGCCGTCGGAGACCCGGCTGGTGACTGTGGAGCGTCGCGTGGACGTGAAGCTGGTGGTGGTGGTGAGACGCTCTCCCTGCGGCACGCACAGCAGTGCACCCAGACAGGGCACGTACGTGGCTAGGGCAGCCCTGGCCCAGGGGTGGGGGGGGGGGGGGGGGGACGGCACAGACAGGTGGCATAGGAGGGAAGAGGGAGACATTCGTTCAGTGAAGGAAGACACAAAAAGAAAAACATTATATGCACATGAACACATGTACGCGTGTGTGAGGGGGAGTAGGTAGTTTGGCATCATAAAGGTATTAGGGTCAAGAAAAAGATGATTTGGCTTGCAGTCCATATTTTCTTTGCTCATTTACAGGTGTATGGAAACTTTTGGGTCATCAAAAAAGATTGTAACCATATTAAAAGTACCAGAGAACACTCCAGAGTACACATGTTTTCCTTTAAAGATCGGATCTGGCTTTCAGTTGTGTTCTGCTTGGATGTGAACAGTGAGCATACATTGTAAACAAGGCTCTGTAGCCCTGCTGACCTCAGATCAGTCACACTTGGCTATTGCATTCATTACAAGCAAAGGGTGTATTTGAAGGTTCTCTCTATTGGGTGAAACCTGCTTGAGCAGATCAGTTGGTTATTATTAAGCCTTGTTATCATCATCATCATTATCAGCAGCATCACAGTTATTATGATTATTATTATTATTATTAAGCCTGGTTGCAATTGCCAGCCTCCCTGAGTCCAAACACTGCCTTCATATTCAAATTCTTTCACAAATCATATGGACATGAGGCTTGTGGTGTCAGGATGACCAGCAGGTGTTCGCTTGCCTTGCCAGCACAGCCTCACATCTACAGTAGGGCTGACGTGCCACGTCCTGCCACTGCAGCGCAGTACCTGTACTTGGGGTGGGTGATGGCATAGATGATGGGGTTGTGGATGGCAGAGGCCTTGGCAATGACAGCAGGCACGGAGTTCATATAGGGTGTGAGTATGTCAGCATATCTGAGGAGAAAAAGGATCAGGCGAAATGATCACATTACACATCACTGCATTATTTCACAAACTTGCACGGCTTTGTAGCCTTGTACAGAAGGGGGTGGGGGTCTGTTCTACCTCAAACGTGCCTTGGTGGTCAAGGATTGAATAGCAAAATGAGTTTTCTGTACACAGTACAGTGCACCAGCGTGTTAATTAGATTGTCATTTAGTAGCAATTTATTCCAGTTACATTTATTACCACTTTTTAGATGTTAGGAGGTAAAGTTTGTCATTTCATAACTTGTCTTAGGGATTTTATAGTCAGCAATAATTTTATATCTTGCACAATAACATAAAGCATGAAATATTTAACATTCAAAATAGTCATAGAAATGACTATTTAACACAGAAATTAAGAACACTGTCAGAAAACTGACTATTTCAATTTGTTATACCATAAATTGACCTCACAGGGTTTTTACAAATTTGTAAACTGTGCGAGATGCTTCACCACATATATACCTGAATAAAACAAATAAAAAAGGCACAGGTGTGTGATGATTTAATAAGTTGGTGACTCGGGTGAGTGGCTCAGGGCTGTGACTGACATGTGGGGTGTGTGCTGTGTGCTGGATACTGGCTGGGGAGTGACACCATGCTTAGTGAATGATGTCCATGGGAGTAATACAGCTGGTGGGAAGGTACTGTAACTCTAGGGCCTGTGACAGACTCATGATGTCTCCACCTGCTGGCAGCCTTCGGCATACAGAGGCTTTTCCCACATGGCTTTTTGTTTATATCTTGATCATGTGTTTGTCTCATGGTTATTTTTTTGCTTGCCACACTGCTTCCCCAGGCACTGGCTCCACCCCCTGGGTCTTATGTACTTATGTGTCTCCTTACTGAAGCCCTCTGTGTTTGTGTGACAATCGTGGGAGATTAATCTTGCTCTGGCTTTCATTATTTATTGTTAGTGCAGTTTTATGTTCAGTTTCATTTTTGTTAAACTTTCCTTTTTGTCTGCAGTGTCTTCGCCCATGTAATTAGAGCTTCTCTGTGCTCTATTTATAATGTAACTCCTTGCTGTGTCAAAAACTTCAGTCTCATTTTCAGAAAGATTGGAACATTGTTCTACAGAATACAAATAAAAGTATAGCATTTAGCATTTAGCAGAATACACAGTGCAGTACAATAATGCCCCGGCTGTAAATGGTGATTCTCACCCAGCAAAGGCAGTCAGAGCCACGCAGGAATAGGGGGACCAGGAGATGACATACAGCAGGATCACGATGAGGGCCACCTTGGCCATCTTCCATTCACTCTTCATGCGGTTGAACTTTTTTAATGAGTCCTTGGTGGAGCTTCCATCCCTATCAATTTTCTCCACAGCACTGTAAAACACATGCACACACACACACACACAAACTACTTTACACAAGCTATACAAACTTACATAAGTAGTAATCACTCTAAATGACCTAACATTTGGTATTTCATATATATCGCCTGCACAGTTCAATTCCCTGCAGCCTGCACTCATCTGGACCTGCTGTCTAGAGGAAGAGTGTGGCAGCTTTAACCAGCTATAAGCAGCTATAAGCAGCTATAACCAGCTATAAGCAGCTATAACCAGCTTTAACCAGCTATAACCAGTTATAACCAGCTATAAGCAGCTATAACCAGCTATAACCACCTATAACCAGCTATAACCACCTATAACCAGCTATAACCCCCAGACAAGCAGCACTGACCTCGTGGTGTTCCTAATGGCACGGAAGATGCACGAGTAGCAGTAAATAATAACAAACAGGGGGACGAAGAACACGAAGACGAACAGCATCATGGTGTAGGCGCGCACAGACGGAGTAAAGGTGACGTAGTCCCATGTGCAGGATGTGAGCAGACCCTCAGGAACATACGCACCTAGGAGAACATCATCTCTATCAACCCCCATGTGGAGCAACATCATCTCTATCAACCCCCATGTTGAGCAACATCAAGTGAGTAAAAACCATTTGCAATATATAAATATGTGAGTACTTCTTTTCATAAGTAGTATTCACTATAATAATAACAATATATTTAATATTTATTATTATTATTATTATTATATTCAAATACTGCAAACGTCTGCAAGAATCTGACTTTCAAAATGTCCTTATTTATTTATTTGGGTTTATGATATTTGTGTGTGTATGTGTATATGTGTGTGTGTGTGTGTGTGTGTGTGTGTGTGAGAGAGAGAGAGAAAGGTCACTCACTCCATCCAAAGAAGGGAGGAAGGCTCCAGCCCATGGTGTACATCCATGCAGCAGTGAGGATGATGAGGGCGCGTTTGTGTGACATCTTGCCAATGGAGGTCAGAGGTCGAGTGATAACAAAGTATCGATCCACTGCGATAATCATGAGTGTGATCATTGAGCACATCCCAAACAGAGCACCACAGAATGCGTACAGCTCACAGCCTGTGGGAGGGGAGAGAAATGAAAAGAGATTCAGTCCAACTCCAATATTTTCGATGATTATATGCCACCTCTAGCCATTGTACACTTATGTTCATTGATTCCAAAACATGGAAATCTCTCCCAAAACAGGGAATCCTCACAAAATGTGAGAAATCAGGTCTCTGGCTCGATCACATCTATACATCAAAGTCCATGTTAACAGCTAGAGTGTGTGTAAGATGGACCTATGGCAACACTGCAAGTGTTAATTCAACACTGGGATCCCCTGTTTATGTTGCCTCAATCACAATGGAAATGCCACTTCTAGTAAACAATGTATATAGATAAACAACATATGAATGTTAGTATTGTGAATTAGTATACAATATTAAAATGTTAGTATTACGAATTAGTATTCAATATTAGAATGTTGGTACTATGGCTATCAGGGAGTCTATATGTCGGGTATATCTGTCTTTACAGACATTCTTCCAACTGATACTCATTTGGGTCTAAAGCACAGGTAGTAGGCATCTTGTGGTTTGTGAACACTGCCTGAGGTGGTGAGGTGAGGTGGTGTAGACCCCGTCTTCTCTGTGAGTAGAAGTCACAACTACACTTTAACATTGAGTGCCACATGCACACTCAATGCACACTGATGAATTTACCTTCAGTACTAACAGTTTCAGTACAAACTGAGAACAAGATAGGGAAGGGGAGGGAGAGAGAGAGAGACAGAGAGAGAGAGAGAGAGAGAGAGAGAGAGAGAGAGAGAGAGAGAGAGAGAGAGAGAGAGAGAGAGAGAGAGAGAGAGAGAGAGAGAGAGAGAGAGAGAGAGAGAGAGAGAGAGAGAGAGAGACAGAGAGAGAGAGGGAGAGAGAGAGGGAGAGAGATAGAGAGAGAGAGGGAGAGAGAGAGAGAGGTTTAGTTATTTCCAATTGACCTGGCATCAAAGTCGGATGGACTTTCACTTCTTTGATCATCCAGTAACCACGTCACTTCAAACAGGAAATGTTTAAAGGTTTAAGAACTATATGGCCTAGTGGTGATGAAAGTCTCCACAATCAATCCAGCTAATGTAAAATGTGCTTAATATTGAACAATTATTTAAAGCAACTCATAATACCACAACATCTGGTTTCAAATTTCAATAATATAGAACCTCCTGTTTGTTGTCACAGGTTCCAGACAGGCAAACAGTATGAAACAGAACATTAGTGTAGGAGGATGTACATAAAAAATATTTGCACATTTTTACACTTCAAAAATTCAATCAACTATCAACTTTATTTATTTGGCAAAACAGCACATTTAAAGCTATTTCACTAGATTTTCGAGTTTAACTGCATTTTAATTGAATGTAACATGTATTCCACTGCAAAAAAAACCACCAAAAAAATGGTTTTGAAGTATTAAATATTAAACATTATGAAAAAAAGGTAATATGTTAGATATTTTCTCACATTGGAAGAATATGTTATTAATTTTACGTATTAATATAGTATTAAATAAACTTTATTCATCCCAGTTAACTGAATAAATAAAATTTATTTAAAAACATAGATTTAGATAACAACATATTTTTACAATTTTACACTTTCCCCAAGAAAAGAAGAAATACGAATGAAAGCGTAATGTTTGAAGCTTAGAACGGCTACTTTAAGAGCAAATGCAGTTAAAACATCACAAATGCACAGTAATAAAATGGCCCGGATTCCTTACAGAATCTGTAAAAACTAACAGCTATTTTCAGCAAAAAAGCTGAAATGATCAACTTTTTGATGACTGTAATTTGTAAATCACCAGCTGTATTTTCATTTAGAAAACAATATTACAGGAACATGGCTGTTATCTCAGATATAGACAAAAAACACTGCTTCATATTAAATATCATAGATAAGACTAAATACTCAAACAGCCAAAGAAACTAGAAACATGTAAATGTGGCTTCACATCAGTGCGAAACATCACCCTTGTCATACGCACAGACTGTGTGTAAGTCATTGTCAGGACTGATTTATCTGACCTCTGACCTCAATGTGCAGAAAACCTCAAAGGTTCCCATTAACTTTCAACATCGTTCAGCTGGTGTATAAGGACTCGGTGCAAGAGTAGAGAAAGCCGAGGAAGCACTCTCGCTATCTGAAGTCCTTTATCATATCCTTTATCATACTCCCCTTGAGTTGACGGAATTCTACCTAGTCGCTGAAGGTTTGAGGGCAGCTCCTCAAACATCAGGCTCTTTATCAATGCATCTGCCATAGAAGCTCTGATGGCCTTGGAGTGAGCCATTACAGGAGATGAAAGAAGAGTGTGAATAAGCTCACTGTATGTATGGCTGTCTGTGAGATTACCTTTCTCGCCAAAGATCCATCTCTTGTGCATGCTGGTGATGAAGAAGGTAGGTGTCTGAGTGACGCACATCAGGAGGTCGGTGATGGCCAGGTTAATGACGAACATGTTGGCAGGGGTTCTTAGACTTCTGCTCCTGTAAGAGCACATGCAGACATGAGTGAGAGATGGTGAGAGTGAGCGCCGTGGTTTTGACACAAGTCAGGTTGGTGTGTTCTGGCTAATCCTCTGGGACCCGTTAGGCAAACTGCTGGTTAGGTACAGGGAGAGCAGAGGTGCTTTCATACTGTGATCAATGTCATGTACAGTGGCACCAGTTCCTTGGGCCTAAGCGGCCTACTGTATGTATCCCTGAGGCTGTGACAGTGATTTGGCATATTCTTACAGTTAGAGAACTTTCAAATGCATGAGCTCCATGGTTAAAATACTGGGGTTTCCAGTTGAAACGCAGAATTCTGGTTGACCAACCCTTATGTAAGAAACCTGTAAACCTTCATCCTACGAGGTCAGACATATAACCACTTCCCCAACTGGACTTATCCACAATGATGTTGTACTCTGACACTTTAACTCATACTGCTTTCACTCATATTGCTTCAGTGTCATTTTGTAGTTAATTGTGTACTTTCTCCTTGGCATACATTCTCCTTGGATTTAGGTTAATAGGCGTGAGCACAGAAAGGGTTCTCCCAGACTTACTTGCAGAAGGCGTATATGACTAGGAAGTTACCAACAATCCCAGTGATGCCAATGACTAAAATAACGCAACCAATAGTATAGTGGGCGTGGTCTGGAACATCCACAGTGGGAAAAGGTTTTGCCACATCCTGAACCATGGCCGCCTGTGAAGACAAGCAAAGTGCATGTAAGACATCAAAGAGTCAGTCAGGGTTCGCCATTGTGGCCCGAGCAGATCTGTTGACTCCTTGACAGTGAGTTCCGCATTCCTCAGGTCAGTCCTGCTGGCACAGCGACTCACACAGTGTCTCGGTAGGCCCGTGGTCCCGCAACGGCAGCGATTTGTTCATAGACACAAGTGAAAGCTTTTATGACATTGCAGGCAACATTTGGGAGTACGCACAGCTCCCAGGGCTGGCTCAGAGTGCCTGCTCTACAGGACACTGCAATTAGGGCATGCAGTGTGCAACAGCTCCAGCGCTACAGCATCTGTGTCTCTCAGTGCCACTTTACCCATCTGCCTGTCTATCCATGCATGAGCTGTTCTATTGATCTCGCCTTGCCCCGGCTGAACTGGGGGCGGGGGCAGGCACACACTTATGTTTCCAAGCCTGCAACATCTGCATTGTGAGGTAGGCTGCAGAGGGCTGGTGTCACTGGTCTGGACGCCACTCAATCTCACTCTGTATTATCTTCTTTGTGTTTGACAAGACTGGATTAGGAAGAAGGACGTATCCAAAATAATGTTGATGAATATGTTTCAGTTTTTGTTCTCGTGTAAGGAATTCTTGTCAAGAAAGCACCAAAAATTCTAACATTAAGGCAATCATACAGAAGGTGGTGTTTAATTCTAAATGACATTTATAGTATTGAATTTTATATTTGCTTCACTGTGGGCTAATCGGTAGATACAGTTCACTGTAGGAAAATTGGTAGATACAATTCACTGTGGGAATCAGTAGTTTCAGCGCACATGTAGCAATAGGCAGGGAATTTTTGTGGGAGAACATAAAAGACACAGGGGTGATTATAGTTATGGTTGTTAATAAACTGTTTAATAAACTCTTTTTTAAATGCATGAATGCATCTTTTGCGTCTCAATGTGCCTCATGTGATTTCATTTCTGTCTTCTTTGTAAGAGTGGGTTGATCCTAGATTCGTATTTCAATAAGACGTATATACAGTATATAACCCTTTTGACAATTAACACAAATGGAAAATGGCAGAATGCATCTCATTACATGGCAAACATGAGTTAGGATCAAGGGGGTTCCACCATCACAACTTCTCCTCTTTCCTACCATGTTTGCAGTACTAAAATGCACTGAGATCAATGGCTAACGCACTTTAGAGCTGGCGGAATCCGTTTGAAGTTGAACAAAAGTGTTTTAAACGGACTGCTGACCTGAGGCTGCTTTGCATGAGCCTGAATCACAGAATGAAACTGCTCCATCTGCAGAGCTGCATCTACTGGTCTCCACCTGCATCTCCACGTCTCATCCTCAACCTTCTGGCAGAGTTCTTCCCCTCCATGTTTGAAGGCTCGAACAGTTTGAGCACTCATGTCTGAGGATCTCTCAAACACTTCCAGAACTGCAGCTCTGCTCTGTCATGGTCAGACAGGGTAGACACTGGCTTTACTTCTAAGGCGAAACAGCTGACTGAACTCTCCACAGAAATCGCATTTATGAGATTTTAATGTGGGTTAAACAGCTGAGAGGATATAGGGGGAAATAGTGATTGGTTGCATGTACGGAAGGAAGAAGGAAGCAGCATGACTGAGAAGGAAGATTCAAGACGCTCGGCTATATTTATTCAGTGGAGACAATCAACTAGAATTTAGCCTTTAACAACTTAACCCTAAGTCCCAGCCACAATTTAACAAGCTTGGACCTTGCCTGTTTAGTTCTTGGACTGTTTGGCTTTGCTCTATCATGTCTGAGCTGTGAAAGCAGGAGTTTCTCAGGGTCTGTGGTGCAGAGGCAACAGGGCACTGAAAGCTTTAACTCGCCCCCCTTGTTTGGAGGCACTTTTCACTGGTGACATCCCATTAGACGTCAGTGTTGATCCTTAGCATCCATCCTAGGAGAGCAGAGACAGACGAACCTGTCTGAGCCCACGGTGAGTAATGACGTAAATGTGTACCTAAAAAAAACACTCCCATCTAGTATCTTCATGTTGTAATCTTCCAGTTCCCATAACTCTCACCCGAAGGTGCAACTGAGGAGAAGGTACTCAAGTAAGTTTCAAATACAATTTCTGTATTTTTGTTTGGTTTGCCACTCAGAGGCAAAACAGGTTCAATATTGACCCAAAATTTGTCTCTAGTCCGTATTTTTGGAAAGCTGTAGAACAAAACCCAGACAGGCTTTCGTGATGACTTGTTTAATCCCCAGATGTCAGTGATATTAAAGGCTTGTCTTTTAGCTTTATTGATAAGGGATTAGAGATTAGTACACAGAGGCACACACTGACACTATGGGGACAGATCTGCTGAAAGCAATTGTGCAACTTCAACAGTGTTGCCATTACTCAGACGGAGGCAGAGCCTCACGACAGACGGCCTCCTCAGCACGGCACACGGGGCTCACGCAGCAGCGGTAACGTAGCGCTTCAGGAGGGAGGAGCGCTACGCTGCCTTTCCTGCAGCCTCTCCCGCTCTCCAAAAAACTCTGCGTAGTTGACAAAAGTTATGATTTGAAATGATGACGATTCGAGTCTTAGTGATTCTGAAAAGTCATTTTAGAATCTTAAAAGCCATCTTATATTTGATGCAAATCCTTTTATATCATTGATCATAACTTATAAAATATGTTCGCAAGCATATAGTCTTTAGTAATTCCTGACATACAAATGCTATGAAGCATGTGTGTACTCACTGAAAAAATAAACGGGGATTCTGCAATGGAAGCCTTTCATGTGATTTTTCCCAGAAGCACTCCCGGAGAAGCTTAAGAGCCCATCCCTCTGACCTTCCTGCGGAGCGTCAGAGAGCTTGGAGACACCCCTGGTTTGTAGGGGGGCCTGTCAGCGCTCTTTTGCAGCTGAGTTTAATGTCCTAATCTTTGACAATAAATGAAGCAATTCCTATGTGCACTAGATCAACCAACTGTTCACTGGGGGACACAAAGACAAACTTTGATTAAGGTCAGACATTTCTGTGTACTGGATGCACACCTGTACAGGTGTGTGGTTCACTGGCAAGAAAAGGTATGCACAGATAAACTGAACTGTAACCTGTGTGTGTGAATTCAATCTGGCTTTACCTGTGTGCAAGGTGTGTAGTTGTCTGGCAGAAATGGCGTCATTTCCAGTGTAGACTGGTAATGGAGAACTGCTTAACTGAGATATCATTACACATGTGTAAAAGTATTGTTATCTCTTATTGTTCTTGAAAGTCAAGTGCCAACAACTTGATCCTGAACGTGGATAAAACAAAAGAGATCATCATGGACTTCAGGAAGAACCAGCCCAGTCATGCTCCACTCTGCATTAACACCACGGCTGTGGAAGTGGTCAGCAGCGTAAAGTTCCTAGGGGTGCACATCACAGACAACCTCACCTGGTCTGTAAACACCACGTCACTGGTCAAGAGGGCAGAACAGCGTCTGCACTTCCTACGCAGACTGAGGAGGGTCCACCTGCCCCCACCCAGCATTATCACATCCTACAGAAGCACCACAGAGAGCTGACGAGCTGTATGTCTGTGTGGAGGCTGCAGTGCCTCTGACTGGAAGCGAGTGGTGAGGATGGTGGAGAACATCATCTGGTCTTCTCTTTCGCCCAATCAGGACCTTGCACCAGTGCGTTGCATATCCCGAGCACACAACATCATCAGTGACCCCTCACATCCTCACTGTGGACTGCTCTCCCTGCTGGCTTCTGGTAAGAGATTGTGAAGTATTCGGTGCAGGACCACCAGGTTCTGTAATAGTTTTTTCCCTCAAGCCATTAGACTGTTGAACTCAACACGAGGTCAAGGAATCACTGAGCTACATGCCATCTGTGCCATCTAACTTATTGGATTATCTAATTCCACAATGTCACTTTATTGATATTTTATTCATGCTGCTATTTGATTATATATATATGTGTGTGTGTGTGTGTGTGTGTGTACATAATCTATACAATATACCCATATTTAATATTCCTGCTGCTACACTTCTATATTTTTATACATTTATATATGTATTTGTTTAATCCTGTGATGCCATCTATCACATTCTTTAAATATTAAACCTGTGCTGCTTATTGTAAAACTTATTGATGTATTTTTATCTAAATCCTGTGATACTACTGTATGTATCAATAACTTTCCTCTGTATATTCCATGCATGCCAAAAATGCCACGAAATTCCGTTCTGCATACACTTGTGTATAATGAATGACAATAAAGGTTGTCTAAGTCTAAGTCCTTCTATCTTCAAATTCAAACTTTATTTCAGCACTTGAAAATGACAAAATTGTACTGCTCCACCTTTCCACATTTTGAAGAGGTGCTAGGCTACCATTTCAGAACTGTATCAACTATAGGACGGCCACAAACACTGAAAACCATATAAACAAGAACAGTACGAGAATCCTCACCTGACCCCCTGCAGTGAGCACAGGCGTCAGCGGTTATCCTAACGTTATGGCCAGAACAGTGCTAAGGACCTGGTTCCAAATATTGAAAAATAAAATGATCATATTTACTATATTTCTTTGATATCCAGGGGGTGGTGGGTGGGGAAGTTGGATGTGCAGGATGTATGTCATATCCTCTAGGTCAATAAAACACATGTAACAGATTGTGTAGAGGAGCGTTAGAAAAATGTGGTTGTGGTGTCTGGCCTAATTCACAGCAGTTTTATCTAAGTTGTTGGTGAAATGTTAGGAGTATATTAGCATCTGTAATGACCTCAAATGAAGAGGCAATTATGTATTATCGTATGTGTTTCATTTCACGTTTCCATTCTTATGTCCCCCAAATTGGGTGGGGAAGATGCACTGGAGCCTAACCTGGTCTAAAAGCAGTTTATTTCCACATATGTTTAAGACAGAGGCCTAAAGAAATTGTAAATCTTTGCTAACACCACTGACCATTAGCCTACAATACTACTAAACTAATTAAACCATCAAGTTCTTTGTTTTGTCTCATGTATAAAACTGAGACACTGAATATTCATTTTGCTTTTAATTTAAAAGTTTTCATCAAAGTAATATTAGCACAAACAGATGTAGTCAAGGACAATAGCAGAAATCCTAGGTATCTTGGAAAAAATGCCATCTATACATTACATCCGTTGGCACCTGTAATCCCTGGAATATTCCACCGCTGCTGACTACCTTTGGGCCCGCTGAATCAACTGTTAATGTGAGGGAACATTTTAAGGCAATGGCAAAATCGTGTTTTCTTTTCTACTTATGAAAATTCCATCCAAAAGGAGGCTATCCCTCAAGCCTCTCCCCCATTCACGTCCGTTATATCAAACATTGGACCGGCCAGTGGAGCAGTGTGCGTCTCCGCCTGTTGCACGCGCGTTGGATAACCAAAAACTGGATAAAAATCCAGCACGTAAGATGTTTTTACGAACTTGACCACAATATAACTGCACCCTAAACTTATGTCATCGCGAAATGTCTTCGCGTGGAACTTTCAGCGGGACAGTTTAAACGAATCATCATTGAACCCGACGCTCGTTAATTCTTCCCATCTAACGCGCATTTATCATTTAACTGAAGAACTGAAGATCTGAAGAACACATCTCCATCTTCGAATCTACCTTACAACTGCAAAGAAAATTGTTATATGCCACTTTAATGAGCTTCAGTAATCTTGAGCAGGGGCGCGTGACGGATACGAGCTATCCACACATGTTGATATAATTACGCACACAACGTCTTTAAAAAGGGAAGTTCAGCTGTCTTTAGGTACTATGTTAAAAGTGGCAGTGACTTACAGAGAAACGCTACAGAGAAACTTTACATTTCACTTTTGTCATTCTGCTTTCCCCTAAGCAATGTAAACAACAAAACGAAAATAAACAAAACAGCAACAACAAAAGCGGTTGAAGAAGCCATCGCACCAGGAAAGTAATGATCGTCTTACCGAAGTAGCGACCGTGGGCTGTTCTATCCTCACCGCGCTGTAATTCCACGGCACGGTCTTCCCTGTAGGGCTGGGGATCCCCGTGCTGACCGAAGCGCTCATCGTGGAGATGGCAGGAACACAGGTAGAAGTTTAGACAGCAAAAAAATTCAGATCGCTTGAATCGTCTGTTTCGGTTTTGGAAAGTTTCCCATTAAAAAGTGGAAAAAGAAAAAGTGTGTTTGGAAAACGATATTCGTCTCCTAGAGATGAGTAGAAAGCAGTTAACAGGACCCCACTGTGCATGTGATCACCTGGTTAGTGTACAAAGAACATGTGCAGGCTTTGGTTAGGCTAACTCAAGCACTCTTTTTTCAGCTAAGCCATTCATATCCCCACATACTATATAGCGTAAGCCTTCATGCTCACTGGTTTCATGAGTGTCTATGTGTTTATATGTGTGTGTATGTTTCTGTGAGTGTGAGTGAGAGAGAGAGAGGGAGAGAGAGAGTGAGAGACTGAAAGGGGGGGCACTCCACCCAAAGAAGAGAGGAAGGCTCCAGCCTCTGGTGTACACTCACAATGAGGATGATGAGGGTATGTTTGTGTGCCATTGGAGGCCAAAGTATCCATCAGGTGTAAAAGTCATGAGTGTGATCAGTGAACACATCTCAAACAGTGTACCACAGAACATAGATACAAATGTGTTAAAACACCCAGAATTCAATTAAGCCACTAAACCATTCATATCCCCACCTACAACATAATGTAAACCTGCATGCCCAGATTGTTGTGTGTGTGTGTTAGTGTTAGAAAGGCACATATACTCTCTCTCTCTACACACATATACAAACACACCCATTTAGTAATTCAGTTCAACTTTACATTTTTTAACAGCCGCACAATGACAGACACATGCTGTTAACGTTAAATAAGTCACTGACATAATTCAGGCAACTAAAGAAAGGACAGGAATTAGGATGCATCTCAAAGCGCTACATAACAGGAGTAAGATCACTATGATTAGAAACAGAAGAACTAGCACCTGCTACAGGAATAGGTTGATCTAGCCAGTTTACACCTTGCATTGATCACGTCTACAAAGAACACAAGGTTAGGTTTTGTTGTATGCACAGATCACACGTAGCAACATAACGTGAGCCTCACGGCTGGGGGCAACGAAGACGAAAGCTATCCCATGGGTCTAAAATGTACCAGAACCCGTGTTACAATTCAGCTTGTGTTGGTCTTGAAGAGGAACCCCCCCTCAGGCGCTAAACAGCGAACAAATATGCTAATAAGCAGACAAGAACTCATGGTTCATGGCGGGAACTGGGGAATATGAGGTGAGCAGAGGTTCACACAGTAAGACTTTGTTGGGAGGCCCGTGTTGCTGTCTAAGCGTTTTGTGTGCGAGTCCTTGTGCGATGCGTCCTCGAGGTGCCTCCTTCCTGCCCCACTTCTGTTACTGTTTTGTCTTTAATGTCATAAGACTGTTGCTCCATGTGCAGGCAAAGCCATGAGTACATCGAGATGGAATTCAGGAAGCAGAAAGGCTACTTCAAAACCATTTCCGAACGTCATACACGCAGTCATGTGTTGGTCATGTTTCGTGAGGGTTGCTCAGCCAGGGTGACAGTGAAGTCAGTTGCAGTACCTTACAAAAGATTAACACCGAGCTGGGGTATTCGAAGCTCCACAATCCCACTGGGAAATACAAGCATTATTTTCACTACGGGTTTTGGCCTGTAAGTCCTAAAACAAGCCACTTAGCACCACATTGCTAAACAGTTTAATAAAACAGGAGGCAAGAGACATTAATCTACATATTCTCAGAATGAATGAAAAGACAGGTGAAAGGTTGGGACCAAAGAGGAGAATGATAAGGTAGAACGGTAAATAAAGTAATAATCAGACATAACAGTTCACCATGACGATGAGCTGCGTGGTTGATATAAGCAAATCCTCATGTTTACTCTTACTGTTACGGCATAATCACTTCCACTTCAGGTCTTACCCAGTGTGTTGCCAGAGGCTGTTGCACTGGCTGTAGCAGATTTAAAGCCATAACGTGTATTAAAACATTTTGATTTTTAATATATCAAAGTTGTACTAAAAGGGCATCTTATGGAAGAATCGCTGAGCTATCATATACTATAGAATTAATGTAAACCATATCAAGTCTTTATGATTCAGAAGCTATCTAGTGTTTTCACTGACTTCTTCAGGATCTCCCTGGTGTAGGCAGCTGTCCCTGCATCCTTCAAATTAGTGGCTATCAATCCAGTGCTGAAGAGGTGATCAGTCATGAGCAAGAACCCATCTTTATGCTCCATCACTCCGTACGCTGGTCCCTGAGGGACGTATAATATCCCCCCCGCACACAAATGACTGCATGACTAAAAATTACAACAATTACATCATCAAACCTGCCAATAACACCCTGACCATGGGGATAATCACCATCAATAATCAGGCTGACAAAAGAGATGCTGATAAAACCCCCAACATTGGGATGTACAAATACACAGCATATTTGAATGACTCAGGACGTATTAGGTTGTTCTGGCAAGAACTCAAGCATTTTAGCAAAACAGCCCTTGGTCTAATTCAAGAGCTTTACAAATGGGTTCACGCAATTAAGCAGAAAACTAACAAAAAATCAAATGTACGTGTCCTCCCTCTAATACGCACCACACACACCTGCAAACAAGAACTAAAGCAAGAACACTGCAGGGCAAGCTAGGTCAGCATACAGCAATATGTTATTCACATCTTAAAAGTGCACTGCATTGCATTTAACACATGATCATAAGAACCCTCCCCTCAGTCCTGTGGATGGCAGTGTTTTAGAATTTGGAACTTTTGTGATTATCTTGCAGTCATATCACCAGCCATCTAAACATATTTAGTAATTGATGGACTTTAGTCAAATTCCACTATTATGACAACAGTAAAAAATTGTTTCTTAATGTAATACGGTGCAAAGGGCAATGACTGGCACGCTGGTTAAGTATGGCTAACTCTCAGTCTACTTCTCCTTTGTGTGACGAGCGTAATCCCCTTTGAGGAAAGACTACTAGCATTTATACCCAGATTATCTACAGATGTGTGCTGGCCTTTGTTACCATGTGTTTTTCTTACAAATAGAGAGAACTTCACTGCGCAAACTCCTCAAATCAGATAATCCAGAGCAACCTAACAAAGAAAGCCTACTAAATTAATACTCCTTGTTACACTCCACTATGTAATGACATCGATCAAAAGAACATTCATAAAAGCTGCAGTTCTCTGGACACAGATTAAACCTAGTCGTGGAATAAGATGCAGGGCCACTAGAGACATAGGAATTTTTGTATCCAGGTTATGCTTAACTTTGGTGTGGAGAAGTATTCCTTAAGGCTTAAAACTTTCATATTAGAACTAAGCGTAATACGCATCCTGATTCTCTAGAAACCTTGTGAAATCACTGCGATTAATTAGGTAACCATTACCTGTATGGTTTATAGTACACTGCAGCTACAGCTATGGTGCTTCTGAGGTTCTTCTGAGGTTCTAGAAGTTGAAACCAGTTTATGTTCAACACTATAGGTGTATAATAAAACATTAATTAGAATAAAGTATAATAAAAGAATTATAATGAATAACATTAATTCCATGGGGGTCTAAAGTCCTGAGATTGAAGAGTGGTTATTCCTCACTTCACTCTTAACACAGCAACATCTGGAAATGCAAACAAATGCAACAGTAATGCAGTGTCCATTACCATTAAACAGCCATATCACTGACAGCAGCAAATCATTCATTCTAATGGTTCGAAGATGTACGACTAAACGATCAGCAAGCCTTTGGTGCTTGGTGTCTACGGGTGATTACAGCTCATGGAAAAGGATCCAGGGAGTAACTGCAGTGTACTGTAGTTAACCATGTGGACACAGTACAAATCTATCACATCGAATGTTTTTATAATTGATGCTCATTTGAAACCGACCTGATTCAGTTAATGAATGTAGCAGTTTCAAGGAGCTACAGCTGAAATGTACTTGAAAATGATGAAAATAACAAAAAGACCATGAACAGTTTTACTTATTCTCGCATCCTGTAAAAATATCCATACAAGAAGTAACTGTTTATTTGAATGATTTAAATCATTATTATGAGGGTGATTTTAGCAGTTTCTAATATTATATGTAATGTGTGGAAATGTGTAATTACAATGTGTAAAGTCAATATGTAAAGTCATTTTACAATACATAGAGACTTTTTCAACAGTCAGGAGGCGCCACTCAGTCCTGCCACATTACTGACTCTGCATTCCCTGAAAAACAGTCCCGTTGTTCATCAACATGCTTGCACACATACATTAACATTTACTTGTATACAGCATTCGTTTAATACATATCAATGATCATTTAAACCTATATTAACAGAGAGGATGGAATACCATTCAAATACCTTCTTATCCATAGATTTACTCTTTGCTAATTAAGTCTGTTTGTCTAATTAAGATTATCATTATTCAGTCCCATTTTCTGAGACCAGTCCAGAAATGTCCATAAAAGTGAATTATTCTGCACAGTTTATTTCCCATGTTATTCCTCTTTGGAGGTCAACATAAGAAAGCATGATATCTGAGGCCTGCTATTAGCTCTGAGATTATAATCGCACCTATAATCCACTGAGGTCCCTCTGAAACTTTAGGATCTAAAGTGATGGGAGGATTACCATGACAACGGTAATCCCACAATAATCCTGTCCCACAGCATCCCCTCTTCATACACATACACAGGCATGCACACACATACAGCACATATAACCCCACACAGCCGTACACACGTGCACTCGGACACACATGGGTGTGCGTGCGTGAGATGGGCCAACTCTCATTTACATTTACATCTAGGGAATTTAGCAGACGCTCTTATCCAGAGCGACTTACAACGTCACTGCATGGGATCAGGTAGCCACTAGTACATGGACTGCAGCACAGAATGTCAGAGCCAACAGAGTGTATGAGAGGAACAGCAGAAGATACGGCCGAGGGCTGAGACCACCACTGAGGAGATCACCAAGCTCAGAACTGCCTGATGTAACAGATGGAACAAACCAAGGGGTAAAATTACTATCACTGATGTCAGTGTAGTTCTTATTACTGCTATTGTGACGGACCAGTTGGTGTGATATTCATAAGAACTGCTCATCTATTTAACAGCACTGAGCTATTGCCAGAGCAATATGGCTGAAGCCTCTAAATTATAGGCACAATGCTCCAACCACTCCACATTTTCCTTTTACACACCTTAATCAGGAACAATTGTAGCTTTATTCAGTCGCGGTAACTTGTATTTATGTATTTATTTGTTGTTGTTTGGTTGGTTGTTTATCATTGTCTCGTACCCTTTGTAAGTGCAAAAAAAAAAACCTTTAAAATAAAATGAATTCTCCTTCTAGAACTTACTGCTCATCACTCAATCATCTGTGATTTCATGGCCACTAATGAAAGCCATTGATTGGAGGTAAGCAGAGTCCTGTGAGTGGGAGATGCAGTTATGGTTAATTGTGTTGAACATGGCTAAGGTAACACTACCTCTGAGACCTGACAGGCCTTATTTGTTCCGCCTTGTCACAGCCAGATTTGAGGAACAGGGTTCCAATCAGCGCTGCCATGATGACAGAGATCAGCCCAACACTCTAGCCAACAATATTCACAAAGTAAATCAATGAACAGGCAGCTGTGTCAGTCAGGAGCATTCATGTTCTAATGCACTGGTGCCTGGCTCCATAAAGTTCTTGGGGGTGGAAAATCTTTCATTCTGCTGAAGGAGACGGCCTATGCCCATCTTGTGACACTGCAGCTCCAGTGTCCATAAGAACTCTTCTTGACATGGTGTGTGAAACTTCAGTCTACCCAGTTTGCCTGTGGTTAAGGTAACATGAGGTACTTAACTGGTTAACTGTGCATGAAGGAATAAACATGAATCAACATGATATACTCACTCTATTAGAGGCCATGTGATATACTTGACTTCAAAAACGTTTCTACAAGTAATGTTCTACAGCAGCCCTGATCAGTCCTATTGCAGAAAACCAAAGACAGCAGAAAACCCCTAATAGCAGTTTCTCTCAAACTACCCAATTTTATGAAGTACTTTTCTCCTTTTATCTGAATGTACTCTAAAGGTCAGCCGTATCGCACAGAGACCCAGCCAAAGTGGTACTGCCAACACACATCTCTCGAAAAAAGTGGAATCTCAGATTTTTGTGTGAGACACGTGTGAGATTTAGAGAATTCTGTTTAGCTAGCTGAGTGCAGTCAAGTGGAATGGCGAGAAGACAAGCAAGGGTGTGAGGGGTTGAAGTGCGTATAGGCAGGGAACTGATATTAGACCAGTTGAAGGACTCGTGAGAAGGTTTCCTTTGCACCTGTTCTTTTTAGTGGATGCGCACAAATAACTGTATTACTATTACCAAAAAGAAAAAAATGGCACATTTAAATTGAGGACAGTGGTGCTGTATGTGATGTGGTCACCAGAGCAGGAGAAGATCTATGAGCTCAACAGGAACATGACAGCCGAGGAGAGACTCATGCTAACCTGTGTCTGAGCAGGTAAGAACACCTGGAGGTTGGACTCACACTAACCTGTGTGCGAGCAGGTAAGAACACCTGGAGGTTGGACTCACACTAACCTGTGTCCGAGCAGATAAGAACACCTGGACGTTGGACTCCCATTAGATTCATCTGTAATTGATCGACAAGGTAAAAAATGCATGCATTCCAAAAAACATTACTAGGGGCTTAGCAAGAAATTATAGGCGCAGGAGAAAAAGATTTCAAAGAGGGATTGTTTTTGTACCCTGCCTAGCGAGTTGTGTCTGGAGTTAAGAGCATGACTAATGAACTATGCTCATCTTCATGAATATACTGGTCATACTGAAGAGGGGAGAGATATTAAAAATGTTGTATAATAGATTACTCCACTGTGGTTACTCGTCCTATCTCACACAGACATCTGCTCTCTTAGGGGGAAATAACAGAATTCCTGACATATCAACACACTAGTGTTTTATGTATGGCATACAACACTAACAGGTGAGGTAATTTCATTGATCCATTGTAAATTTCCTTCCTAAAACACGTGGAAGTGCCTTCAAAAAGCAATTAAAATAATTAAAAAACAATAAATGTCTTAATATTTTAACCATGAGGCAGCAGTGCCACAACCACTTTCCTCTGATTCTCCCTGGTAGAGAATCAACAACTGCATTAGTTGCTCCGCAAGCTTGAAGATCTCTACACAATCCCCTGGAGAGGCTCCACAGTCTATTATACTGCAGTTTACAGCTCCAGAATTCAAACACTATATCTCTCACTGGAAAGAGAAAAATGGGCCTCTGGTTGACATACAAGCATTTTACTGACAGGACATTTGCTCGGAGTGGATGTGACACACACATAATTCCAGCGCCCGGGAAGCCGTGAGCGTGTGGGAGGGGTTGCACGGTGCACTGGCACTGCAAAGGCAATTGCCACTTTGCGTGACCACAAATTCCAGCTGCATGAACATATCGGCCATTAAAGCCACAAGTCTGTGCAGCTGGATCTTTTGGAGTGTCAGCGTCAGCTGTGATACAGTTCAGAGTGAGGAGAGCGAGCATGGCTCTGTGAGAAGCTGTACATCATAAGGCTTCAGCTTCAGGCTTCACCAGGTCACATATCGACTGCTCTAGACCGTGTCAATAGCGCAGCCCCCCCCCAAATCAGCAGGCATGGACCCGTAGCCCGTAGGCGTACATCACACTGAACGCATTCAGCTCAAATTAGGGTCAGTGGAAAATGATTCACATTCTGCTCAGTTACATGAAGGTTCCTCTTAACGAATCCACACATCTTGTGAAAAGTTCTTGAAAAGGCACATCTTCACAGCAAAACAAACGTGCCAACTGCCTCGCCCATATGCCTTAGTCCTCGATGACTTCTCAGCTCACGCTTGCAGGCTGCGCTTGTGCGGTGCTGCTCCAGGGTCTGTGGCTCCCAGTGGATTATCTCTAGATGCATCTTTTACTCCCCTGCTTGGTCATGAGAGTAATTGGCCCTTGAAAACGCGCTGGCTCAGATCCTCTCTGATTCATGGAGAGCTCTTTGCACCTGACGATACTGTCAGCTGCTTCAGTGGGCCTGATTAGCAGAGTATTGCTTAACGAGGTCATGAGAGAAGAAAGTCGTTAAGTTTATTAGACTTGAATAACAGTTTGAGGTGTCACCATGTCCATGCTGAAAGAATGTGTGGCCTGTGCCTAAATATTGCACTTAGGCATGGCATAGACTGGTGGTTACATGACATCCTGAGGCATGTTGGCATTATGAGCATAGTGCCACCTGATGGAGAAAATGAAGGACTGTAGTATTTGTCAGCCTTTTTTCTGTTTAGCAGAAAGGTATTCGAAGGTCAGGAAAAGGATTTAGATGGGACAAGAGGTTTAATTAAAGAGGAAGTGATCCCTTTTTCCTTGACATTTCATGCACTCAATGATAACATGAATAACCAGGAAAATGTTGCTAGGCAACACAGCTGCATTTCAGTGAGGTGAGGGCATTTTTGCTGTTCAGCTTTGCACTCCAGTGATGCATATTTCTGCACAAATTTACACTGAATCTTGAGTTTCACCTCATCGTCCATTCTGATGCAATATCCTAAATGCAGGATGACAATTAGATGATGACATTAGATTTGTTTTTTTCCATGTAATCACTAACACTCATGCAGATCCTGCCAAATTAATGAGTTTCCACAGAAAGCTCTGTGTATTAATGAGTTTCCACACAAAACTGCATTTCTGGAAACTGATCGTCACATCCTTCATATATGGTCTGCATGTGCCTTGCATTGTTTGAAGTGTAAAGTGTCTGGTTTGACAACCACAGTAAAAAAATGACAATGAACAAAATCTTAGCAAATAATATCAATTATATAAATCAACAAAGAAAAGGGTAATAATAAAATTATAGCTTTAGGACTCTAAATGCTATAGCCGATCAACTTTTACACCAGGAAAATGGCTGTTTTCACTGTACTGGATTTGCATAATTGTTGTTGAGAGTTTGATTTTAAATAACTAAAATGAGCATCTGAAGTCAGTCTTCAGCATGGATAGACTGATGTTACAGTCACCTGACTCTAGTCTGTCACAGAGAGAAGGTCTACATTGGGACAGGTCTACACTTGGGCATGTCTATAGTGGGGGGTAGGTCTACATTGGGCAAAGCCTATATTTTGACAGGTCTACATTGGGGACGGGGACACATTGGGGAAGGTCTACATTCCTATCAAAGCCCCAGCTTTGCTCTTGTCCCATAGCAAATTTTACACCTTCATCATTCCTAAGGGTAGCATTTCTCAAAATAAACCTATGAATGAGCTTAGAACAAATACTGAAAAGACTCAATGAAGAGAATAAAACTCATGATTCAGTTTGTGAAAGGCAGGGTAAAAATAGCCAGTTTCTCTTACCCTCCTACTGCCACACAGTGTCTATATTAAGCGAACTGAGGCACTTTCACTGACACGTGAGGCAGAAGCACGTGCAGGGACAGAAACGACGGGAAGCAGCTGAATCGCAAGAGGAGCCGTGTCTTTCTTCTGTGTCTTTCTTCCGTGTCTTTCGTCAGTGAGACACTTGCACAGTGGCACGGCCATTCATTCAAAGCATGGAAAACTAAACGGATTATGCTAATGAAAGGTTTCGCTTCACTCCATGAATTAATGAATGAATTAATAAGTGGCGTTGATTCGATGGAAGGACAACTTTTTTTTTTCCATTCATTCCTATGAAACACAGTGGTGCAACACAGCAGCACAAGACACAGGACTGCAAAGTGTGAAGGCCTTGCGGACACTACACCTGTGGGCGGAGCTGTTTAATGTGGGGTGGAGGGACCTCCACCTTTACAGTGCAGTACCCGCTACGCTCGGGCTGATAGACGTTGCCATGACCTATCGATGATGGCTGATGGACATCAAATCGTTGAGGCTGCGTCGTGATGCCACACCTCCCACAAAGGTCAAAGTGTCGTAGGGTGGTTCGCTGCATCGGCACAGGTCAGGTAAACATCACCCAAGTCTAGTTCCCATACTAGAGTGTGAGACAGCTAGTCAGGATGCTAACAGCCTCACTGTTATTTATTGTTCATTTAAATTGCCATCCCTATTTATATTACAGCTTCAACATACTATCTAACAAGTGGGGTATAACAATGGGGTATTACTTTCTCCCAAACTAGTAGCTCAGCAGGAAACAAACTCAGTGGTTGTACAATCATCAGTTTAAGACTAAAGGCCTAAATTAAGTGACACTGGTCAGCCAAAACAACTGTCAAGTCAACGTACATCTCTAATTCAGCCCTGACCATAACAACATGTAAAAAGTGATTACAACAACAACAAAGTTTCTCCACAGTTGCAATAAAAACTCAAAAGAGGTAAAATCCCAAAAGGGGTTTAACCTTCCTGCCAATAACAATGAAAAGAACGTTAAAATGTGCCCTCCCTTTCCACAGGGCACCTAGCAGTTACGAGTCTCAAAGGACTGCCATCCATAAACCAACTCGCTGTTATCAAAGAAAGAAAAGAAGACTTCTTTTATAAAGCCTCCGTGAGATGATTAACAGTTCCTGGAGAACACATACAAATAAAAGAGGCTGAGATTGGATTTTGTCCTGCTGTTTTCCTCTGTAGACATCAAGAGCAGGGCCCACCTGCAGAGGACAGAAGGGACAGAAACAGGACACGTCCCCCACTCTGACAAGGAGGGAGACCTAGGCTGAGTTGTCGGCCGCCTGACCTGCACTGAGGCTGGTAGTTGTACGACTGCAGAATGAAAAATACAGTCTATAAAACAAAGACACACAGACCGAATACTGATGAAACCCCATCTGGGTCTACACACAAATGGTGCTAACAAGGCTTCACAAAGACAAAGTGAAAAAGTCTCTCAGGCAACACTTATGAACAATATGACATTGATGTACTCCAGTATCACTTGTGAACACAGGTGAAGTCCAGTAAGACACAGGTGAACTCCAGTAAGACTCAGGTGAACTCCAGTAAGACTCAGGTGAACTCCAGTAAGACACAGGTGAACTCCAGTAAGACACAGGTGAACTCCAGTAAGACACAGGTGAACTCCAGTAAGACTCAGGTGAACTCCAGTAAGACACAGGTGAACTCCAGTAAGACACAGGTGAACTCCAGTAAGACACAGGTGAACTCCAGTAAGACTCAGGTGAACTCCAGTAAGACACAGGTGAACTCCAGTAAGACTCAGGTGAACTCCAGTAAGACACAGGTGTGAACTCCAGTAAGACACAGGTGAACTCCAGTAAGACTCAGGTGAACTCCAGTAAGACTCAGGTGAACTCCAGTAAGACACAGGTGAACTCCAGTAAGACTCAGGTGAACTCCAGTAAGACACAGGTGAACTCCAGTAAGACACAGGTGAACTCCAGTAAGACACAGGTGAACTCCAGTAAAGAGAGAAGGGCAGCATTTGAAGGCAACATAACTAAACATTTGATTTTTTTAGTTATTTTATGTAACTGAAAGGCTTCTTCCAGTTTTCTCAGATTCCACCATAACTTTGCATTACAGCTGCATGTTATCAACTGATAAACAGCGTATGCCTAAATTACTACAGCACATAACGAAGTTCACAAGTATTATACAGTTATGATACTTTTGGTTAAGCTTTCTACTCTGGAAAAATAGCTGACTTCAAGTAATAGAATATAATTTTCCAGCGGGAAAAGTCAAGCGATTCACTTCACCAGGGAAAATTTCACTTTCTCGCTGTAGTGTTACTGTTTCAGTAGCTTGTTTTGGGTCCCCGTCATGCTGCGAGATGAATCTCCATCCACTGAAGTGATTTGATGGGGTGTATCCCACGGCTACTGTCAGCAGTCACATCATCCACTGGCAACCGCACATAGCAACCACAGTGCCACTATGGTTCACGGGTGGGCCATATAGTTAGACTCACAAGCAGGTCTCTCTCTTTCTCTCCCTGGGTTTCTTACTCTCTTATGTTTCTTACTACATCACTGAAAATAAATTCTTGTCCTATCTGTCCATGGAAAGATATGAATGTGAACACATGAAAATGTGTATTTTAAGTCAAATATTTAGAAAGAATAGGGTTGGTGGCTTTTGGGTAAAAGAATGGGAGCAAAATGCCCTGTACAAGTCTACAAGAAATGGCTCAGAGGGAGAGAGGAAGAGTCTATGGGAAACGGGGGTCAGAGGGAGAGAGGAAGAGTCTATGGGAAACGGGGGGGGGTCAGAGGGAGAGAGGAAGAGTCTATGGGAAACGGGGGTCAGAGGGAGAGAGGAAGCCTCTACGGGAAACGGGGGTCAGAGGGCAAGAGGAAGAGTCTATGGGAAACGGGGGTCAGAGGGAGAGAGGAAGCGTCTATGGGAAACGGGGGTCAGAGGGAGAGAGGAAGAGTCTATGGGAAACGGGGGTCAGAGGGAGAGAGGAAGAGTCTATGGGAAACGGGGGTCAGAGGGAGAGAGGAAGAGTCTATGGGAAACGGGGGTCAGAGGGAGAGAGGAAGCCTCTACGGGAAACGGGGGTCAGAGGGCAAGAGGAAGAGTCTATGGGAAACGGGGGTCAGAGGGAGAGAGGAAGCGTCTACGGGAAACGGGGGTCAGAGGGCAAGAGGAAGAGTCTATGGGAAACGGGGGTCAGAGGGAGCTATACTACCAGTACTACTAATATTAACAATTATTAGAGAACATTGATATATAATGTATATAAAATTGATATACATTTTGTATTTTGGAATAAACTGATGAGAGCCAGTGGAAAGAGGTTTTGCAATGTTTCATGTCTGTACATTTGCCAACTACATGAGTAAAATCTTGGTTGAACCTGTACATTTTATTGTCTAGGCCCACACACACAAACTACTCAGATCTGTAGATGTTTCAAAATGTTCACACATACAAATTATTATTGTTTTGGCTCTATTCATTTTCTATAAAATGTTTGTGTCTTCCGTGTATACATAGAATTTCTTACCTGTGCAGTTTCTATCACAATAGTTCTTTCTCATGACACAAAACACCTGCTGCAGAAGCAACAGTCCTGACTCAACAGGACCAATCTGAGCAGAGCAGCAGAGTAAACTTCCATTTATACTGTATATGGATGACCCTGGGGAATTTCTTCTTGTTGTAAATGCTCTACTATTCCCTCCTAAGGCCTTGGAGATGGGCATGTGTACCGTTATGAAAGCCAACGACCCCAGGGACATATCTGCTGGCCAGTGCTGTAGATGGTCTCAGCTATTAGTGTTATCTCCTCTAGGGCAGGCAGGTTATTATTACTTTCTTATTATCAACATTAGTTACAATATGTTTATATATTAAATATAATAAATATTATTCAATATTATTAATAATAATATTCACACTTAAATTGCACCATATCTTTACTGAAGTTATGGTTTTAAAAGTCCAGTTCATCTTCTAAGGAGGGCAATCGGGGCTATGTAAGGTTGTGACCTGCCTGATATACAAAAATCAAGTTTGGTTACCTGCTTTTCACATCCAAACCCTGTCGCATTTGGCCAGTCATATAGGACTTTGAGGAGTTCCGAAAAATCTCTCCAAGTTCATGAGGCTCCAGGCACCGCACATGCCTAAAATCATCTGCTTTATTGAGTCTATAAGAAAATCTGTGACTAATAGTGGTTTCTAATGGGAGATGTTAAAAAAAAAACATTGTTGCCGATTTCAGGTTTGCTGAAGATCACCTAAATCGCCTTGATTGGTTAAGTCATTTGCTTGGCACTGTAAAGTACTGTGTGGGTTGGTGGTTACAAGACAATTTATCATTGTGACTTATGACTACATCTTATGCCAGTAATGCAGAAACATTTTCTGGCAGCTATATGAAGGAGAATCAAGAAGATATCAAAGCAAAATGAATCATCCTGGCTCCAATGTTTCCTTGTAGAAAAACATTAGGTAAGATCTAATATTTTGCCCCAGGTTCTCTAGCAGAGAGCATGAGGCCCCAGTGAGTAATTTATTAGATGACAATATGTGTACGCTTAGCTGCCCTTTCTAGTGAGAAGAGGGAGGTGCAATGAGGAGGAAGAGCCACAGGGTGGCGTTGTTCTGCTTTGTTTCCAGCTCTCGATCATTCCTCATTGGACATACTCTCACATCATCACTGGAAGTGCCTGGGAGGCCTGTTGATTAACATGCGAGTATAAGATGGTTAGGTCATACAACCAGCTCTGTGGAGTGGTGCCACAATTATACAAAATACTTCTGACATACAGGGTTTATAAATACAGCATTATAATCTAAAATAAGACTGAAAACCAAGCGGTTACATGTGCTGTTGTATTAATGTACATTCGAGAGATGAGGCTCTTATGAACAGATGTGTTTAGGCAAAGGACTTAATGCTGCAAAGACTGGAGCTTTGAGAACAACACACAGACGCTCATAGGCGGTTGTGCAGCGCCCCAGCAGGAGTGCACTGGTAATAACTTTATTGCAAAAATACAAGTTCCCTCAGCCCCAAGCATTTACAAATGAGTCCCAAACAGGAAAACCACTGAAATGCTGTTCATCTTTGAGAAATCCACCTCTCTCTCTCTCGCTCCCTCTCTCTCTCTGGCTACAGCTAGCATTCAAAGGCTGTTATTTGTACAGACATTAATATGTACATATTCCACAATTCAGCAGGAAATCATGTTCTTCCTCAGTTAAAAGGGAGATGGGGTCAGGGGGAGCCCACCCTGGGCTCGTCCCTGTGTGTCTCTTTGCTGGTTGTTCTCTAGGACAGTGCGTTTTGTTGCATAGCATACTCAGACGCCACCACTGCTACATTCTCAGACATCCATGACAAAAAGATGGACCAGAAAGAAATATATGATGGTTTATGGGTCATCTTTGTGTTAATGCCAATCTTTGGTTGATAGAACATTAAGTAAAGCCTGAATGAAATTGGGGGTAAAAAAAAAAAAGATTTACAATTTAATAATTGTCTTTTTAGGATAAATCTCTTACTTTTTAATGCAAAAATAATGGATATCACAGTATAATATGATTAAAACAAATGGGTTACGCACTGCAATAATCAAACTACGCAGTGATATCTGCAGACCAGTCTATGTTAGGATATTTCAGTGAGTAGTTGCATGACAATATGGCAATAACAGAAGCTAGTCCTTCCTCGAGTCTTGGAAGTCTTGTGCAAAAAGTTTACAAACTGCTGAAACACAGAGAAACCTGTTCAACATCTCCATAACTATCAGGGCCGAGCAGTCTATAAGTAGTCTGATTTAGAATTGAAGGTTTTTGTTTTCAAAGAAGGTTCCAGAGAGATATAAAACTACATGGAATGACAGGGGCCCTCGTTTCAGTCAGAGGTGCTGACTACCCTCCACTTCCCTTCCAAACGCTCGTATCAGCCTCACTGCTATGTTATCGGTGTCACTGCAGGTTACAAAAGAAATCAAAAGAAAGCTTAACTTGGCATATCTCCCTGTACAAACGGGAGAACTGTCAGTAGAATTAAAATAGCAGTTTGACTCCAGCTTTACACTTCTGAAGTGTACTATACTCGTCTTAATGCAGATAATAATTATAACCACTAAAATTTATTAACATTCCATAACGTCATAACGTAAAGTTTCTCCATTCCTCTGTATATTTCATAAGTATTCATAGATTTGTTATTTTTTACAATAAATTCATTAATTAGTGTATATTCTGTCAAAATGAGTAAAGCAGTCTTTGCCTGTAACACTAGACATAAAACAGGTGTGTGCTACAGAGAATGCCCATACGAGAGGAGGAGGAGGGGGAGGAGCAGCAGTTGGCCCCGCCCCTCTCCACATACACATGCCTGCTCTGACCAAGCACCAGAGCCAAGAGATGAAGACTTACAAAAAACACTGCGTCCTCCACTGGTCTTTTCACAGGGTACAGGAGTACTTCAGATAAATCAGAACAAGCGCTACACGACTTACCCGGCACCCTACAAAAAAATAAGTTTTTTCTACATTGTCGGCATGGGAGAAGAGGGAAGAGAAGAATACTCTGGACCTTTGGAAGTTTCGGAGGACTTGCTAGCCTAGGGTTAGGCTCCTGGCTGTGTTCAAGGTTAGCTTTTTAGGGCAGAGACGGGACTAACAGCTTGGACTAACAGCTTGCTCTCACCCCTGTTACACACACACACAAACACACGCACACACAAACACTCACGGTAATCACATTGGCTATGCAGAGGCTAAATGGAACTCACTGATATTAAAAAGTTCGCGTGGATGTTGCTGGCTCTCACTAGCTTTGCAGCTCCACGCAGTGTATTTAATTATGTTAAGTGCTCGGGGTTGGATGGCTCTCTGCGGGAGAGAGGAGGCTCAGAGCTGTTCCTGGACCTCAGCATGCTAGCCTGACCTCTGCTAGTCTCACACACACACACACACACTCTCACACACACCTGCCGGCTCCATCCCACCAACCCGTCCCCGCACTGTCACGTGAAGGAGTTTGGCTCCGCCCCTCCCCTTTGCCATGCCAGGGGCGGAGCAGCCAGTCCTGGCCAGGAGGGTTAGGGTTAGCAGGGGGAGAAGGCCGGGGAGGGCTGTCCCAAGTTCATCACGCACGGCCAGGGTAAAGAGTCACAGCCGCCACTCTCTGGACGAGAAGCAGGAACGTGAAAGGGAGCTAAAGGAAGACACAGGAAGCAGCACGTGACATGAGTAACAGGTGACTGGAGCCCGCGGCGATGGCCTAGGGTGCAGGTGTGGAGCGAGAGCTCTGGCCGGCCCGTGGGCTACATTAGGGATCCGTATGTCCACAGCTGCCGTCCCTGGGTTGGCAAAGCTATTAGCAGGGGGAGCATTGTACACACTGGGGACTGTGACAAGACTGCAGCTATCATACAGATGCATGGGGAGGGTGGATCTGCAGGCCTTGGGGACCGAGTCTGTCCCATGCGTGTTGACAGCCAGTCCAGGGCTGGGGACTGTCCCAGCGGTGGGGTAGAGCAGGACCCCCAGGAGGCTGCTGGCCAGGAAGGTCACGGTGCAGGGACGCCCGTCCTTCAGTGCTGGACCGCAGCACTGCCCACCGAAGGAAGCTTGACCCCGGTCAGACACAGCCAGAAGCTCGGTGGCCCTCTGGACACATCCTGCAATGGGGGGGGGGGGACACGATGGAGTGTGAAAGACAGGATCTTAACTAATCCAAAGCCATCTAAAGCAGAAAGCACATGTACATTTCAAGAATCGGTAAGGCAGAAAGGCAGAGTAGACAGACAAGAACGACACCGCGACTTAAAGTAATGGCATGAGCATTAGGAAGTGGTGAGCAGAAAGAGCGTGTGAGGATGGGCCTCCAATGGGTGGAGCTGATGGAGGGCTGGGGACAGCATTACCTGGGGCATCCACCCAAGGCCCAGGCTGCTGGGGAAGGGGTTGCGGAGAAGAGCAGACGCAGGAAGGACTGTGATGGAGAGCATGATGATGTGATGGATGCACAGGAGGAACGTGTGAGCAAGACATGTGGTGGGAAGTGTGACATGATAGGACCCTGGTGACCCTCACGCCAACACACACACACACACACACACACAGCCAAGAAGAAAGATGGAGAGACAGGAGGGGTGGGAAGAGAGGGGGAGTTACAACTGGAAGAGTTCTGGAAGAGTTAAGGCTTTTTCCGAACGACAGTTAAAGCATGCAGACACTAGAGGGCAGCACGACTCGGACAGTGACGAGTGGCAGGTGTCAGCAAAGTGTGTGTGCGCTTCAGGCTCGGCGTGTGGAAGTGACAGCGGGTGAAAGGTCACGCAGTCAGCTGATTAGGCCCAGGACGCTGGGAGCTCTAGTCAGTGCTGTTTGCACACTGCTGAGAGTGAGGCAGGCACCGCTGGACAAAATACATCACCATATTCAGATCTAAGCCACATGTGGAAGGGTCTCGCCAAAACACGGCCATGCTTGCAGATGCTTTAATCTAGCAGCTATTAGAGCAGTCACCATGGTAACTAGTAACTAGTAACTAAATACATTAAAGTTGCAGGTTTGCAGGTAAAATTTGCAGGTTTGAATTTCCTAATCTAATAATGTTCTAACTACACTGTAATGTCCACTAGACGTCTGTGTGGACCAGGTGAGTGAGGTAGTGTGTCAGGCTCTGCAGTGACTGACAGAGAACAGGCAGCATAGCCGATTCAGGCTTCACACCCAGGGAACAGGCAGCATAGCCGATTCAGGCTTCACACCCAGGGAACAGGCAGCATAGCCGATTCAGGCTTCACACCCAGGGAACAGGCAGCATAGCCGATTCAGGCTTCACACCCAGGGATCAGGCAGCATAGCCGATTCAGGCTTCACACCCAGGGATCAGGCAGCATCGGTCTCCTGCAGAAGAATCAGCTCTCCGGTCCAGTTAACGGGGCCCATGCGACCCTTTCCTGACCCCTCAGCTAGCCTGCAACCACCAAGCCCATTTGAACTCTTCTGCCAGACCATTAATGAGCCACAGGAAGTGTCATGGACTGGTCGCTCTAGAAACCAGGCTGTGCTTTGCAATTAGAGGCACTGAATGTTTCATATTCCACGGGACCTGATGTCACTGAACCTGGGGTGTTAACCTGGTGAAGTTCCTGTAATCCTCCAGCACATCTTTAATCTGAGCTGCAGTCTCAAGAGTTCCAGCTATGCGGAAAACGTCCTGTGTGATTTTTGCCCCCAAGGACAGGCAGCCGATGGTGCTAAACCACTATCGTCCAGTTGCACTGGCAACCCACTTAATGAAGACTCTCGAAAGGCTGACGTTAGTTCACCAGAGACCCTCTGGTCAGAACATCTCTTGACCCTCCGCGTATCAGGATGGCACTGGAGTGGACGATGCAGTTATCTACTGGCTGGACAAAACACAGTCATGGTCTGGTGGTTAGGGAACCGGTCTTGTGACCGGAGGGTTGTGGGTTCGATTCCCAGGCCTGAGGCCATGACTGAGGTGCCCTTGAGCAAGGCACCTAACCCCAACTGCTCCCCGGGCGCCGGGCTAGGGCTGCCCACCGCTCTGGGCACGTGTGCACCACAGCCCCCTAGTGATCACTAGTGTGTGTGTGTGTGTGTGTGTTCTGACTGCACAGATGGGTAAAATGCGGAGGACAAATTTCGATTGGGGTGAAAACAACAATTGACAATGTGGCTTAGCTTGACTTATAACACACACACACATCAGGCAGCGCTGCAAGAATCGTGTTCCTCAATTTCTCCAGTGCGGTCCACACCATACAGCCGGCGTCGTTGGTGAGAAGCTTTGGCTGACGCAGGTGGATGAATCAGTCAGCTCATGGATAATGGACGACCTGACTGGGTGAACCCTGTATGTGAGACTGCAGGACTGTGTCTCAGACGAGGAGGCGTGCAGTGTTGGTGCAGGCCGGCAGACTGCACTACCCTCCCCTCCTCTTCAACCTCTACACCTCTGACCTCAGGTAAAACACAGGACTCCTGTCCTCTGTGATGATGCGGCCATCGTAGGGGCTTATTAGACAAAGAGGAAATGCAAGAAGCTGGTGCAGGACTTTGTTGACTCAGTATCTGGGATGTGCACTTGGACAACAAACGTGGACTGGAGCTGTGAGAGTCACAGGGTCCAAGCCGCTGCTCTCTGTAAGGGGGCTGAGGTCTTTTGGTGTGTGCGCTAAACTCCTACAGACACTTGAGCGGTCTGTAGTAGTGACGGCGTATATCTGCTGCTGGGTGCCGGGGCAATAGCACTAACGAGCGCTCTGTACAGCTCAGTGGGAGGAGTCAAGCTGGACTCACTGGAGGTTGTAGCAAAAGCAAAGGAGACTTAACAAGATGTTAGCTGTCGTGGGCAACACCTCACATGCCGCACTGGAGAGGCAGGGAGGAACATTCAGCAGCAGCTGCGCTGTGTTAGAGTTCGCTGGGTTAAAGAGCGCCGTGTGAGGTCTTCCTTACCCACTGCTATCAGACTCTACAACGAGTCTCGTTACTCGTGTGTGTGTGTGTGTGTGTGTGAGAGAGAGAGAGCGTGGAGTACTCACAAAGCTGCGTGAGACAGCGAGGTGGTCTTGTCGTCGTCCTATGACGGTTCCGCTCAGGCTGCGAGCGACGCGGTGCATGTGGTCAGCACCGCACTGCTCCTGCAGCCCCTGTACACACACACACACACACACACACACACACACACACACACACACAGCCACCCTGCTGAGTGAACATGCGCATACAAAGCCACCACACTAAACTACGCTGACATTAAGGCCCACCGCTGCCGTTAGCGCACATGCTACAGACAAGGCAGATAAAGCACTGCAGTCCCACTGAACACAGGACACACAGACTGGGGAACTGGGGAAGAGGCCACAGCTAAGAGCTGCAAACACCTGCAGGCTTCCACTGGCAGACACACGCACACCCAGATTAGACAAAGACAACATCAAAACATATTCCATATATTCCAGAAGAAAGAATAATAACCCTGACTGACAAACGCACATTCCTACAAATGTCTACCAGCTAGAGACACTGGCTAAGCCAACACGATTCATGACCACTGATCATCTGAAGCATGAAGCATGCAACCATGGGGTGGGGTTGGGGGGTTGTGGGTGGGGTAGGGGAGGGGGTGGGGGTGTGCTTCACCATGCTGAGCTGCCCGGTGGGGCTGCAGCAGCCTGCTGGTCCGAATGCGGTCCTCTCCAGCTCAGCCGTGGGCGTCCACGAGCGACCCGCCCCAGACAGCAGCTTCCGTGCAGCGGCTGGAACTGTGCAAGGCAAGCGAGTTACAACCTTGCCGGAATCCTCCGTGCACTCCACCTACGTGTACTAGACTCCGAGCATGGTAGAAGAATGGGAGGGAGGGCGGCGGGGCCGTGCGGGCAGCGTACCTGGTTTCCCCGTGGCTGGAGAACCGGCCCCACGCAGGACTCGGCTGTTGCCGGGACCCGCCTGCAGACTGGCCTGGTACAGCGAGTCCAGCTCCGACAGCTCCTGGTCCTCAGGCTCCACGGGCTCCGGCTCCCCCTCCCGCTGGGCATGGGGACACTTGGCGGCGCCATTATTCCTGCTGACTGGACTGCGCGGAGGGACGTACCAACCGGGCGAGCGGGGGGAGGCGGCGGGCCTGACCAGGTGACTCTGGTCCGGAGGCGTCTCGTGGGGAGCGACCACAGCATCGGGCCGGTCCAGACTCCAGGAAGACCAATGACGGGCGGCGGTGGGCGGGGCCTGCCTGGGGATGGAGCCGGATTGGATGGGCGAGCGAGGTAAGGGAGGGTCGCGCACGGCTTGCCACACGGGGGCCCTCGGGTGGGCGCTCTCCTCGGGCCGAGCAGACGCAGGGATGGGGCTGCTCGGCTGGCCGCTCCATTTAGGGCTGTCGGAGGTGCCTCTCCACAGGGGAGGGGCAGAGGGCAAATGCTGGGCCTGCTGGTGCTGGGGCAGGTCTCTGGTCTCACCCACCGGGCCCCAGAAGTCCATGGGCAGAGAGGGCAGGGAGATGGCCAGGTGCTTGCAGATGGGCCTGATTCGCACCCCTGATGCTTGCAGGACGTCCGACAGTCTGACGGCCACCCGGTCCTCCTCTTTCTGCGATGACCAATCGCTGCCTTGAGTGGGCTCTTGGGGGCGTGGCTGAGGTGGAGAGGCATTGGGGCCGTTCAAAGCAGACAGCATGTTAGAGGGGTGTGGCTTCATCTGGGCAGTGGGCGGTGGGCCTAGGGCAGCATCCTGATTGGCTTCCCAGACCTCTTCTGTCAGCAGTACTTGGACCGAGCCAGGCTGTTCACTGTATAGAGGAAACACGCACGGGAGTCCACATGAGTGGTCAGCCAGGGAACGCCATCACCTCACACCCCAAATAATCAAAATACCAGTGATATTAAAATATGGTAAAGCTACATTCTGTTAAGACTCCAAGAATTCACCTTCATGTGCACTCAAATCAAAATAGCAAGCACAAATGTATCTTGTATGTTCAGACTCATGAAGGCTCCACAGAGTTCTAATGCAGTTTACTTCTGAGACTGCAGGGTCAACAAGTTCTTTATTCTAAAAATTGGCATTCCTGTTTTACAAATATAATATAAAGAAGAGTATGCAGTTTTATATCATTCCCCTAAATATGTAAATTACTTTTAAAAGACCTCATTAAGAAAAAAACCTTCACTGATCAAACCCATTTTCACATACTCCGTAAGTATTCAGATTTATGATGCTCAAATGAACACGTTAAGAAGCATTAGTATCAAGCGACCTAGCTGAAGGACACTCAAGTCATGAGTTTCACCTCTGGTCACGCACCACTTTTCATACAACACACGGACACACACACGGACACACACACGGACACACACACGGACACACACACGGACACACACACGGACACGCACACGGACACGCACACGGACACGCACACGGACACGCACACGGACACACACACGGACACACACACACGGACACACACACGGACACACACACACACACACACACACACACACGGACACACACACGGACACACACACGGACACACACACGGACACACACACGGACACACACACGGACACACACCCAAATCCACAAGCACACATACAATCTAAACCCACAGGCCTCCAGCAGCTGACGCACATCGTGACCTTGACATCGTTTTCATAGCCGCTGTATAAACCAGAAGAACTACAGCAGCAGTAAACATGCCCAGAGGATCTGCAGCACACGGCCCTGTGGGGAGGAGAGCGCCTTTCCTTTAGGGTGATGCGTATCGCTCCCACTCAATAAATTCGGCCGTAAAACGGGAGAGCTGGACACTCCATCGCTCGCTGCGCTGCCTTCCACGCCACGCAGGGAGCCGCCGCAGCACCGACCCTCACGACATTCTCTCCTCCGAGGCTCAGGTGAAAGGTCGCGGTAGCACCGGCACCATCCACCCATAAACACCCTTCCATCTTCATAACTCAACTCGACGGCAGCGCCTCGTGAGCGCGTTACCTGACGGGTCCAGCTAATCCCTACAGGGCGACAGAGGGAGAGTGGCGGCTGTGTGTGTGTGTGTGGTGTGGTGTGTGCGTGTGTGTGTGCTTGTGCGTACGTGTTTGTGTGTATGCGTGTGTGTGTGCGTGCATGTGCGTGTGTGAGTAGTGTGTGCATGTGCGTGTGTGTGTGTGTGTGTGTGTGTGCATGTGTGTGTTTGTGTGTGTGCATGTGTGTGTGTGTGTGCATGTGCGCGTGTGTATTTGTGTGTGAGCATGTGTGAGTAGTGTGTGCGTGTGTGTGTGTGTGTGTGTGTGTGTGTGTGTGTGTGTCCTGTGCGGGGGCCCAGGGCTGCAGTGACGAGCTGCTTCAGAATGAGGGCGCCTCCTACTGCCCACGTGCTGCAGAGTTGATTGGGGCACTTTGGGGATGCCCAAGGGTAAACACTGCTGATGAATGTGCTAGCGCACCGACTCCCTGTAAATACTCCTCAAGCAGCACGTTAGGTAATTACCCAGGGGGCTTAGGACAGGTCAGGCCATACATCACATCAGCGCGGCTAATCGATTGTGAGGAATGAGGGAGGGGGAAGCGCGGGGTGAAAAAACCGCAACCCATCGAGCGGACTGTGTCCCCCCCACACCTCCCCCACTTTATCGCTCCACCCAAATGGAGCACCACGGCTGCCTTTAAAGGTCCTCAGATGTACTGACATCCTGAGCCTTACTCAAGTCCTGAGCTATGCAACCATCCTGAGCTAACCATACTCAGCAATCCGAACATCCCGAGTTATGCAACTATCCTGAGCTATACAAACATCCTGAGCCCTTTGGACACCCTCAGCTATTCTCATATAGTCATATAGTCCTGAGTGAAACTGAAATCCTGAGCATTACCAAAGTTCTGAGTCTTTCCTAACTCCTGAGATATACCAAACTCCTGAGCCATAAACTGCTGAGCCATAAACTCCAGAGATATAAACTCCAGAGATATAAACTCCAGAGATATAAACTCCAGAGATATAAACTCCTGAGCCATACCAAACTGTGGTGAATGTGATGGGCTGTCTTGGACTTCTGCTCCCAGTGCAAGACTGAATCGGAAATCTTTACCTTTCTTATACTCCCTCAGGCATCATCTTACAGTCACAACTGAGATGGAGAAGCAACCTCATGGCATGGACAGAAAGATCCATTTTTCTCTGTGTGCTTTATGCCAAGTGTTCCGTTGTGTCAACGTCTAAACAGGACTTAGCCCAGTTAGTCCGAACACATACAGCAAGACAAAAGACAACAACGACACAGCATACAGTTTACACTAACATAATACAACATTCATCTCTCTCAAAACCCTGTCACATTATTTACCATTGCTAATCTCTTACTCAGGTTATGACACAGTGACAGACAAGAGGGCCAGTGGTACTGCTGCATTTCTGGACAGGCAGTAAGCGTGGACACACGGGGGAGACAGCAGCGGTACCTGGAAGGCCCCTGTGGGCGGCTGGGCTCCCGCAGGTGTTCTGGCTGGTGCTGGAGGCGCTGCTGGAGGCCCCGAGCTCTCCTCATGCACTTCTGCAGCTTGGCGTCAGCGGCCATAGTCCTGCTATGAGTGTTAGCACTGCCCTCATGCATGGAAAATCTTAGTTTAGCTAAAAGAACGACAAAAAAAGGAAAGGAAAAGGAGAGAGAATGCAGAAAAGGAAGAGCCGAGTTATGAGGGGCCCCCCCGCATGTAGGACGCTTCTCTGTTACAGAAACGACAGGAGTGTATTTTAAAGGAAGGACAGAGGGTGAAGGAGGGTAGGCCGCCTCACACCGGCCTCGTGAGCTCTAGGTTGGGTTCAATAGGCAAAACTCCGCACACCGTTTCCACACACCGCCCATAGGTGTTCATCAGAACCAAACGCGCTGAAGACGTGAGCCCTTATGAATACAGAGAATATAGTGCAGCGTTTTGCTTACTGAACGTACCCATACGCTACGTACGATTAAACAGGACAACAGTGTGGAAAAGCGGCATCTGACAGGAGAGAAACCATTAATTCTGCAATGATAAAGACAGCGTTCACGTTGAACGGAGTGGAACCTTCTGGCGGTTTATTTCAGCGTCTTCATTAGGAAATGGCTGCTAGGGTATGGTTGCGCTCCCATCTGCAGCCCTCAACATGGAAATCTGCACAGGAGGTTAAGTGTTGCCATGGCTCCCTGAAACTTGTTTCATTTAAGTCTGTGATATATCTTTAATTCTGCTATTCATAAATGTGCTATTTTGAGAACATTTGAAGCTGTCAACACCAGCTGCTCTATGGTTCGCTATAACTGCTGATGACGCTCGGAGCTGGCGGGGGGAGTGGGGGTGTTGGGGTGGAGGGGAGTGGAGGGGAGTGGAGGGCCAGCTCACCACACACACACACCCTAACACACATGCATGCACACACACAAACACCATGCATACACACACACACATACACACACACACACACATGCACACACACCATGCACAAGCACACAGAAATCAGGAGCACAGCTGCATCATACAAACACGTGCACAGACAGAGGGATAGATGGAAAAGAGGGAGAGAATGAGAGATAGATGGAGAAATGAGAGGCGGCACAGAGAGAACATCACTGATGAATTACAAGGTCGTTGCAGTGGTCCCCTTAATCTGGGCCATCCATGCAAGAGAACTAGAGAGTTTTCAAACGTAGTGAGGTCATGACCTCTAGGTACTTCAGAGGCAGCTGAGCGTCCACTATGGTCAAACACTGGTCATACACTAGACTGATTCGTCTTAGAGAAGCAGGTTTACAGAACCTGGCTTTTCCCTTTTCCTCTATTACAACCCAGCCCTCCTGCTTCCTCCACAGACACACACACACACACACACACAGTCACTTAAACATACACTCACACATATACACAGTGCAGGGCAGAAATGGGAGAGACATGGAAGGTTTGCTGACCTGGATAGCAGTTTGTGAGGGAGGCTGGTATAAATAGCTGGTAGAGAGTGTTGCCTGCCTGAAGTTGTCCTCTCCTCATTAATCATTCAGAATGGGACGCTAGTGCTTTGGGCGGAACCCTGGAACCAGGATCAAAGATGGCCACTCCAGGTAGAAGACATGTGGCCATGGTAACGTGGACACTACAGCCAGCTCTAGGCAACTCTCAAGTCTTCCCTATGCTCTTCAGTGGCTCCAGACAGGAGTACCGTCCTCCCGTGGCAACCACCATCCAGCTCCATCAGCCAGGATTTAGGTGTCAGGAAACACTGACATGAAATGGAGACAGATAGTGTTTCCAGACATTGATGGTTAGCTTGTCGGAAGTGACGAGGCCCGTCTACAACGCGTCCTCAGCGGGGAGCACTCGTGCGGCGAGACAAAGCTGCTTCCGCCTGTCTGCTGGTCGCCGTCTGTCTCTCCCCACCGGCCCGGTTTGCTACAGTCGGCGTGGATGCACGCTTTGTTGGGGGGTGGTTTGGATGGTGGGGTTCGCGCACGGGGAAGCCTGCCCAGACGCGGCGCGAACGGTCAGAGCGAGCAGCACACTCTCAAAGTGGACGAGCGGACGACGGGGACGCGGGGAGGACACGCAGAAGCTCGTGGACGAGCGCAAGCAGACAGTGGTGGGTCATGTGGGGGTGAGGCGGTGGGGGTGGGGGGTAGGGAGGGAGGTGGTGTGGTGGGTGGAGCCTGCACCAGCCCCAGGGGGGCGGGCAGGAGGCTGGAGTGGAGCCAGCGCTACTTACACACAGCATGGCACGAGAGGGCCAGGGCAGCGGCCGGATCCCCCGCCTGCTCCAGGCGCAACGACTGCTCTAGCAGAGCGTCCGCCACCACCAGACAGTGCTCAAAACTGCCCCCCTTTCCTGCAATTAACACAGCGAGGCCAGGCCACTGAAAACACACCCACATACACACTTACACACACACGCAATCAGGCTGGCATGCTCCCAGGACACGCGTGAAAACCTCACCGGGACGAGCACTATGAATTATGCGGACACGACCACGGGCGTATGCAAAGGTTATCACCAATACAAGCACACGCACACGCACACAGACGCAGGGAGGCATGCACTACTGCTGAGAATAACACCGATTTATGTACATTTGTAGGTGTGTGTGTGTGTGTGTCTGCGCGTGACACGGTGATACTCATATTTGTAGGGCAACTCTACTAAGAGAGTGAGGACCATCCTACTGCTGTATTTATAGGACTGCTTCTGTCTCTTGGTGATGTGGTTGTGTTTTGGATTAGATCGGGCCTACGGGGCACACACACACACACACACACACACTCTCACACACACACGCCGAGGACACGGAGGGGCGTCTGGCCAAGCTAGAGTGTTACATCAGCAATCAACGACACATCGTGGTGGGTTCACTCTTGTTACATGAGTCTGTTCAGGTGAGTCTCTCCTTGTGCTGCTCCCCCAGCCTTTAATCTGCTCCCCATTCCCCCCCCCAACCCCTCCCACTCCCCCTCCCTCCTCTCTGTAGGAGCACTGTACCTCCTAAGAGCACTAAAGACAGTCTAACCCAGTTACTAAAAACCACAGACAGAAGGGGTAAAAAAAAAAAAAAAAACAAGCAACAAGATGCGCGTGGACATTCAGCAGCACTGCGTCTGTCCCCACTGTCCCTGTTCCAAATCCTGCTGAATCTTTGGCCTAGGCCTGACTCGTCGGACTGCCCGGAACACTATTTCCTGCCCCAACCCCACCATTTCCTGCCCCCCCCCACCATGTGGTGTTTACCCTGGTGCTGAAGCTCGTCCAGGTCCATGAACTTGCTGGGTCTGGGGTTGAAGCCCATGGCTGCCTCCCTCTCCTTCTCCCTCTTCCTCTGCAGCTCTTGCTGCCTGGCCCTGCGTGTCACTTCCTCCTGCAGCTCATCCAGCTCGCTGCGGCCCTCTCCTGCACACACACACACACACACACACACATGCACACACACACACACACATGAATGCGTGTTCCATATCTGTAAGCTGGTAGCAGATGCGCTGCCCTGCGGTCTCGCTCACCCGGGCCTGCGGTTCTGCGTGTCCAGGCGGGGGAGCCCACATCTTGCAGCATGGCGCTGGTGCTCTTGGACTTGGGCACCGTGCGCCAGGACGGGCCTGACGTCAGGGGCCTCTTACTGCTGTTCTCCCTGGGGGGCGAGAGGAGGGAAGCCAGGGTCAGACAGCGCAGGGTCACCCTGTCCGCAGCTCAGGGTCAGGAACCGTGGCGCACTGGGGCGGCCATGTTCCGACCCACTCTCACCATCGTGGCTGTGTGGTGGTTCGATGAATCGGTTGTCAAACATATGGGACACGTCGGCCCACTGGGAATTTCATCAAATCATGAGCCGCATACTATACCGCAGTGTATACTCAAGTCTTGTTTAATCTCTTGTCTATGAGCACTTTAAGATTTTAGACTTAAAATGAAAAGGGCAATATCAATAAAGAATATAATTATTGTTCGTCAAAGCTCTACATAACCCTGACGCTCAGCTGCCATGAGAAAGTTGCTATCAGCCTGGAGTTGTGAACTGCAATCAGCCGAGATCTGTGATAATTATCTGTGAACCTTTCCATTTATTCATGAAAATCAGGAATGTGAATCACAGTGGTTAAATAGGGACCTGAACTACCCACAATGCCATGCAAACGAGGCGGCTCCACGGGGCGGCCGTCCTTATCCAATTAAAACGTAGCAGTTAGGGTTGGGGAGCAAAGAGCTTAGAGTGTAGAGGAGAGAGCAGCTTTGCGGTACCTGGGGACGCTGGTTGTGGGGGTTTCACTGAGAAGCATGTCCATGCTGACCGGGCTGTTGCTGTTTCTCTCGCTGCTCTCGTAGCCGCTCTCCATCCGCTGGATCAGCCTCGGCTGCTGCTCCGCCCCTCTCAGAGGGGGAGGAGCCGAGAGATGCCTGGCCCCTGGCTTGAACACGCGCCCCGCCCCTTCCGTCACACTTCCACCCTGGATCACGGAAGCCCCTGGGATCTCAGTTCCCGCCTCCGTGACAGACTCCTCCCCCCCCGGGGGTGTGGCATCCTCGGGCAGTGGGGATGCGCCCAGCGAAGCGTAGCCCCCCTGCTGACCGACCCTCTCCCGGCTGAAGATGCTGTCGATATTTAGGGCTTCTCGTCTGGGCCTCCAGGATGGACGGTAGCGCCCCCAGCTGGAGCTGGACTTGGATTCGCTGCTGGTGCTCTCATCCTCCCAGTCCCTGGCGCACGCCCCTCCTTCGGAGCCCCCGACTCCTGAACTGGAGGAGGAGGACAGGGGCCGGCGGTGGGTGACCATGCCAACCGCCTCCTTATAGTCCTGCGTCCGGGGGCGCGGGGTGGAGAGAGGGGGGGGCTGCTCTTTCAGGACCTCACCTAGTACAAACACCAGCAAATTAGGGGCACAGAGTGCACAGCTATGTGTGTGTGTGTGTGTGTGGGCATGTCTACAAGCCCTACCTGCAGAGTCCATGCTGTTCTGAGAGCCACTGCCGTCCCGGTTGCACACCACGGTTCCCTGAGACTCGGATGAGAAGTGGGAAGCTATGGAGTCATGGAGGGAGCGCGAGTGCTTAGAACTGTAGCTGTCTGTGGACGAGTCTGTCCGCGTGTCACTGGAGATAGACGGCTCCCTCCCTGAAGACAAAATAACGACAAGGACATTCCGGCATGGACACAGTGACATTGAGACAGCAAGTTCTTTTTTTCTGGTCTCAATTTTTCTTTTTCTCTCTTTCTCCTCCCTTCTCTCCCCCGTTTCCTTTCTCCACACTTGCCTACTCACTCACTCACTCACTCACTCTCTCTCTCCCTCCCTCTCCCTCCCTCTCTCCCTCCCTCTCTCTCTCTCTCTCGCGGGTATACCGGAATCTTCACTGTCGTAACCAGCCCTGCTGCAGTGGTGCAGGTCCAGCTTAGCTGCAGACACGTCCTGCGATGCCACAGGCGTCCCTCGGGGGTCAGCGTAGAGCAGCAGCA